>ML685899.1:757313-864396 GCA_007922175.1 Pelusios castaneus
CTTTCTCTTCCTGTTTCCTCTTCTTTCTCTTTCTTTGCTTCCTTCCTTCCTTTCTCTTCCTTCTCTTTTTTCTTTCCTTTCTTTCCTTCTTTCTCTTTCTTTGCTTCCTTCCTTTCTCTTCCTTCTCTTCTTTCCTTCCCCTTTCTTTTCTTTTTTCTTCCTTCTTTCTCTTCCTTCCTTCTCTCTCCCTTTCTCGTCCTTCCTTCTTTCTTTCTCCCTTTTTCTTTCCTTTATCTTCTTTGCCTTCCTTTTTTCTTTCTTCCTCTCTCTTTTTTCCTTCTTTGTCTTCCTTTTTCCTTTCTCTCTCTTCTTTCCTTCCTTTTTCTCTTTCCTCTTCCTTCCTCCTTCTTTCTCTTCCTGTTTCCTCTTCTTTCTCTCTTTCTTTGTTTCCTTCCTTTCTCTTCTTTCTCTCTTTCTTTGTTTCCTTCCTTTCTCTTCTTTCTCTTTTTTCTTTCTTTCCTTCTTTCTTTCTCTTTCTTTGCTTCCTTCTTTCTCTTCCTTCTCTTCTTTCCTTCCCCTTTCTTCTTTTCTTCTCTCTTCCTTCCTTCTTTCTCTCCCTTTCTCTTCCTTCCTTCTCTTTTTTCTTTCTCCCTTTTTCTTTCCTTTTCTCTCCTTTGCTTTCCTTCTTTGCCTTCCTTCTTTTTTCTTTCTTCCTCTTTCTCTTCCTCTTTTTTCCTTTTGTCTTCCTTTTTCTTTCCTTTTTTCTTTCTCTTCTTTCCTTCCTCTTCCTTCTTTCCTTCTTTCTTTTTATCTTCCTTCCTTTTTCTCTCTTCCTTTCTTCTCTCTCTCTTCCTTCCTTCCTCCCTCCCTTCTTTTTTCCTTCCTTTTTAAAAAAAAACTTTTAAAAAATTAAGTTTAAATAAAAATCTTTCTAAAAATTAAATTTCAATTCAAAATTCATTCAAATTCAATTAAACACAATTAATTAATTCTATTTACAATTACTTTAACTTCAATTAATGCCTATAATTTCTGTCGTGTGAGTTTGCACAAAAAAGTTTTATTAGAAGAAGTTTTGCACACGGCTTGAAAATTTTGCACACAAGCCGCCAAACCTTAGAGGGAACATTGATAATGAGTCCACTAATGTACACTTTATTCTAGAGAGATGAAAAGCTTTTGTTGTAGTTGTAAAAATTCCGTAACTGAACCAGCTCCTGATGTAGTTTGGAGGACCTGGTTCTGCCTTGCCTGTACAGGTAGAACATGGTGATGATGTTCCTGTTAATATTTGAACAGTGCACCCTTTGATGGCCTTCATGAAGACGAACTCATCATATATAGGTTTAACTTCAGCATGTTTATGTGGAAAGATGACTACTGAAACAGCAAAAGAGCTTGAGACTGAAGATCTCTTAAGTGGGCACCCCAGATGATCACTGATGTACCTCTAATCACGGTCAGACATGGCCATGGAGGGGAGAACGGAACTTCCATTGTTTAGCTCCATCCACCAATTTTGTGATGACAGCACTCACACAGGTACATAAATCAACATGACTAGATGACATTTCGTTGTTTTATAAACTGACTGAGCCAAGTTTGCATTCATATGAGGTGAAGTCTGGCATGATGACACACGTACATGCATACATAATGCCATGTGTCCCAGAAGCCAAAGACAACAACTCATTGCAGTCCTGGAATAAGTCTTCATATCCATGCAAATATACTTGGTAGCCAGTGTGGCTGGTTCCTAGAATGGATCACAATGAGAATGCTAAAGTTAGGGCAGACTGATTGGAATTCAGCAAATACACACCCCAAAGTGGTAGCTATTTCTATACTTAAAAATCACCAAACCAGTAACAAAAGTGACCTTGTGTCATCATATTGGTTAACAAGCAGCCAAAAACGACAGTCACCCTTAGGCAATCCAGTCATTGGTTCTCATCCAGACAAACAGGTCTTGTACAGTGAGAGGTTACTGAAAACCCAATTCAGCATACACGAGAATCCACTAATCCCAAAACATCAGTCACTTATCACGAGTCAATATACATTTCAGATCTTGCCAAAATACCACACTGTCAGCCAATCCTTAGTAATCTAGCTAAGAATAGAGTTATAAAGGGTTAAGAGATCATATACATACAAATCATGGAATCACCAATTACAGATGGAAGGGAACTCAGGAGGTGATCTATTCCAAACCCCTGCCCAAAGCAGGACCAACTCCAATAAAATCATCCTAGTCAGGGCTTTGTCACACCAGGCCTCAAAAGCTTCCGGGGATGGCAATTCCACCACCATGCTAAGAAGCCCATTCTAGTGTTTCTCTAGCCTCCTAGTAGAAAAGTTCTTAATATTCAACCAAAACCGACTTGTAGGGCAGTGGTCACGCCGCCTCGCTGCCCTATGCAGATGGGGCCGTCACACCCCAGACCTGACAAACAATCTCTGGCCCCTTCAGGCAGGGCAGGCCCATAAAACAAACAAACAAAGTCTCTGGCCCCCTTTGGGCAGGGCAGGCCCACAAAAAACAAACACAAAAACAAACAGTCTCTGGCCCCCTTCGGGTGGGGCAGGCCCACAAACAAAGAGTCTCTGGGGTTAGGGGATCAAGCACTCTTAGGGTTCAGGTGAGTACATGGTCTTGGGGCATAGGCACATACCAGAAGAGTCGCCCTGGAGGGGAGAGGAGGAGGAGGATACAGACCCACCCATCTCCACTGTGTCCCAGTCCAGGGCCCTAGCTGTGGCTGCAGGCTTGGTCAGGGGGTCGGTGGGGTCCCAACCGCAACACACTGATTCACCCTCCAGCCTCAGGTTGGAGTGCTTGTGATTCAGCTCCCCTGGGCCTCTTCCTGCCCCCTCTCCCAGTGGTACCTCTTCAGCCTCAACCCCTCGGTCTCATCAGGGTAGTCCCCCAGAGGTAAGTTGTAGAACCCCTCTTCGTCATCTGGGGGTGGTAGGTCTAGTAGCTTGTCATGATGATCAGCAGACAGTAGTTCCTCCAGGTCTTCACCTGCTGAGGTCTCCTCCCTATTATAAGCAGCTAGCAGCTCTTCCAGGTCGGTGGTCACAGAGGGGACCACCAGGTCCTTCAAGTGCGTCAGTCCAAGGAGCACCTCCGGATCCCAAGTCACTGGTAACTCCTCAATGTCACAGGCCTGCGAGGTCTTTTCCTGGCAGCTGGTGCCCAGCCAGTACCAGTAGCTCGGGCCAGCCAACCACGCAGCGGTATGCGGAGGGAGGCTCCCAATCCGCAGGCATCTCCTCCTTCGGATACTGGTCACGGAAGCTCCTGAAAGACGGAAGAAGCAGCCTTCCCCTCTGGAAGCTCAGGCCACAATGAGCCCTCAGCCTCCTTTTGTACTTCCTGCCCCGCCCCTTGACTTCCAACCTAACGGACAGGTAGTCTCTGGCTCCCCCCAGCTGGGTCTGACCCCTCCCTCCTTGTCTGTCTCTGAGGGAGGCCAAACCCCTTCATTACATGACCATTGCTCCTTGTTCTGTCATATGCCACCAGTTAGAACATCTTAGCTCCATTCCCTCTGGAAACCTTCTTCTGTTAGTTGAAGGCCTCCATCAAATCCCCCCTCGTCCTTCTCATCTGCAGACTAAACAAGCCTTGTTCCCTCAGCCTCTCCTTGTAAGTCATGTGCTTCAGCCCCCTAATCATTTTCATTGCTCTCCACTGGACTCCCTCCAATTTGTCCACATACTTCCTGGAGTGGTGGGGAGAGCCCAACACTGGTAAACAATATGACAAATGTGGTCTCACCAGTACCAAATAAGGAGGAATAATCACTTCCCTCAATCTGCTGGTAATTCTGCTACTAATGTAGCCCAATGTGCTCTTAGCCTTCTTCGCAATAAAGCATATCCAGCATCTTGTCTTCTGTAACCCTCAAATTCTTCTCTGCAGAGCTGCTGTCTACCCAGTTGGTCGCCAGTCTGTAGCAGAGCACGGGATTCTTCCTTCCTAATTGCAGGATTCTGAACTTGGCCTTGTTGAACCTCATCAGATTTATTTCGGCCCAATCCTCCAATTCACCTAGGTCACTCTATAGCCTATCCCTATACTCCAGCGAATCTACTACTCCCCCCAACTCAATGGTATCCACAAACTTTCTGAGGATGCAATGCACCCCATCTTTCAGATCATTACTGAAGATGTTGAACAAAACTGGTCCCAGCACTGACATCTGCAGCACTGCGCTTGATACCTGTTGCCAACAACACATCTAATTGCTGATAACTACCCATTGAGCATTATGATCTAGCCAGCTTTCCATCCACCTTATAGTCCATTCATCCAACCCATACTACTTTAATTTGCTAGAAAGAATAATGTGGGAGACCATCTCAAAAGCTTTGCTAAAGTCTAGGTATATCACATACACCCCTTACTCCACATCCACAAAGCCATTAATCTCATCATAGAAGGCAATCAGGTTAGTCAGGCATGACTTGCCCTTAGTGAATCCATGCTGGCTGTTCCCGATCACCTTCCTCTCCTCCAAGTGCTTCAAAATGGATCTGCACCATGATTTTTCCAGGGCCTGAAGTGAGGCCCAACTGGTCTGTAGTTCTCTGGTTCCTTCTTCTTCCCCCCCCCCCCCCCCCGTGTGTTTTTTTTTTTTTTTTTTTTTAAAAAGATGCGCACTATATTTGCCTTCTTCCAATCACCTGAGACTTCACCAAATCACCCTGAGTTTCCAAAGGTAATGGCCAATGGCTCTGCAACCACAGACAATTCCCTCAGCACCCTCAGTTCCTGGGCAACCTGGTCACCAGTGACTGTAAGATCCTGACCAAAGGAGAACAGAATACAGACCATGAACTTCAGAAAAGCAGACTTGGACTCCCTGAGGTCAGGGCTATTCCAAAGGGTGGGGTAGGGGGAGCAGGCCGCCCCAGAGGCCAGGATCTGTGCTTCTGCCCCATCCCTTGCCTTCGGCAGCGGGGTCGGGGGGGTGCAGCAGCACAGCAATGGGAGGGCAGCGGCATGGGCCCCACTGCCCCAGGCCCACGAAGCCATGGGGTCCAGGACAGTCGCCCCACACATCCCCCTCAAGGATGGCCCTGCCTGAGGCAGCTGATGGGCAGGATCCACTGGGAAGCTAGTATGATGGGGAAAGGAGTCCGAGAGAGCTGGCTGTATTTTAAAGAAAACTTACTGAAGGTCCAGGAACAAGCCATCCCAGTGTAAAGAAAGATGAGCAAATATGGTAGTGGGCCAGCTTGGCTTAACAAAGAAATCTTCAATGTGTTTAAACACAAAAAAGAAGCTTACAAGAAGTGGAAGCATAGTCAGATGTCTATGGAGGAGTATAGAAATACTGGTCCCATATGCAGGAGTGAAATCAGGAAGGCCAAATACAATTGGAGTTGCAGCTAGCAAGGGATATGAAGGGTAACAAGAAGGATTTCTACAGGTATGTTACCAACAAGAGGGGGGCCAGGTAAAGTGTAAGTCCCTTAATGAATGGGGGAGGCAACATAGTGATAGGTGATGTGGAAAAAACTCAAGTACTCAATGCTTTTTTTGCCTCTGTCTTCACAGACAAGGTCACCACCCAAACTATTGCACTGTGCAGCACAGTATAGGAAAGAGGTGAGCAGCCCTCAGAGCTGAAAGAACAGGCTCAAGAGTATTTAGAATAGCTGGCTATGCAGATCCAGGAGGCCAGATGCAATGCATCCTAGGGCACTGGGGGAGATGGCTGATGTGACTGCAGAGCCACTGGCCATTATCTTTAAAAATTCATGGTTATTAGGGGGGGAGGGGAAAAAATTCATAGGGAAAAGTTGTAGACCAAGCTGGATGAGTAAGCATCTTGGACAGGTGATTAGGAGGAAGCACAAAGCTTACAAGGAGTGGAAGATGGGAGGGATCAGCAAAGAAAGCTACCTCTCGGAGGTCAGATCATGTAGAGCTAAGGGGAGAAAGGCGAAAAGTCAAGAAGAGTTGTGCCTTGTGAAGGGAATTAAAACCAATAGTAAAAGGTTCTTTAGCCATATAAATAGGAAGAAAAAAAAGGAAGAAGTGGGACCACTAAAAATTGAGGATGGGGTGGAAGTCAAGGATAATCTAGGCGTGGCCGAATATCTAAATAAGTACTTGTCTTCTGTTTTTAAAGAGGGTGATGACGAGGTTGGGGATAGAGGTAGGGTAGCTAATGGGAATGAGGACATGGAAATGGAAATCACCATATCCAAGGTAGAAATCATACTCAAGCTACTTGATGGGACTAAATTGGGGGACCTGGATAATCTCTGTCTGAGGATATTAAAGGAACTGGCACAAGAAATTGCCAGCCTGTTAGCAAAGATTTTTAATGAATCTGTAAACACGGGAGGTGTACCGTATGACTGGAGAATTGCTAATATAGTTCCTATTTTCAAGAAAGGGAATAAAAGTGAGCCAGGTAACTATAGGCCTAATAGTTTGACCTCGGTAATATGCAAGGTCTTGGAGAAAATTTTGAAAGAGAAAGTACTTAAAGATATTGAGGATAACGGTAACTGGGATAAAATACAATGTGACTTTACAAAAGGTAGATTGTGCCAGATCAACCTGATCTCTTTTTTTTTTTTTTTTTTTTTTTTTTTTTTTTAAAGAAGAAAACAGATTTTTTTGGATAAAGGGAATGCAGTGGACCCAATTTACTTAGATTTCAGCAAGGCATTTGATACAGTGCCACATAGGGAATTATTAATTAAATTACAAAAGATGGGGATTAATATGAAAATAGAAAAGGTGGATAAGTAACTGGGGAGACTACAGCAGGGTCATACTGAAGGGTGAACTGTCAACCTGGAAGGAGGTTACTAGAGGAGTTCCTCAGGAATCAGTTTTGGGACCAATCTTATTTAACCTTTTTGTTACTGACCTTGGCACAAAAAGTGGGATTTTGCTAATTAAGTTTGCAGATGACACCAAGTTGGGTGGTATTGCCACCAGAGAGAAGGATCGGGATATCATAAAGAACGATCTTGTAAACTGGCATATTAGGAATAGGATGAGTTAGAGGTTGCTCAGCCTCCGGGAAACACAGGAACCCCGGTGGCTGGAGCTGCTTAGCTATCAGGGACCTGGGAACCCCGGTTGCAGCCAGGGACCGGGAACCCTGGTGGCTGCAGCTGCTCAGTTGCCGGGGACCCAGGTCTTGCCCGGTGTGGGGATACTGTGTGTCCCAGGCACAATGCCTGGGTCCCCAGAAAGGATGGGGGGGGGCAGCAGGGAGCCTGCATAATGGCAAAAGTTTTGTCATTATAACTTTGTAGTGTGTACACAGCCTCAGCCTACACAGCTTTCAGCCACCACTCACCTCTGGATTTATTCATCTACAACTGAAGCTGCAAAACCAAGTACAGTGGTACCTTGACTTACGAGTTTAATTCGTTTCATGACAGAGCTCATAACTCAAATTACTCGTATGTCAAATCTTGCGGGTTCACTGAGTCACCTAGCGGCGGGTTATCGGAAGCTCAGGCTCGTAACCCGAATTTTAGCTCTCAACTCAAAGCAATAAATCGGCCAAGAGACGGCTCGAATCTCAAAAAACTCGCTAGTTGGGACACTCTTAAGTCAAGGTACCACTGTACTGAGACTCATCCAGGTACTGGATGTACACCAGAGGAACTACACAAGTCGGCAAACTACAAATTCTACTGAGAACCTGATGTATATGGACTTATAAATCATTTGTACATATGTGATTGCTTTAATCCTTTAACAGTTCTCTTACAGTTTCTTTCTTTCCTTTTTATAATAATCTTTAGTTTTAGTTACTAAAGGATTGGCTGGCAGAGTGATATTTTGGGTAAGATACAAACTTATATTGAGCTAGTGATGTGGCTAATCCTTTGGCATCAGGAGAATTCTTTTGGTAAAGAGTATGGAGTTTTAAGTAATTTATCTCTTTACTAGACTCAGTGGCTGACTGGGAGGCAGAAGCTGAAATGCAGTAAAGGGGGCTGAGTATATTGTTGTTTTGAGCTTCTTGATAACCAATATGGGGGATCAGAAGCATTGTTTGTGGCTGGCTGGGAAGCCTGATTTCAGTGTTACCCACCAGTGCGTGGAGAATTTGCTCTCCTTTTTGCAGGCTTCCCTGATCTTGGCATTTTCAGATGGCTACCCCAGGCACAGATGGGTCACAGAAGCATAGTCGCAGCAGGATCCAGAGAACCAGAACATTTGGATTTTGGATCAAAGCCTCACACTATTCCAAAGTTTTAAAATTAATACTGAGAGTGTTATAGGTTAAAGTTAGTCATAATGAGTGAGCAGAGATCATATTAGGCTATGAATGTAAGAGAGCTTAAACAGTTATGTGAAGAAAGAAAAATGAACCTTAAAGGGATATCTCAGAGCAGAAATTGAGAGCTCTGCTTATGGACAATGACCAGAGAACAGGATCTCCACCTGACTCTGGCACAGAGGTAGCTTGTGCAAAAGAGGTTAGACTGCAAGACCTGAAAATTAGCCAGCATCTTCAATTTGAGAGAAAAATGACTGATCTTCGATTGCGGGAAAAGCAAAAAATGCAGGAGATGGAAGAAAGGGCTCAAGAGCTAAAGGAGGCCACGGAAAAGAGGACACATCAAAGACAGATGGCAGCAGCGAGAATCCAGCTCCACATAATGGAAGGGAAGAAGGGTCTGTCTCTGCCTGAAAGTTCTCTGAGTCTCTCCATCAAAGATTTGGAAAGGATCTGTCCCATTTACAGAGATGATGAGGACACTGAGGAATTTTTGTCTACTTTTGAAAGCCTCTATGAGATTCCTGAAGAGAGAAGAATGCCTGTACTACTCACCAGATTGACTGGAAGGGCCAGGAAGATATTTAATGAAATGGAATTAGATGTATTAGATTACGGAAAGTTTAAAGAAAGTGTATTGCAAAGATTTAAAATTACTCCTGAATCTTACAGGCTGAAATTTAGAAATGTTAAGCTACCTAATAATGTTACCTATATTGAAACTGCTCATAAACTGCATGGGTATCCGAAAAAATGGATTGAGGGGGCGAAGGCTTATGGCATTTACAACAGAGTTGTTGATTTATTTGCTAAGGAGCAGCTCCTGGAAATAGCACCCCATCATATCAGGGCAGCTGTGCTTGACAAAACCCTGTTACCATTTTGGAAGCAGCACAAATTGCTGATGCTTTCATAGAGAATAGGACTTATGATCAGCATAAACCTCAGGGAAAAAGCAACCTCTATTCATCGCAGGCTAAGAGGGAGGATGGGTTCAGGAATAAGACTAGTCCCAACTTGGCTAGGAAGTTTTATAGAAACCCAGAATTTAAAACCTCTTACCTGGGAGAAAAGACTGCTACATGCCATCTGAGTGGACTCACTGGACATATAAAGCCAAATTGCACAAACCATGGGAAAAAGAATGCTCCAAGACCAGCAACCCCTCAGCCCGCTATCCATTTGAATACTGTCATTTTAAGTACAGAGACTGCCAGACACAGGTTGACCCTGCCACACTATCTACAGTCATAAACTCTGCATATGTTAATACCACCACTTTAGTAGTCCCTAATGGGAGGGATAAATGTAGCCTCACAAATTGCCCCTCCATGCCTTGACCCTAATACAATCAGGAATTTATAATCCCACAGTCAATGGGATTGTATGTACTAGATGGAGGGATTCAGCCTGAGATATTACCTTAGTTAAAAAGGGATTGGTCCGGGTGGAGGATTATTTGCCAAATAAAAGTGTGAACCTGGTTGCACTTTCTGTATATATGGCAAAGATGCCTTTAGCAAAAAACCAGTTAGAATTACAATTAGAATTTACAATTAGAAGATTGTAAGAGTGACGTGGTGGTTGGTGTTCGAGAACTCCCGGTGTACATTTTAATTGGAAATAATATTGTGGTCATGAATAATAAGTGTCAATATCATAACCAAATCCAAGAAAGAATATGAACGTAAATCTTCTGTTACCTGTAGGCAACAGGAATATTTGTGAAGTGGGGGTGTATCGCTCCAAGTTGTGTATGTGTTTAGCCAGGAATGCTGTGACAAGGAAGAGTGTCTCTAGCCTTGGGATTGTGGAAAATAGCAGCTTGACTGTTCAAAACAGCAGTTTATCTGCTGGAGGAGAGATGGTCTCCAATGTTCTGTCTGTGAAGCAGGCAGAGAGTACTTCTCAGCTTATCTGATTAAGGATTTGTCAGTTATACCAGAGATGATTCTGTATTGAACTAAATGTTCCTAAGCCTGTATCTGTCAGCTAGGAAGTTTTATAGACTTATAGACTTACCCATGGAGGAAGCTACCCCATTATCTCCAGAAGTTTGTCTGGGAACAGCCATGGGGGCAGAGACAAAAAGGAGGACATTTCAAACTGTTTGAATGTTAAGAATAGTAGTTTATTTGATGAAGGAGTCTGTCTACAATCTTCCATCGGAGGAGCAAACAAAATGTGCCTATCACATTACGATGACTGAGGGTGGGCCAGTTATCTCAGAGTTGGTTCTGGACTTAACTGAAACCCAGAAGGAGTCTGTTGTTGTTCAAAAGAATGTTTCTTTACCAACCCCTAGCTGAGGAGGAAAGGGACAAAATTTCTGTAGAAAATGGTTTATTACTTAAAAATGATCTTGAAAGAATAAAACCTCATGGTAGCTTTTGCAAGCAGTTTGCTGAAACTGTCACAGACAATTTACTGCTCTTGGCTGGGGTGAGGGCAGGGTGGAAATCAGCACACACTGTACTCTCCAGTCCATATGGATATGTGATCAAATCTGGCCCCTTCTGAGGCTCTGAACACCCTCAACTCCTATTAAGTAAAGGGATTCTGTATCTTCCAGAAAGCACTGAAATATAAGTTATGGAGCCAATCCTGGGTTAACATGGGATGTTAAGCAGAATAAGAACAAGTCAACAGAACAGTGTATTTACCCACATTTCTCAAACTGGGCCCTGAGGAAAAAAGTTTGAAAACCACTGAACTAAACTATTTCTCTTCCCCTCTCTCCCCTCAATTCTATTGTCATCCCTACTTTTATTTTGAGAATCCCTAGGAATAGAGGCAGGTTGCACCTCATTAAGGCTGCTCTAGAACAAACCCTGCTCAGCATTCCAACCCAGGAACAAGGGACTCACCTACACAGCAACAAAGGACCCAGGATAAGGTAATGCTCACTACAGCTATGCCTACATTACAACATTCTGCCAGCTCACGTCCACACTACTATCATTTGATCGTTGGAGTGCGTCCTCACTAGAACCACTTCCACCAACCTAAGTGGCAAGGGAATGAGGGGGAACAACACCTGAGAGACCAATCTCAGCTCCCTGCTGCCATCCCCCAGTGCAGATTCCCACTCATAGCTGCAGCCATGGTGGGGTGGAAGCACAGGGGAAGCCCTGTGCTTCCTGGTCCTGGAAGGCTGCAGACCTTGGGGGACAGCAGCTGCTGCTGAGACCGCTCCCAGCCAAAGCCCCCCTGCCATTGCCACTGGCTCCCCTTGCCCTGCTCACAGGCTGAGCAGGGCAACGGGAGCTGGCAGCAGCGGCTCTCAGGCTGGCAGTGGTCCCAAGGCCGCTATGCTCCAGAGACCCATGGAGCATGGCAAGTTTGGAAGCATCCCCAGCCTAAGCACTGCTGTCACCACTGGCTCCCCTTGCCTTGTTCAGACAGGAAGCAGGGCAAGGGGAGCCGGTGGTGGGGAGATTCAGTTGCTAGGGCTCCCCAGTGGCGCGGGCAGGCAGCTGTCAGGGCTCCCCAGTCCCCTCACTGGGGCTCCCCAGTCCCTGACAGCAGGGGATTCAGCAATCAGGGATCACTCTTCCCCAGGGGGGTGGCGTGGGCAGTCACCAAGGCTCGCAGCCCTGGCAGCTGCTGCCCAGCCCCAAGTGACTGAAGCCCCGCTGCTGTGGGGGATCGCCCTGGTCAACCTCACATCTTGAAGCAGTGAAATTGGCAAGTACAACAGCTCTCCACCACTCCCAGGGTGCAGAAAGTCCACCCTGACACACTGTTGCCTTAGCTTTACTGAAAAAAGCCCTATGCCGCTGGTTTGGGTGGTTTTGTCAGCAAAACAGGGCAGTTTTGTCAGCAAAGAGGGGAGTCTAGTGTGTATGCTAGGACTGGTTTGTCGACAAAACTTCCTAGTATAGACAAGGCCTAACTCAGGACATGGATGAAACTATATACAGACATTGTTTGTCATCTGACCCTGAATGGGGGGGTGAGAGAGTACAAAGCCCCAGAGGGGGGTAGGAACATTTTTTAAAGGGAGGACATTTTGCCATTCTCTCTCTCTCCCCCACTTCCATTTACAAACACCACCAAGCGACCAAAGTGATGACAAAAGGGAAGAGCACTGGCTGAAAGGAACCAGCCAGCCTGTGGTGAGAATCATCTGAGTTTGTAAGGTTGATGGAAGCATTAAACTTCGGCCATCTACACTAGAGAGATTTTGTGAAATAAGTTGTACAAGTTTTAAAAAAAAAAAAAAAGCAAGCACTTTAAGTATAGCATTTGCACACATCCACACAGCATGCCTTGTGTCACAAAGGAGCATCCATACTGTACTTTGTATTATCACCAATGAGAATAGTGTATTGCGGGCAGATATCCCACCATGCCACTCACCAGCTTCTAACACTAGGGATGAAGGAAAGGAGCACAAAGCACCTTGGGTACATTTTCAATGTCCCATGGGGCAGCATGTTTCCTTGCTGTCATTCACTATTGCTATTAGCAAGTCACGTCCTTTTTTAATGGTTCCCCACAATTTCCTGCATGTCCGCACTCCAAATCTCAAAAAATGGATCCTGTGCTACTCTCCAGTGTTGCTTGCAGCATTCTGAATACATTGCAGCTTGCTGTGCAGTAAGTACATTATGAACTCTGAATCAGAATAGGAATCCGAGGTGCCAGACCTACTGAGAGACATGCAGATGAACAGCATTACATTGCTGTTTTCATTCACGGAACATCTGCACATAGTGCACTGCCGCTTCTGGGCATGTGAGACCACTACCAAGTGGTGGGACCAAATTGTTATGCAGGTATAGCTACACAACTTCAGAATGCGCAAAACCACCTTCATGGAATTGTGTGCAGAGCTGACCGCTGCTTTCCTGCTGGAAAAGCGTGTTGCCTTTGCCATGTGGAAACTGAAAATTTCAGATTCCTACTGGTCAGTTGCTAATCAGGTTGGAGTCGGCAGGCCCACCATCGGGACCATTAAGCACAATCTGCTGCGAAGGACTGTGACTCTGGGCAACATGCAAGACACAGTGGATGGATTTGCAGCCATGAGATTCCCTAACTGTGGCGGGGCAATAGATGATACACATATCCCAATTCTGGCTCTAGAGCATCTCACAACTGAGTACATAAATAGAAAGGACTATTTCTCTTTGGTACTACAGACATTTGTGAATAAGTGGGGCCTTTTCAGTGATATCAATGCCAGTTGGTTGGGAAAAGTACATGAAGCATATATCTTCAGGAACACAGAGCTGTATGGGAAGTTACAAGCAGTGACCTTTTTCCCCAGGCGAAAAAATTAAGATGGGGATGTGGAGATGGCCACAGTGATCCTGGGAGACTCAGCCTCTCCCCTGATGCCATGGTTCATGAAGCCTTATACAGGTAACCTGAATACCAGCAAGGAGCGGGTCAATAACAGGCTGAGTAGATGCAGAATGACTGTCGAGTGTGCCTTTGGGAAGCTCAAAGCCCACTGGTGGTATCTTTATGACAGGCTGGACTTAAAGGAGGACAATATTCCTGCTGTTATAGCCGCCTGCTGTGTCCTCCATAATCACTGTGAAGCTAAAGGTGAGTAGTTTGCCCCGAGGTGGAACATTGGGATGGATCGCCTTCATGCATTTATGAGCAGCCAGATTCTAGAGATAATGGGGGGCCCAATAGGGAGCCATTTTCATAAGGGAGACACACACGGAGTATTTTGACAATGAAAACCTATAACCGAACTGTATCAACATCTCTGTGACACTGCTGCTGAACACCTGCAGAGACCTGCAGCTGCAGGGGAACATCTCTTGTGCACACATGAATGAACAGTGATTACATGCTTGAGAGAGTCTCTTATTATCAAACAATGGTGGGCAACAAAAAGTAAGCGTGCAGAGGGGAGTGTTACGTGTTAGCTCTGTGTTCTTGGAACCAGGCACAGTATTCAGCCTTTGTGACTCCCCCCCCCCCCCCGAGCCTCTGCTTGAACCAGAAACCAAAAACAATGAAAAGGCAGTGGGAGACACACCTAAACCCCTAGGAAAGGTGTGACAGAATTAGGGCAACACCCCTAGCCTTATCTTTAATGAAGATGTGAGCTATTAGCACACTGAATGGACAGCAGAAACTTTATTTGCATTAAGGATGGCACCAAAATTAGCTCCAAGGCAGGAGTCGCATTGAACTCTGGGACGGGTGAAGCAGAGAAGCACTGCCTGATGGGGAATCTCTGCTCCTGAGGCTAATGATCTCATGTCTGCACACACGCAGCTCAGCAGTTATCAGATCAATTCTAGTCAGTAGATCTTTAACTGATATCCAAAATACTGCATCTGCCTGACTGCAGTGTGAACTCCCGCCAAGGAATGCCACCCCTAGCCAGGAATGATCAGTTCCTATTGTCCTTCTAAACAAAATAACTCCAATATACTTCCATAAGTAAGTCATTATTTACCCCCTCACAAACCTACTGTTCTGCCTTGAACCATTGTTTCTTCCCTGTTCAGGTATTTTTCTTTCCTTTTATACTTATTACTATTAGTATCATAAGTTTTATGTACCTGACAAAGTAATTTTTGTAATCAAACTGGTTGCCAGACGCTCTCCAAACTTCCTTTGTGTTCTTGGCTTTCCTATATTGCTCTGCAGCAATACTTCTTTTATCTAGCCAAAGATCCCTGTAATGTCCAAAAATCCTGTAATGTTTGCTTATTAAGGGAGTTAACAACATGCTGAATCTGTGGCATATAAGGGTGACAGCTGAAAGCTCTGTTTTGACCCAGCCTAACTGAGCCCAAGGGCATATAAGGGTAGCAGCTGAAAAGTGCTGTCTTTGACCCAGCCTGCTCAGGTGTGCTCTAGTCTAGTTCAGTGCAGTGCCAAGAGCATAGAAGGGTGGCAGCTCCATTTAGAAACACAAGTGACGCAAGCAGCACATTAATAGGATTACAAATCCCCTCCTCGCCTCTCCAAAAGAAAATAACCCTAATAAATGAGCATACCCCAAGTTTACAGGCAAATCTGGTAACAGGAGAGTGTGAGAGGCACTGGCAGGTATTAAAGATGGGTGTGTGTCCAGCTGTCATTCCCATAGCTGTGTGAAGTGGTGGATGTTACATTGTAGCAGGCAGATCTGTGGCCTTCATAGGAATGCTTAGGGGGAAAAAGTGTTGCTGCAGCTGCGGAGGGAGCAAACCTGCACCATCTGGGTTTTGAGTGCTACCATTGTCTTTAAGAGCTCCATCTATTCTTCCATGAGACAGAGCAGCCAATCTTTATGGTCCTGATTCCTCCTATAATTTTGTTACAGACAGGAGTGCATTCCCTCTGGAGCTCTTGAAACATATCTTCCTTGCTTCTGTGAGGCCACTTCCTTATCTGCCACAGGCAGTCAGCAGGCATGAGGCCTCTACCTGCAAAGGTTCTTTCACAGAAATGACAAGATATAATGAATAAAGGAATTATTTTTAGTGCCCTCACAGTACACATGTAATAATCATCTTATTCTCATTGTCCCCGAGCAGAGTGCAGCTCCCAGATGAGCCTGGAAATGATGAGTTCCGGAAGGGGGACCGAGATCACTCAAGTGGACTGAGGTTCAGAGTGCTGGGGGATGAAAGGGGTGTTTGCTTGGGGCAGCAACGAATGTGCAATGGCGCAAGAAATCTAATTGTGTGATCCCGTTCTCCACAGGAAGTGGCCATAGAAGCTGGTATCTCACTCCTAAGAGTCCGCAGGGATGCTAGAATGCATATCCTCCATGTGAGTAGGTCTAAACTGGGTCCCTATGCTGCAGGGCTGTGTGCCGCTTTGGTTTCTAGGCCTGTGATTTCCAATTGGCGTGGGAGGGTGTCCTTTCACGGAAGAAGAAACATAGGAGTTCTGCCGAGGAATCAGAGGAACAGAATCAGAAAGTATGTCCAGGAAAGTTTCCTTGAGCTCTCACTGGAGGATGCCCAGGACATGGCATGCATCAATGCGCTGCTAATCAGTGTTGCTTAGATGTGATAGGGAATGGGAAGGCACATGCAAACACAACTACTCCAGCACATTTCCATCCACTCCTACCTCTGTGTTTTTAGGAAGCAGAGCACTTCATGGCTCCCATACAGAAGCAGCATCAACTTATCCAACACTTAACAAAGCTCCCCTCCCCTGCTTCCGGAGCACCACAGCTGAAAAATTGGGGCTGGCTGCATGTTTCCAGGGTGACAAACAACACCTGACTCCCAACCTCCACTGTGCTGCTTTCCAGCTCCAAGACATCTTCCAGCTCCACTTCCTTGTCGGTCATCTCCTCATTGTGGTTTATTTCAGGATCCAGTGGCCCCGGGACCACAGAGGTGTCTATAGATGTCTTGGGTGTGGATGTCGGCTCCCCACTGAGGATGGCTTTCAGTTCCTCATAAAAGCAGCAAGTGGTTGTCGCCAAGCCAGAACAACCATTTGCCTCCCTGGCTTTGTGATAGTTCTGATGCAGCTCCTTCTCTTTTTTTCTCCACTGCAGCGTGTCCCTCTCGCAGTCTTTCTCCACCACAGCATGAGAAATCTGGCCATACGTATCAAAATTCCTTCGACTACAGCGAAACTCAGACTGCACAGCAGACTTTCCCCAAATACTGATCAGCTCCAGCACCAATGCTCCAGGCGAGAGTGTTTGCTGCGTGGAGTCATCACTGTCACTGAGGAACACAAAACGCTAGCTCTCCAAGCCAACCAAACAGGAAGTGGAAACAAGAAAATTCAAAAGTTTCTGGTACTTAAAAGATGGAGGGGCTGGTCGCTGCAAAGTGCAAGCAGAAGATCACAGTGGGCAGGACTGGCATTGTGAGACAATTCCAGAGGCCGCTTTATGCAACAGAAAACTGCATCAGTGCCCACACTGACATTTTTGCGACAAACCCTTTGTGATAAAGGTGCTATGCCTCTCGCACAGGTGGTATTATTTTATCAGCAAAACAGTGCAGTTAAATGAGCATTTAAGTGTGTATGCAGGTCAACTTTTGGTCACAAAACTCTTTAATGCAGATCAGACCTTAGTTTAGAATGCATTTTGCTCGTTTATTTTGACCAAATCTGACTTGCTTCCTTCGACTTATAATTACTTTAAATTCTTGTGTAGTTTAATAAATGTTTATTTTTCCTTAACACAGTACAGTTAGCTTAATGTGTGTTGGTGACGCCATTTGAAGTAACAAGGCTGGTACATATAAATTTATTTGTTAAACTGACAAACATATGAGCTTCCAGTGTTCAGTGGGAAGCACTGAGCATTATAAGATGTAAATTCCTAGGGTTGCATCTGGGGCTGGCGGGAGAGGGAAGAAGGCCATTCTGTTATATAATCCAATAAGTGGATGGCCAGAACCACTCACTCACTAAGCCCTGGTCTACATTGTGGCACCGTTTCAACGGCAATTGGAGGGAGATATGCAAAGAACTTGGAATACCTTGCGTATCTCCCTCCGATTGCCTACTTACAACAATGTCTTCAATAGGCTGAGTCAGAGGGAAACTGCTTTGCTCCAAATCAGCGCTACACTCCTTGCTGGGGTGGTCTTACTCGATCAACTTCCTGATTGATCTGATAGCAGTGAATGTCAGTGAAGATACGCCCTGAGTTGAGAGCAGCTTGCTTGCTGTTGGCCATGTGTGAACGAACGCACGCACGCACGCACAGTCAATAATAATGGGGAATTTCAACTATATCCACATTGATTGTCTAGATGGCACCTCTGATGCAGAAATAAAATTTCTAGACACTATAAATGACTGCTGCGTGCAGCATCTAGTCCTGAAACCCACAAGGAGAGAGGCAACTCTTGCTTTAAATCTAAGTGGATTACAGGATTTGATCAAAGAGGTGAATATAGATTAACTGTTTGGTAACAGCCACCAAAATATGATTAAATTTAACATCCTTGTGGGAGGTGGCGGAATACTAAAGAAGCTCACTGCAGTAGCATTTAGTTTCAAAAAAGGAACTAAACAAAAAAATGAGGAAGCTAATTAAATGAAAATTTAAAGGTACAGCCACAAAAGTGAAATGCCTGAAAGCTGCATAGTAGCTTTTAAAAAAATACTATAACAGAGGCTCAAATTGAATGTTTACACCATATTAAAAAACATAGTAAAAGAACCAAGAATGCCATGATGGTTAACCAACTAGATAAAAAGACGATAGAGGCAAAAAGGCATCCTTTAAAAATTGGAAAACAAATCCTATTCAGAAATATAGAAAGTTTCCAGAGGCAGCCATATTAGTCTAGTTCCACAAAACAAACAAGGAGTCTCGTGGCACTTTTAAAGACTAACAAATGTACATATCACATGAGGTTTCATGGGAGAAATCCCACTTCATCAAATGCTTAGAGGAATATAGAAAGAAGCATAAATTCTGGCAATTCACGTATAATTAGGAAAGCCCAAAAGAATTAAGAGCAACTAGCAAAATTAACAGCAAGAGAAAAAAAAGTCATTACATCAGAAGCAGGAAGTCTGCCACACAACTAGTGGGGCCACTGAACAACTGAGGTACAAAACAAACACTCAAGTAAGCCAATGGCCATTGCGGAGAAACCATAGAATTCTTTGCATTAGTCTTCACTGCAGAAAATGTGAGAGGGAGATTATCACACCTGAGCCATTCTTTTAAGGTGACAAACCTGAGGCTCTTGCAATTATCTCATAAGCAAGCATTACAAATTCAAAGTTAAGGTTAATCTCGAAAGAAACACAAACATGTTAAGGTATAGTTAAAAATATGATCGGTCATGTGAACAATGTTAAATCTAACTTTTTATTTCCATAATTTCTCTCCCCTTTAAAAAAAAAAAAAAAAAAGGAGAGAGAGAGAAATAACTACAACAGCCCCATAATATGCTTCACCCTGAATTACTGATATGTACTCTCAACCATAACACAATGTAACAGGGTTTTTCTGTCTGGAAATCAGGTAAACTAACATATACTGTAATCTATGTATGCTTTTTAAAGCAATCCCATTTGAGGTTCTTATACAGTATTAACAGATAAAATAAACTGAAGTATGAGCATGTGTCCACCAGGGATATTGCTCAATTTAAATCCATAAACTCTGTTCACTGAATGAAGCATGCTTTTGACAACAAAAACAATTACAGAAACACCTTTACAGATGATCCAAACAACTCCCTTCTCAACGAAACTCCTACTTTAGTCATAGTACTATGATTTTTTTAAAATGCTGTTGGGATTGCTCACCTTTTTCCTCTGTCCACTAATAGCTACTTTCACTGTAGTCAGTAAGTCATTCAGTGCCAGCAACCTCAAAGATAATAGTGATAACATTGTTGACACAACACAATTCCAGATAGATATGATGGAGTTCCTCCTCCTCTCTCACTCAAGCCCTCCTAACATTTCCAAAAGTAGGGAGAGACACTTCCAGAAAGCATTTGAAAGATAGTAAAACCCTAGATACGTGTTAGGGATAAAACAAAAACAAACAACAACATACACATAGAAAAAGAAGCTCACAATTTAATTCCATTATATTGAATTTAAGGCACTAAAACAAAGTTTATAAAAATGTTCTGCTACAAGGAAATAAATGGACTTTTCAGGAACTAGAAAAAGTTTAAAGTAAGTAGTGATCAAAACCCCAAAAGAGTGCTATTAAAAAAAACCACACACCACTCCCACATTTCAAAACATTTATTTATTTCCCATACCATCTTTCTACAACTGTGTTGGTCAGATACTATCTTATTTTTAATGCTGTAAAATAGTCTTAAAGATACAAAAACTGGTATTATATTTACTCCAATCACACCACATCCTACACCAAGCTATCTCAAAATTGAAGGTGAATGTGTTCTGTACTTACACTTCAATTTATTTATTTTTTTAATAAAATAAAAGTTAAACTGCAATCCCTATATAAAGTGATTTGGCTCCCACTGTCAAAAAGACTGCTTTTCTCTCTATGCTGCAGTAACAGTTGAGGTCATCTGTGGTGTTCTGTACACAGTCTCTGGATCTGAATTTTTGGAAGGGGGAAGCTGAACTTTCTCACTGGTTTGCCCTTGACTATGGAATTTGCTTTCCCAACTGGTCCAAACAAGACTGAATCTGCTAGCCTGCAACACAAACTGTAAATCCCCTCTTTTTTCCCCCCTCGGGCTTTACTGATATACAGTGTTCCTGTTTTGTGGTGCAAATAATTTTACTTTATTTTTGTGCTGGAGGGGAAAGGAGAGGGGTTTTGGTTGTTTTTGTTTGGTTAGAATAGGTCACAGGACACAGACTGTTGCAAAATATTGTGCATGTCCTTTGTCTATGCAATGCATGCATCCTGTAAACTTATAACAAGCTGCTTGAAGACCTCTTTGAAAACAAGATACCAAAATCATAACATCACAATTTACAACAGCATTCCTACTATGTTTTGAAACAGTACACCATATATTATGTTCTTCAAACATTACCACACAGGATTTTCAATCAGCTATGAAACTGAAGGGAGGTGGGAAGACCCAGGTGGAAAAGTCAGAGAGCCTAACAAAATAAGCTGTTCTCACCACAGCTATGGGCAGTTAATGCTGCTTTAGAAAAAGTGGAGGGAAGAGAACTGCAACTGCTGAATACTATAAGCAGTAGAGTTCTGGATCATCATTTAAAAAAAAAAAAAAAAAAAACACTTTTTAAAATACATATAAGGGAACCAAAACTGAAGTCCTCAGATGGGAAGAAATGCTGAATTTGTGGAAGGTAACTGGCATCCTCCAGCCATTAAAACACTCAGCCATTAATTTTGCCGGGCGTGCATAATCCCCAAATTCTGTTTTATACATACATATTTAAAAAATAATAACCCTTTTTTCTTGTTTCACCGCCCCCAGCCTGTTTCTACTTCTCGCCCTCTTTCTCCAGCTCTCCCACAAGCCCCACACCAACTCGCTCGATTCCCCCTTCTCGTCCCCCTCTCACCGTCCACGCTTAGTGCTGCTCTCCAGTCACTAACCGCTCCCTCCTCGTCCTATATCCCCGACCCTTCTCTCCAGCCTCTCCTGCAGCCGCCGCTCCTCGCTCCGCGGGACCCTGCCACCTATCGCCTCAGTGCCCGTCCCCACGGCCAGTCTCCGCGTCCCTCTGTCTCAGTCGCTGGCCCTAGCCTGCCACTTCATTCACCCCAGCTCCCCCTCTCCAGCTGACGTCCCCAGCCCAGCCCCGCTCCCCCATTCCAACCTCGCGACCGTTCCTGGCTGACACCCGCCGTACTTCTCCCTCAGCTTGCAGCGGCCCCATGCAGGTTCACCCGCGCTCTTACAAGGCCCGGCCCACCCCGCCCAGCCGTCACCCCTGCGCACCCCGGGGCTGTGCAGCCACTCACCGTTCTTCAGCTCGTGCTTGACGGTGAGGAAGAGCAGGTCCCCTTCCTCTGCGGAGCTGGAGGGTCCCTCCATTTTATCACCGGCTCGCCACCCCCCGCCCTCTCTCTGTCTCGCGCCCTGTGGGGCGTGTGAGGGGGTCAGCGTGTCTGACAGGAGTTTATTGTTCAGCGACGCATTTGAGGGTTAAAAACCGTAAGATCAAATTTAAAAAAAAAAACAAAGCAACATTAAAATCCCGCCCGCCCGCATCTCCTTCTAGTCCCTGCAGCGCCCTCCCTCGGCCTGGCTCCCGAGTCCCCTCCCTGCTCAACAGCAGCGAGAGCCCACCCCGGTGGGATGGGGAACTCCGCAAGCAGAAGCGGAGGAGGAAGAGAATTACTCTACTGCCGTCTCCCGGGCTCTCCCCCACCAGCCCAGTCCTCAGAAAGGAACGTCGGAGAACTGAGCGCTTATTGGCTCGCGCGCCTACCTCCCGGAGCAACGGTTGGTCAGAGACCGTTGGATATTCCATCCCCACCCCCCTCCGCCGAGTGGCGCGCTACCCCATTGGCTCACAGGTTGCGCTAATCTCTTGCTCCTCCCTCTTCCCCTCTCCCGTTTTCCCCGCCCATCCCCCGTTTTATTTGTAAACATTCCCTCCCGCCCCCTGAAGTGGGCGGGCGCTAGGTCGCTGAGAGACGAAGGGAGGATGCTGACTGACTCGTGGAGACTGTCAGTCATATGCGTGTGAAAGAGACCAGAGAGCGAGAGAGAGAGAGAGAGAGGTCAGGCGACGTGAGGTGACCCCCCTCCGGCTGCGTGATCGACGTATTTGCGGTAGGGGCGCAGGCCGTAAGGGGGACGGTAGGAAGAAGTTCTTAACCCTCCCCCTCCGGAAGGAGAGACGGTCCCGGGGACAGCGGAAGGACCATCGCCCTTATATAAGGCCTGGAGCTGAGGGGGAAGAGAGAGAAGAGGGTCCCGGTCTTTGATGGCGGGACAGGGCCAAAGAGCGAGACGGGAGCGTTGAAGAAGCCGCCCAGGGTAGTGATTTCCTAACTTTTTTTGCTAGGACCCAATTGAAAAATATCATTTATGCCCGCCCCCCAATAAGGACACCTTTGTGCAGTGCATTCCAGTCCTTCAGCAGCAGGGAGCACCGCGAGCCAGTACCGGAGGGTCTGTGACCCAGTACTGGCTCCTGATCCATGATTTGAAAACCACTGGCCTAGGGAACAGCACCCTTCCTGTGTTACCCATAGGGATTGGCCCTATCCCAGAGACCTCAGCCAAGGGCTGCTGGAACAAACAAGGAGTCCTGTGGCACTTTTAAAGACTAACACATTTATTTATTGCATGAGCTTTTGTGGGAGAAAAATCCCACTTCACAGACACTTTGAAGGGCTGGTGGGTGCACCAAAGAGTTTGGAGGATCTCACACAGTTAAGCTGAGTAGCCTTTCAGAATCGAGTGTGTTGTAGGCTCTCTCTGGCAGAGGTCAGTTTTAAGTTAACTACTCCCAGTCCCAGCAACATGACCTGCAACCAAGTCAGGTTCCAATATGCAGTGTACCGTATCAATCCCAGAAACTCACCCTTGCAATAGTATTCAGTGTAAATGCCCTAGCTCCAGCACAGGGATGTAGCATAAACCAGTGCTCTATCTTGATCCTAATAACCTCAAGCAAAGCCAAGTCCCCCAGCATGCAGTGTTTCCTCTTTCTCACAGCAGCACAGCCCATATCTATTTATTTAGCTTCATATACTGTGGCTATGAGACTTCAAGCTCTCAGTAGACAATTTACCATGTCAATCTGAGCAGTATGGTGAGTGGAGATAACACGTTATAGTGGCAGATACTCCAACCCACCTCATTTAGCTTTCCTCAAGGCATAGAGGCCAGAGATTAAACCAATCCAAACAGTTATGTGAATTGAAACGGCTTCCCCCACCTCTCTTTGACAGGTCAGCAGAAGCAGATGCTTTTCCTACCACTGAAAATAGCTGAGATGTACAGCTCCTCAGATGCAGCTAGAGTAGGAACCAATGTATGGTCTCAGGCTTAAGAATGGAACAAAAACTCATCTGTCCCAGGTTTATGTTGCAAACATGTTACGGTCTCAATTTCAATACAAGTTCCAAAGGGGTAGCCATGTTAGTCTATTTCAGCAAAACAAACATGGAGTCCTGTGGCACTTTTAAAGACTGACAAATTTATTTATCACATGAGCTTTCAGAGAAAATCACACTTCATAAAAATGCTTGAAAATGAGGAATTTACAGAATGAGGTTTTCAATAGGAACTTCAATACAATCAACCTTTGCCTGTTGCCATCTCTTCTGGTTTTATTGTAAGTCTCACACAATATGATGCTTTTCTTAAAGATTTGCTACAGGTATCAAGATGTCAGCTATAATTTTTTTTAAATGGAGGAGGAGAGTTTGAAAATATGAAGCATATATTCTCTAAAGGCTTGAAAACTAAAAGGAAAATAAAGAGAACCCAAACAGTATTTTAAAAACCTTGATTTTTAAGCCATATTTAGGGATTTGACTCACTTTTTTTTAAACATTTGGGCTCGAAACTTGAGGCATTTCTAATGAATCAGTGGTTCTCAACCTTTTGGGAGTTGTGAAACACTTGGCAACATATTGTGTCCCTACAGGACACACACTAGCCTACTCCTTTCCCCCTTAGGGCCATCCTTGAGGGGGTGTGTATGTGTGAACGGGACGATTGCCCTGGGCCCCCCGTTACGTGGGCCCTGCGATGTCCCCCTCCCAGCAGGGCAGTGCGGGGCCTGCGCCATGCCCCCCCCCCCCCGGCTACACTTCACCCTGCTCACCTCAAAGTCAGTGGGGCGGAGCAAGAGCGCTGGGGAGTTTCATATCTCCCGCCCTGAGCATGCTCAGACAGAGCATGCTCAGGGTGGGAGCGGCCTGGCTTGAGTGTGGCTCTTCCGGCCACCCTTGCAGCTCCGGGCCTTCAGTCAGGAAATGGGGGCTGGGAAGGGGCCGCAAGGGACTGGGAAGAGGTTGCGGGGGGCCGAGAAGGAGCCGCGGGGGCGGGCACAGGAGCAGAGAAGGAGCCACGAGGGCGGGCAGAGGAGCAGGGAAGGAACCACGGGGGCGGCAGAGGAGCGGGGAAGGAGCCGCGGGGGCGGGCAGAGGAGCCGGGAAGGGGCCATGTGGGTGGGCAGAGGAGCAGAGAAGGGGCTGCAGTGGGGCCAGAGGAGTGGAAAAGGGGGAGGGCAAGGATAGGGGAAGGCCCCATGGGGATTTGGGGAGGTGAGAGTCAGGCAGGAAAGGGGCTGTGGGGGTGGGCAGAGGAGTGGGGAAGGGGCCGCGGGGGCGGGCAGAGGAGCCAGGAAGGGGCCACGGGGGGGGGCAGTGGAGCCGGGAAGGGGCCGTGGGGGCGGGCAGAGGAGCCGGGAAGGGGCCATGCAGGTGGGTAGAGGATCGGGGAAGGGGCTGTGGGGGCGGGCAGAGGAGCCAGGAAGGGGCCGTGGAGGCGGGCACAGGAGCCAGGAAGGAGCCACGGGGGTAGGCAGAGGAGCTGGGAAAGGGCTGCAGTGGGGCCAGAGGAGTGGGAAAGGGGGAGGGCAAGGATAGGGGAAGGCCCCACGGGGATTTGGGGAGGTGAGAGTCGGGCAGGAAAGGGGCTGTGGAGGGGCAGAGGATTGGGGAAGGGGCCACAGGGGGGTCGGGGAAGGAAGCGTGAACACTTTGAAGGCAGGGGGTGCGCCAAAAATAAATTTGCCTAGGGCCGCCAATGGTCTAAGACTGGCCTTGGCCTTGGGTTCCTGGTCAGGGCCAGGACCAGGGCCAGCTCCCTGCTGGTGGGTGGCCTTAGGTTCCCGGCTGGGGCCTGCTTCCAGTCCCCGGGGGACGACCAGGATCCCTGGGGGGGGTGGAGCGGGCTGGCCCACCATGCTCCTCTCCAGCATATGGGGGCAAGGGCCCCGCCTAGGCCAATTGGCCCTGGGCCCCATTCCCCCCAAGGGATGACCCTGTTCCCTTACGTCTCCTTTCCCCCCTACCCTCCGCAGGGCAAATCCAGCCATCTCTTCGGCTCTCCGCAACACACTTATTGCTGTGTGGTGACACAGTAATGTATCCCAAAACAGTGGTTGAGAACCGCTGTGTTAGACTATTGCTGGTGCAGGGGGAGGTAAGGGTGTTGGCTATAGTTTTGTAATGAGTGTGTATATGTCTTTAAATATGTGTGGCTTAGTGTTTCCTGTTTGCATGTAACTCGAGAAGGAGGAAGCAGGAAGAGCTTGAATCTGCCAGGACCAGACTCTGGCTGCATGGTGTCACAGCAAAATTGCCATTCCTCTACATTTACTCAACATTGTAGCAAATATAAAAGAACATTAGATTCTTTTCTGAGGAGCAATAAAAGACAGGGTAAATTAGGAGACCAAGTTCCTGATTACTTGAAGATAAAACAGCCCTTGTAATAAATGAAAGGCCAAATAAAAAGTAAGAGTGCTTATTTATACTATTAGACTGTTTGTTAAAAGACTGTTAAATGTGATGAGAGTATATTAGCACTATATTTTTCAAGAGTGTTTTTTGGTGTCTGGAAAAGAGAATCCATTACAGAAATACATCAACTCATAGACATGTATTTGAATTCTGTAATTTGATTTATTTTTATATTAAATGGGCTGGGAGATGTGTTAATATGAAATTGATTTTTGGTTAATTTTTAAGGAAAACAAGAACTATGTGTTTAAAATACTTTTAGGCCTTCACTTAGGTCTTCACAGCCTTTACATTGTGAAAACAATATTCCGCCCAGTAGACAGACTCCTATGTTTCCTTCTGACCCAGAGATAATTTTCTTAATGATAAGGCATAGCTGCATTAGATTTACAGTTATGTATTCTAATACTTGCTTTCAGACATGCTGTTTGTTGCCTTTTGTGTATGTCCTT
Source organism: Pelusios castaneus (assembly GCA_007922175.1). Lineage (NCBI taxonomy): Eukaryota > Metazoa > Chordata > Testudines > Pelomedusidae > Pelusios > Pelusios castaneus. The sequence goes on from ML685899.1 coordinate 783,800, forward strand.
GCTGTACAGCTTGAAAGACTTGCTGTTGTGTATTACTATGCCATCTACTGGTTAGAATTACAGGTCTGCTCACATTTTACTTCAGTTCCCTAATCCGAGTTTGACAAGATGGTGGACCTCACTATAAAAATTATTTGAGTACTGATTGTGCAGTTGGAGCACTGTTTGAGTAAAACTGGGCTTGATTTTTGGCAGTTCTCCCTTTGTGCCTATACTTTTTTTTACTTCCAATGTGTAGCTTTCTATCAGATGTATCCTTTCTTTTGTTCCTTGTTCCTCTTACACCTAATATCCTTTCTGCGGTGGTTACTCATAGAGTTAATGCTGGAGCCTTTCCTTCTACATTTTTTAACTTTATTTGGGAAGCAAGTTCTCAAATTCCTAATGCTGGAGCCTTTCCCTTTAAGTTTTTGCACCTCTGACTTAAAAGAAATTCTAATCCTTCTGCAAATTTAAATTCCAACACAATTCCATCCATTTGACTTCACTAACTAGTTCCCTTAGTTTCTCAAAGTCTGCTGTTTTGAAATTACATACCTGCCACTAACCTGTTTTTTATTCCCTTTCCATTTAATTTAAACTGGATTACCTCATAATCACTCAGTCCAATTTTTTTTGTACAACTAGCTCTTCTATAGTCTTCTCAATGTTTACCAAAACCAAGTATACAGTACCATCAACGCTTGTTATTTGGTGAATGTTTAGTGAAGAAACCTGTCATCTAGTGCCTCACTGGGCCCTACCATTATTAGTAGAGATTCTTCTCCAATGTATAGCTTGGAAGTTAAAGTCTCTCATAATGTCAATTTGCAGTAATATGTCTCTGCTTTATAATATTAAAGAGACTTCTATCCCTGTCCAGAGCTGACTCTAGAGGCCTGTAGCAAATCTGTAACACTAGGACAATAGAACCTCTTTTACAATCCTTCCCCAAAGTTATTTTGGCCCAGATGGATTCTGTTTTATTTAAAAGAAACAAAAAGTCCTGTGGTACTTTTAGGCTATGTCTACACTAGAAAAAGTTAGGTGGACTTTGTTAAGTCAACCTAAAGACAACCTTATTAGGTCAACTTAACAAAGTGCTTTCCCTTAACCGGGACTTATTAATTCGACCTAACTAAGGAAGGGTTAGGTCGACATAAGGAGACTTAGTTCGACCTAATGAGTGGTCCTTACTAAGTCAACCTAAGCTTTCATTAGGTTGACTTAAGGATTTTCTTAAGTCGACCTAATGAAAGCCGAGTGTGGACAGGGCTTAAGTTAGGTCAACTTAAGCCTCCTTAAGTCAACCTAACTTGCCAGTGTAGACATAGCCTTAAAGACGAACAGATTTATTTATCGCATGAGCTTTCGTCGGAGAAATGCCACTTCAAAAGACACTTGAAAATGGACACTTACAGTATTGGAGGGAAAAATAAATCCATCAAAGTGAGAATGACAGGTTCAGATCAGACTATTTCAGCTAATCAAATAAGTTGTTTATCCATTCTTGTTTCTTTATAATGTCACATTACTGTTGTACAATGCGACCCCACCATCTTTATTTCTATCTCTTTCCTGAACAGCATATACCCTTTAATACCTGTATTCCAGTCATAACAGCTATTCTGCCATATTTCTGTTATACCTCTTAAATTGGGTTTCACAACCTGCAGATGGATCTAGTTCCTCCATTTTGGAGACAAGGCTCCTCACATTATTTTACAAACATCTTACGTTTTTGTTCTTTTACCTCGTCCAGTTTCCTGTCTGGATTGGGATAGTCCTCTTTCTGTCCATATTCCTATTTTCTAGTCTCCTTTATCCATTACTATATTCTTTGCTTATCTGATTTTCCTTTCCCGTCTATTAAAAGTAGGTATAAATAAGTTATTGCTTTCCTTTTTCTGAATTTACATATAGTCTCTGCTGGCTTCTTCCTGCATACTGGCTCTGATGGAGATTGAATGTATAATAAAATGCTAATTTGCTTTCAGTGGCACTAATGCTAATTTTCTTTCAATGGCACTAATCATATTTGACAGTTCTGTTCAATTCAGACAGAGAGAACAATTCTGATTGACTCCAATGAAATAAACGTGCTTCTGGTAGTCCATCTCTTATTTCACATTTTGCTACTTTACACTTTATAGTAATACACAAAGCAAGGCATTGATGTCTCTTTTAAAATGGACAATATCATTTTTTAAAAAGTTCAAGTTAAGTCTGTTTTCTGATGAATGCATGCTATCTAACTAGCACTATTGGATTTTTTTCTTTTTTAATTTCAGAAAAATATTCCTACGTGTTTCTCTGCCCCTCCAGGGATATTTATAAGGAAGGGTCTATTCTATAAGGGAGAGAGGGTGATCAAAGCCTCAATCCTGAATGTTATTCTTTTTGGCTGCATTACTGCACCCACAGGGAGCCCCAGCATCTTCAGTGGTGCCCCATGTGGATGCAAGAGTTTGCCCACACACAGCAACCTAATTGATTAATACCTTATTGGCTTTACACCGGAAAAAGTGAAACAGTATACAAAGTCCTGTCAAATACACAGTTTAAGATTTAGTGAAAGACAGTCTTGTTTTTCAGTTTATAAAATACATCATTTTTGACAAAGATGTCATTTTCATGTTGGTGTTGCTTAATATTAGAGGGATTTGCAGGAACAGCATGGAAAATACCAAAAATATTTCTGATGCAGGGACAGCAAGTCTGGTATCAGCAAATCTGTTGTATATGAACATTCATCATAGACAGCAATATTTGTAATCTGTTCAGAAAATATTTTACATTGTAATTAAAAACATCTGTAATTCTGAGTCTGTACCTTTGGTGGACCCCTTTACATCATCAGCGAATACTGCCAGCTCTGTAGTGCTTCTTCAGCAGTCTCAGGTGCAGGAGCCATTGTGGTGACATAATTGCAACTTCATAGTTCTTTGCCCTGCAAAGGCCTGTTCGTCTCTTTTAAAAGGAGCACAACTTGGGGCAAAGTGCTGGCTGATCTAGCCTGCACTGGGGCTAAACTGGCCCCAGCAGTTCCAAAGAGAGATGCAAGCAACCTCCCATCTGTCCTTATACTGGCAAAATTATAGGCAGAGCTAATGGCAGCACCCATAGCTAAGGGAGCAAAATACTTTGTTACAAAATCTAGATTTCAGATGTTTATGTTGATTTCAAATTTAAAAAAAAAAAAGAAATTCAGACTGAACAGTTAAAGTTTGCAAAGAGAACTTAAGAACAGCCATACTGGGTCACACCAATGGTCCATCTAGCCCCGAATCCTGTCTTCCGAAAGTGACCAATACTAGGTGCTTCAGAGAGACTGAATAGAACAGATAATCATAAAGTTATCCATCCCATTGGCCATTCCCAGCCGTTAGCAAACAGTAATCCCTGCCTATCCTGACTAAAAGCCATTCATGAACTATCCTCCATGAATTTATGTAATTCTTTTTTGAATCCCATTATAGTCTTGTCCTTACATCATCAAGATATATAAGGTAAAGTGGTTCAACCATTGTGGAGAATGAAGCAAAGGGTCTGTAGAAACCTTAGTTCACTGCATAATTAAAGACCATATCATAATGCATATGTATACAGGGACTGAATTAAGGCTATTTAGGTAACCTTAATTCTGACATTTCCTAATTTTTGAAGGCTTGATTTTGCAATCTTAATATTCCTCTAGTGGAGTGGGTTGTTTTTGTTTGTTTGTTTGTTTTTTGGTGGGGTCTTTTTTGTTTTGTTTTGTTTTGTTATTTTAATGTAGTTACATATTTGTATTGCAGTATCTTTAGAAGCCCCAACCAAAGTCAGCGTCCTATGGTGACTGATGCGGTACATGTATATAGCAAAGACAGTCTCTGCCCCAGAGAGTTTAGATTTAAAAGAAATAGATTTAGGGATATCTACAATAGCTCTTATTTTTATCTGAGGCTAATGTTCCATATGACCAGTGGTGAGAGGCAGTCAACACACCCTGGAAAAAGTTGCCTAACAGCTCAGTTATTTTAGAAATAAATTGAAAACTTCCCTACACCAACACACGTGTAACAAAGTAGGAGTTTTAGGACTAGACACCTCCTAGACAAAGGTAAATTATAATCAAGGCAGTTCTGCTATCTCTAAATGCCTGAAAACAACCCCACCTTTGAGAACTAGGAAGGAACGATGCGGGAGAAGGAAAGGGAGTCTACATCTGTAGGGTGAACAGAGTAATCCTTGAATGATCTCCTTTGTGGACTGGAGAGAAAAAGCCAGCCCTTGCTATGAAAGCTATGCTCTTGCATTAATTTAGTCTGTGGAGTAATCCAACTGGCTGAGAAATTTCATGCTATGTGGCATGATTATATATGCAAACAAATGAATTAGGATATTGTTCCAAAAGAAGAAAAATGATTGATATAAAACAACTTTTTTTCCTATTCAGCAATATGGGGTGGCATATAGCCACACTAAAGCTGAGGTTGCAGTAGGATTTCTTAAAACAATTTTCAACCTGCTCTAGTATTAACATATACTGTATAACCATATTATCCTAAACACTGGAAAGGTAGTGCAAGTCTTGGCGATGCATGTGTGCTGCAAATGTGGAAAAAGTGGGTCATGAAGCTATAACTTCCCCTCCGACCTGGTAATTACCTGTTTTTAGAATTTTTACTTTACATTGGTTGTTTGCACAGAGGTAGGGAAAAATACTGTGGGCAGTAGCCACATAAAATTTATTACTGGAATTTTGGTGAGAGCTAGAGTCCAGTCTAAGAACCGGTTCCAGAACCCAGATATTAAAGAGTTGTTGGACTTCCTTTGATTCTATGGGGTGCTATGCCAGGCAGCTATGAGCATTACATGTAACATTAACATTGTGTACAAAGTCCTGTTGGAACTTTTACACAGAAGAGAGAAAGCTGCAGGTGAACACCTGGGACCTCACAGTTGCACAACTCCTGAGATTACAGATTGGGGCAGGAGTGGAAAGGAGTTCCAGAGCTCACTGTATTCCCCTTGTGGGGAAGTTTACTTTGGGTGAGACACACCACACGGATCTGCACACAAGTGAAGATTTAAGGATTCAGGAATTTAATATTGTCTTGTTCATTGTATCCTTCCAGAGCATCCATTTAATTCCCAAAGCTCAAATGTTGGAAGTCCAGAAAATATTGCTAAGGGCCCCTTCCTTACGCCTGATGTGATTATTACTAAAAAATAAAATCACATATTGGGAATCCCAGAAATTAAGAGATAAGGTAAAGTTTCCCACAAAACAGAATCAAAGATCTGCAACCTTAGCTCCATACTAATGAAATTTTTGTGTGTGAATATAGTACAATAGTTTATTAACACTATTCATTTTCCAGTTCTTATGTAGTCCTTTTACTTAAATATTTCTTGAACCTGTAGTCAAATTGCATTATAATTGTCACAAAAACAGACTGGATGTGAAAATTTGCTTTTTAAAGCATATTTTCTTGCTTATCTGGCCTATCAGTCACCAGTTCTCTTCTTTCTAAAACCACTTATGTTAGTACTGTGAAAACAGAGGTTACTGCTGAGAAATTAATCCAAACCTGAATAATTCTAACGGAAATGGTAGAACTCTGTCAGGAAATGGGTCATTTCTTGAAAGAATTAGTAAAAGTAATAAAGATTTGTTATTGGCTATGGGTTAAATCTTCACACCACAACCTTACCTTAGCGCTACTGCTGCTGTCCTCTGTGCACATTGCTTCTTCCTTCACACAAAAACTTAAAATCCAACTTTTAAAAATCTGTATAGTTATAAGTCCTAACTGATAAAAGTACGAATATATTACTAGAGTTATACTACCAACCTCCAAGGAAAAGGCTACTCAGTGAACAATGTTAAAGGAAGCAAAAGGGCAACTAATTCTAATAGAGCAGCAATAATGGGCAATTTTACCCACATTCAACTTACTCAAATGCCATAACCAGTCAAAGTTTAAAGAAGCAATTTCTCAATAACTTAAACAATTGCTTTTGGAACAAATAGTTCTAGAGCTCATTAGGAAAAGCAATTCTTAACTTAGGGCAAGTCTACACTAGAAGCATTACATAGGCACAGCTGCAGCGCTGTAGCATGTCCGATGAAGATACACTATACTGACAGGAGAGTGCTTTTCCATTGGTGTAATTGTTCCATCTCTGAGAGAGGAGGGAGATGTTCTCCTGCCAACATAGCACCAGTGGGGACAGTGCGTAGGTTGCTATAACTTACGTTGCTTGGGGAAGGTGTCTTCTTCACACCCCTGAGTGATGTAAATTAGATTGACTTAAGAGGTATTATAGATCTGCCTTTAGTCCTAAGAAACAGACAGGAATCGGTTCACAATGTAACTACTGTCAAGCCACTAATAGTGATCTTAATATAATTAAATTCAAAATCCTCTTCAGAAGAATCATATTTACAACTGCCACAATTTTGACTCTGAACCCACGGAAGGAAGGAGGTAAGCAAGCAACTGTTCAAAGCAAATTAAAATCCTTTGACTCAGTGTGGAGGCCACTTGAGCACATCATAAGAGTCACAGACAGCTCATATATCCCTAAACAAAAAAGGGAGCAAAATGATCAGAAAGAAAATTGATTAAATGGTAGAGTTCAAGAGGTTATTCTAAACAAATCCAAGATCCTTCAGAAAATGGAAATCCAGTGATAGTGAAGCCAACAGAAGTGACTAGTATAAAATGAAGAGAGAGCTAAGAAGGGATTTGAAGAGCAGATAATCAAGGGAAAAAACAAAGTTATCTTGATTATGTCAAAAGCAAAATGCCTGTGGGCACATTGTTGCATCTGTTAAACTATCAAAGAGGTAAAGGAACAATAAAGGAAGAGAACAACATTGCAGAGAGGATAAACTTCTAATCTGATCTAGTATGGCTGTTCCTAGGTCCTTAAAAATAGTTTGGGTTTTAAAGAATTCTTGAAATGTAATGTAAATATGAGAAAGATTCTGATTCAGTTGGCTAGATGGGTGTAGGATTATTATAGAGGGGAAGCATTAAACTCTGTATGGGCAGGAACAGGGGCACACACACATTTGTTAATCACACATATATATGTATAGTCTCTTCAGAATAGTGGCTGAAGGTGAGGCAGGGAAAAGTAACCCTTTAGAATGTAAAAGAGCCACCATCAAGGGGCAGTTTGTCCTCAATGAGCAATTCAATAAAAGCATATGCTTGTGGTTTCAGTCACAGAACAAGTGTACAGTATAATTAAAAGGCATTTGTATTAGATTAGCACAGGGCTCGACAAACCCCAGGTGATCAGGAATTGTACCTTGGCAACTAGCTCTGCTGCAGTACTTTAGGGATGGAACACCCCCTGGTGCCTACAAAGAAAAGCCTTTGGCACCAACAGTTTCAGCAGTGCAGTTCTCCACTGCTGAAAGCATCCTGGGCAGTGGACTTTTCTCAACTGTGGGGAATGCTTTGGTTTTCAGGCTTTTGCTTAGCATGCTACTACTTTTGTCGAGCCCTGTATTAGCACTTAGGAGCACCTGTCATGGACCAAGACCCCATTGTGCTAGGCAGTATACAGAGACGGAACAAAAAGATGGTTTCTGCCCTCAAAGGCTGCATCTACACTGGTAAATTAAGTCGACTTAAACTTGGCTTAAGTCAACTTAATGTGCCGTGCGTCTACACTACACTTTGCTTAAGTCGACTTAAGCAACTTGCTTAAGTCGACTTAAGCAAAATAAAGTCGACTTAATGAAAATTAAGTCGACTTTATTAAACCACCTTTCTACTCGACCTAAGGCTTAATTCGACTTTTTAAAGTCGAATTAAGCCAGTGTAGCCCTGGGGTAGCCCTAAGTCGACTTGGGGCTACCCCAGGACTACACCAATGCCCCCCTGCCGGGGGGGCATAGGGGGAGCCTGGCATGCCCCCCAAAGGGCAGGGCATGTGGGCAGGGTGTGACACTGTCTGGATTTAAGGAAGCATTTATGATATTATTTTCTATGGATATCTCATAAATGCTACAATCCATAGGAACTATGTCATGTTTGGTATCAATAGAAAGGTAGTAATTTGCTGGGAATGATTATATAGTTTATGTCTAGGAATTCTATTTTGATTAGAAGTTAAGAATTTGATGTTATATCCATACTTTAACTTGTGTCATTCTGGACAAATGCCTTAGACGGGAGGGTGTGAACAACCATTGTCTCCTTAATGTTAAGGAATCTGCCAGGTGATATGGTCCCAGGGAGTAAACTGATGAGCTATTAAGGACACAATGGTTGTATTCTTTATGTCCTTAATGGCTCATCAGGATACTCCCTGGGACCATTCTACCTGGAAAATTCCTAAACATTAAGGAGACAATGGTTGTTCACACCTTCCCGTCTAAGGCATTTGTCCAGAATGACACAAGTTAAAGTATGGATATAACATCAAATTCTTAACTTCTAATCGAAATAGAATTCCTAGACATAAACTATATAATCATTCCCAGCAAATTACTACCTTTCTATTGATACCAAACATGACATAGTTCCTATGGAATGTAGCATTTATGAGATATCCATAGAAAATAATATCATAAATGCTTCCCTAAATCCAGACAGCATCACACACAGGGCTCTGCCCTGCCAGGGTCCCTGTACCCCTTTGCCCCATTGTACCCAGGGGGTGCCCCCCCCGCCACCGTGGACCTGCCCAAGGTTCTCCTAGCCCCACAAAGTCAACCTAGAGCATCCAGTGTGGACGCTCTAGGTCGACTTTGTAAGTTCCCCTTTAAGTCGACTTTAATTTTAAGCGTAGACACGCTAAGTCGACTTAAAAGTGCAAGTATAGACATAGCCAAAGAGCTTCCTTTTAATGTGCCTTGATGAAAACCTGCAGAGCTCATCTCTTCATGTCCATGCTTGGCTTTCTTACTGAGACTGCCAGTGTAGTGGTCTTTGTGATGGAGCACTAAAATGCATCAATCTCTCTCTTCTTTTAAGGAAAGCTTTTCAGACATGTACCATTACTACACCGTATATATAAACGGTAGGTGCATTTTCTTGTAAGTATTTTCAACTAGTCACTGTTTTATTTAACATACATAGAGACTACTCCCTAGACAACCCCATTCATATTTTTCAGCACACTGATTCTTGGTCTCTCGTATATGAGATAATATTAGAGGAGCACATATAAATCATTTTATAGGTCAAAATTTTAATCTATTCCTTATAGTAAATATTATATCTTGAAATGTAAGAAATTGTTCATTTGGGCAAAGCTGTGTTCTGTTGTGATAATAATTTTGGAATAACTCCATTGTAACTGAGAACAACTCACTTTTACACAGTCTGCCACTAAATATGAAATATTTTTCCTAGAGTCCAAAATGATATACTGGTTATAGTACAGTTTCCTTCTTCACAGTGAATGGAACATTTTTTATAGTATTTTCCAGAGTGAAACTGGCTCTACTCACAATACCTATAGGTAATTTGGTCTTCCTGATACCTGAATTAGCTGGTGTTTGGTTGGAAAGGGGTCAGAGAGGAAAAGAAAAAGTTGTTAAACTCTTTTTTTATATATCCTGCTAATCTAACAATTTTTATGCTTAGTGAGCAAACTTCAGTAAAACTTGCCATGCCATCCATTCTGATCCTTAAAGAGGAAAAGGTACAGGTTTGCTTAAATATTTTAAAACTTTGAATAGAAATAACTAAACATTCTGACACCTGCATGTGTGAACCTTGATGTATTATTAATAGAGAACTAATGTCTCATTCTTCACAACAAGTTCACAGCTGCTTTTCTTGGTCCATCTGAGGTTTGATGGTAGTGCATATGACTGTAGTTTGAGGGATTTTTTACGTTCAAAATTAGCCTTGTAAACCAAAGTTCTGTATTTGCCTTCTACATTTAGCATTCAAAAACAAATAAGCTCAGAGTGTATATTTCTACAGGTTTTATATTGAAACCAAATGTCTGTATTTGACCACCCCACGCACAGTAAGGAACTGAGTTTGAAAGCCATGAGCCACTATGAACTTTTTAAATGGTTTATAAAAAAGTTGTCATTTTCTTTCTACAAGCCCTCTCCTTCTGCTCCCCAGCTTGGTCAGGCAGGTATTAGCCACAAATCCTTTATGAGTTTACACTTTTCACCCTTTGACAAGCAAGACATTGTCCAACCTTAGCTAAGACCAGAAGCAGCAGTTTCTTATATATCTAGTTTACTGTACCTGATACCGAATTAACCATGGATAATTTCTATTACTTCAGTCAAAAACTTAAATAAGATAACGTCAGTATTTCAAAGGCTCACTTCAAGTTTAACACAACTCTTCTTTCTCATCTCATTCTTTTTGGACATGTGCTTTTGATTTATTGCTCATGCTAATATCCAAACTCAATATAAAATCATAGTTCACACAAATCTCATGTGGGCTTATATTCCTTCATAGGGTTGTCCCGCCTATTGCTTGGTCGAGAGAGAGAGAGAGAGAGAGAGAGAGAGAGAGTGTGTGTGTGTGTGTGTGTGTGTGTGTGTGTGTGTGTGTGTGTGTGAGAGAGAGAGAGAGAGAGAACAAGTCCCTTGCTCCAATGTCTATTTATACAAAGTAAAACAGCCTCACAGCCTCCACTGGTTAGGGCACTCACCTGGAAAGTGGAAGACCTGAGTTCAAATCCTTGCTCCATATTAGGCATAGTGGGGATTTGGACCTGGCTTTTCTACGTTATGAGTGAGTTGTTTAACTATTTGGCAGACTCACCACCACTTCCTCCTTAGTTTTTCTTGAGAAAGACCACTGACTGGCATAGCTTAAGTGCTTATCATCAGGAAATGGTTCACATCTGTAAATACAAAGTGGAGATTGTGTATGCTTTAACTTCCAGCATTGCCATCTCCAGTCAAGCTCCACCTCTGGTAAATTATGTATATGAAATTTCCTAAAATAGACAAGGCCTTAGATTAGAACATCTATACCTAAGAATACTTAAACATTAAGCAATTGGAAACACCACAGAAATAATTCAGGATTCCATAATGTCAGACACAGATATAGGGTACATTTTAATATCTTGCAGTCTTCAAATTAACCCTTTGTTTCTGGAGACATCACCTAAGAGCTTCACCCAACTCTTTTGCTAAGATGTTGCACTTTCAGCCAACAAAAGTTTTGTGAAATGCTTTAATTTTATGAAATTGTTTTTAAAATATTATTTGGTTAAGTACTTGTAAAAATGAAATGGTAACTGACATTGAAGCTTCTGAAGGATATTTTCACTTGTTTGTGTTACTGTTAGCTAAAGCAATTTGTTGCAATTTTATCTGGTGTAATTTAGTACTTCTGTATATTAACCCTTTACATCATGTTGAAGTATTGAGTAACCTTTCTGACACAGATTTTTGTTTACACAAGACAATGCAGTTCTAAATAAAAAATAGATCCCAGCTGTGAACCTAAGATGAAATCATAACCACTATTCAAACATTTGCAAGGTTTGCAGAGTTTATAGATTTTACCCTTTCTGAAGCTGTGTGTGTAATAATCATAATAGTAATTAATTAATAAAAGTTTCCTGTTAGCTTCACTTCCTGTCTTCTGCAGCAAGCAGGGGGAAAAAAGCCTTGATTACACAATTCAGTCTTAGATCAGTGAACAACTTAATGTAAAAAAAAGATTTCTACAATCACAGTGTAAAACTATTCAGACTCAAAATCTGGCCTACCTTAAAATTGTTATACAGTTGACAACAGGATGACAAAGTCCTAAAATCCAAATCATCAGCTGGTATAAATCTGCATAATTTCATTGACCTCAGTGGAGCTACACAGATTTACACTAGCTGAGAATGTGGCCCTAATATTTAAACTATCTATTAGAAAAGTGATAATTGATATTTGCATTTTCTTTCTCGTAGTGTTGGATGTTTTGTTTGATACTTCACTGTATGAATACTTGGTTTACATTTTGAACTAGGATGATACATTTGAAATGTCACAAGTATTATTTATATGATATAGCTCTGGATATATTCTAATATATGCTTTTATTTACAGAGATGATTAAGGAAAAATCATATTTTTCCAGCTTTGAACCATCACTTTTTTGTCAGAATATAGTAGTGTAGTTCAGAATGTTACTTTTCACTGTGTTGTTAATACAAAATGGGAAAACTATTTTATAATTTAGATAGCATTACAAACTAAACTCAATTCTTTTAAAATTGACCACCCAGAGTTCACATTTCTAAAATAGCAAGGATTTGTTAGTTCTCAAAATGGACATCCAAAAAGGTATGTAAGACACAAGAGGTAATTGTTCAACTCTACCGGGCAATGGGGAGGCCTCAATTGAAGTATTGTGACCAAGCATACCCACGACTATCCCTGAGAGAAGTTTGTCTAACCCAGTGGTTTTCAACCGTGAGAACTGTCCAAGTGTGTTGTGAAATTTTGTACAAAGATAATGAAAATCAATGTAAAACAAACATTGTTTCATCTTAAACAATATTGTATCCAACCAAAATTGCAACTCATAAAACTCATGAAAATTAATCCTCAAATTAAAAGCGAGGTATCAGTGTTTCAATTCTAAAATGTGAACATTCTAAAGGATAAAATTGAGATGACGTATTTTTTTCTGGTAGATTTCAAATATGAATGCATTTGATCCCTCTTGAGCTTGCTGTATGCATTATGTTGCAAACCTCTCTAGTAAGAACATAACTATAGTAAATGTGACTTTTATGAGCAATCAATTCAGCTGAAAAAAGTGGGTGTGCTGTGGAATTATTTGACTCATTGAAGTGTGCTGTGTTACTGAAAAGATTGGGAATCACTGGCTAACCTGTTCTTGAAAACCTCCAAAGATGGGGATTTCACAACCTCCCATGGTAACCTATTCTAGTGCTTTACTGCCTTTGTTGTTTGAAAGATTTTCCTAATATCGAACCTACATCTCTTTTGCTGCAGATTAAGCTCATTACTTTTTCTTTCATCTTCAATGGCTGTAGAGAACAATTGATCACCAGTCTCTTTATAGCATCCCTTAACATATCTGAAGATTGTTACCAGATTTGTCCCTTAGTCTTTTTTTTTCTCAAGACTAAACCTGCTCATTTTTTTAAATCTTTCTTCTCAAGTCAGGTTTTCTAATCTTTTATCATTTGTTGCTGTTCACTGTGTTCTCTCCAATTTGTCTACATTTTTTCTTAAAGTGTGGCATCTAGCACTAGTTGCAGTACTCCAACTGAGACATCACCTGTGCTGAGCAGAGCGTGATAATTACCCAAAGATCCAATATTTATTATCTAAACTAATATTTATTTTTAAAAAAGGAAAGAATATTTGTTAAAAGGTCACTGTACATATGTATGACAATAAAGTATATAGGTCAGTTCATAGTAGAGAAGATAAACTGAGTTGCAAAAGTTCTTCTAGGAGTGATTTCACAGGTTATAGTCCGATAGTACATATATGGAGTCTATAATTTCTTTCATGAAAAATAGCAGGGTGATCCATACAAGCTGGGATCTTAGACTTGTGACTCAAACTTTCTCTGTCAATGCTTAAGGACCCCTAAAACCCGAAAACCGAAAAACCTGGGACCCAAAAGACCTTTTATAAATTCATGGTAGGCACATTGGGTGCGTCTACACTTGTAAATTAAGTCGATTTAAGCTTGCTTAAGTCAACTTAATTTACTCTGCATCTACACTACACTTTCCTTAAGCAGCTGCTTAAGTCGACTTAAGGAAAATTTAAGTCGACTTTGTAAAACCTCATTTTAAGTTGACTTTCTGCTTAAGTGGACTTTAGAAAGTCGACTTAAGCCAGTGTAGATGTGTGACAAAGATGTCACTGAAAATAAAATTCAAGTCACTTAAGTGTGATTAGCAAACCTTTACTGACAGCAGAATACGGGAGTGCTCACGGGGAGAGAACAAAGAAAATCTCCAACCTGTGATGTAGCAACAACTTCTCTTATAGACTTTAGTTCATGTTACAGGAATCAAATACAGCTTCTGATCAGTTAAAAAGGCTCTCCTCCCAGATGCACTTCACTCTGCCCTGGTAACAACAATTTGAGCTTACGGAGACCGTTTTCAGACAGAAAGATAAGAAAAACAAAACAAATTCAGGAACAGCCAGAGCTCAAGGCCGAGAAAGGGACAGAGACAGCAAAAACAGTTTCAGTAACCCAAAACAACTATCAGAGTCCCCTTGCTGCGGCCTTTCACACGTGGAGCAGCCCTAAGTTGACTAAGTCGACTTAGGGGCCTCCAGGGCTTCCCCACTGCCATCCCTGCCAGGGTGGCTGGCACAGCCACAGCCTGGCATGCCCCCCACAGGGCAGGGCAGAGCCCTGCCCACCCTGCCCCTATGCCCTGCCAGGGTCCCTGTCCCCCTTTTGCCCCATTGTACCAAGGTACAATGGGGCAAAGGCTGAGCCCCCTGGCACTTGGCAAGGGATGCCCCCCTGCCACTGTGGACCTGTCCCAGGTCCACCTCGCCCCTAGAAGTTGACCTAGGCGTCCAGTGTGGATGCTCTAGGTCGATTTTGAAGGGTCCCCTCAAAGTCGACTTAAAATTTAAGTGTGGACATGCTAAATCGACTTAAATTCACAAGTGTAGACATAGCCATTGATATCTTCCTCATAGCAAGTATCTCCTGAGCAATTAATGCGTGATTACTGTGGGTTTGAAGTAGAAATCCCCTAATTTCCTATGCACACTGGTAACAAGTTATGTTAGCACAAGGTAATTTGCTGTTCACAACCACTCACAGGTAGTAACTACTGAAACTTTAAAGAGAAATGAAAACTGAGCTATTACTATAATCAAGTCTCATCTAAATGTTAATATCTTTTTTTATTTCTGAATTAACATAATATAATGACAGACAGGAACTATTTGATTACCTCGATAATAACCAAAAAGATTCTAGCTAAATACAGACATACATAGCCATTATTTACTCACAAAACTCCTAACAACATAAATTCAGAGTTTTTAACTTTTTACAGTGAATGGTTCTAATTACCATTTGTATTTCCTTTCAACATATTTTTGAAAGTCGTGTTTGGATTTTTCAGCCTGCTTGTTCTTAACCCTTTCTGTCACAGTGTCACACCCATTTTATAGGTGTGCATTTTTCCATCCTAATCATTTTGAATTCTAATTCTGTCCTCAAAATGTTTATGATGGCTTCCAGTTTAGTGTCATTACAGATTTTATCAGTGTACTCTTCACTCTATTATCCAAGTTATTAATGAAAATATCAGATAGTAATGGACCTCAACCAGACCCTTACAGGACATCACTAGATATGTTCTTCCAGCTTTTCAGTGAACTGTTGATACTCTTTTTGTATGGTCTTTCAACCAGTTATGTACCCATCTTATTGTAATTTCATCTGGGTCACATTTCCCAAGTTAGCTTATAAGAGCGTCAAGTGGGACTGGTTCCAAGGGGTAGCCATGTTAGTCTTGTTCTGCAAAACAAAGGAGGAGTCTTGTGGCACTTTTAAAGACTAAGAAATTTATTTACCGCATGAGCTTTCGTGGGAGAAAATCCCACTTTGTCAGATGCACATTCAACAGGGCCGGCCCAAGGGTTTTTGGCGCCCTTGGCGAACTATGATTTTGTCCCCCCCTACCCCATATGTTATAAGAGATAACATATGTAAAAAAATTCTCTTCCATCTAATTTGGTGCCTCTTAAAACCTGGTGCCCTAGGCCAGCCCTGATCTTCAAAGCATCTGATGAAGTGGGATTTTCTCCCATGAAAGCTCATGCAATAAATTTGTTAGTCTTTAAAAGTGCCACAGAACTCCTTGTTTGTTCAAGTGGGAATGTGTCAAAAGTCTTAATAAAATCAAGATATCATGTGTACTGCTTCCCCCTTATCCACAGTATCAGTAACCCTGTCAAAGAAGGAAATTAGGTTGGTTTGATCTTAACAAATCCATGTTGGGTGTTACTTATTATCCTATTATCTTTGTAGGAGTATACAAACTGATTGCTTAATAAGTTGTTTCAGTACCTTTTCAGATATTGAAGTAAAGAAGACTGGTCTAATATTCCCCGGATCTTTGTTCTCTTATTTAAAGATTTCTCCAATCCTCTGCGACCTTACTTATCCTTCATGAGTTCTTGAAGATAATTGCTAACAATTTCAAGATTGCTTTATCTCATTTTTTGAGTAACCTAAAGTGAATTTTATCCAGCCATGCCACTTGAATTCATCTAATTTATTTAAATATTTTAAATCTGTTCTTTATTTTGGCTTGTGTTCTTTCCCCATTGTTGTTAATTTTAATTCTGTTAAGTATCTGGTCACCATTAAGTGTTTTATTGAAGAGAGCCTTCTTGATCTTATCTGTAATTAACTCTTCTTTCCTGCTAAGCAGTGGGCCTATGCTTTCCTCTGTTTTTCTCTGCTCCTGATGCATTTATACAACCACTTTTTACTACTTTTTATGTCCCTTGCTAGGTGCAACTCATTTTGTGTTTTAGCTTTGTTGATTTTTTTTTACGTGGTATTGCTGTTTTTTGGTAATCGTCCTTAAGAATTTGTCCATATTTCCACATTTTGCAGGATCCCTATTTTTTGGCTACATCTACACGGCTTCTGAATGAGCCATCCAGCCTCGGGAAACAGACTCACACTAACAAGGCTCAAGCTAGCATGCTAAAAATAGCAGTGTGTATGTTACTGCAGTAACAGAGGATTGGGCTAGCCACCGGAGCTTGGACCTATCTGACACAGTGGGTCTATCCTTAGGTGATTAGCCTGAGCTTCTGTCTGTGCAGCAAAGTCCATGTTGCTATTTTTAGTATGCTAGCTTGAGCCCTGCCACTGAGAGTATGTTTAGCCAGGCTGGAAGGCTTGCTCCCAGCAATGTAGATATATTTTTAGGGTTTCTTTAAGTTAGAAAGAGTGTCCAAAATTAAGTCAGGCTAGCTAACTCATGTTACCTTATCCTGACCTACCTTTGACTGTTTTCCTAATGTACCTGCAAGTTAACCCCTTTTATATTGCTTGACAGGTTGAAGTTTAGTGTGGAATGTAGGGTGGATTTTGATTAACTAAATCAAGGTAAAAGGTATTAACCTGCATCTACAAAAAGTCAGGTTTAGGTCAGGGTTAGATAACACATGTGACTTCAACCACATTTCCCAATTTCGACAAATCCTTATTATATGACCTTGGATGAATCACTTAAACATTTCTGTGCCTAAATTTCCTCACAGTACTATATAAATGGAAAATATTAAGGTTACAATTATATTCAGAAAATACATCCTCTGGGTATAACAAAGACATTTTCAGTTAGTAAATTGGTTCTACAAGTCAAAATCTGATGGACTAATTTAATTGTACATTTGTGAGTCTTAAAAAGGTTTTGCAAAACCAAATACTTCAGAAGTTAAACACTTACCAAAGTGAATAAAATCTATATATTGTCTCACCGTACCTAACTGGATTTTATGTTGCAGCCAGACTGATAAGCTGAATGTTGGTGGCTAATTCATTAGGAGATTCAGCCCCCCTTTAATCACAAACTGTCTACTAAAACAACTCTTTGAGTTTATGATTTCCATTTTGTTTTGAGACTGAGAATTGCAAATAGAGAGAGAACCTAGCAGAGCATTAAGAGGAAACACAAACCTTGAAAATAAAGTTCTGCAGAAAATTAGATTTTAAAGCAATAGTAAAATGCATCTGCTCTGTTTTTAAGTTTATAATAATTGTATCATTCTTCTGTTCAAGGATGAAAAGATGTTTTTTTCAAGAGGCTTAAGATCTCTTCTTCCCCTTTCAGTCAGAAGTCTAATTCAATTCAACAAACTCAATATAAGTAATACTTCTGGAACAGCTATGGGTAAGTGAACACAACAGCTATAAGTGGACAACTGAGACCCATTCCTAGATAACAATAAATGGCCAGGATTTTTCAAAAGCACATAAGTGAAATAGATGCAAAAGTCCAACAGAAAGTCAACAGGACTTTTGCATCTATTTCACTTGGGTTCTTTTGAAAAATCCCATCTTGAGTGTCTAAAGTTAGTCTCCCAAATCCATATTAAGTCACACAGAATTTCCTCACATTGGATGGAAAATGTTTTGAATTGGTAAACTGTCATCTATAATAGTTAGACATTCTGAGGATGTTTTATTACTAGCAGAATGAGTCCTCCAGTGTCTGTTATTCAAATTGAATTCCCCCATGATCATGTAGCTTTTTTACCCACACAGATAGGAAGTGGTCATCCTTTTCCCTTGTGTGATATGGTGTTCTGTAGCAAATATCACTTAATACCCTATTTATACCTATCTTGTCCTTAATCTGTTAGGATATTGAGCCACAAGCATTCATGATCATTTTCTTCTGAGTTATTAGTGTCTTGGAAGTGCCATTTTTGACATAGAGCATGACTTCCCATCTGCTTTTGCCCACTTTATCCTTCCTAAATAGTTTATAATCTCTGATTTTAACATTCTAAAAATGAAATTACACTCCAGGAGCCCCCTCTGGAAGTGGTATTCTTGACTTTATTAGGCCTCATGGCCTCAACAATGTGTGTTAGGCTCAGAATGAAGGGACTTTAACACTGTGAATCAAGCTATTTCAAATCCAGTGTGAACAGTATGTTCAAGATAATCGCTATTCCAAGAAAAATCCAAGTACTTCTAATGTGCTGACTAAGACCAGAAAATGTTCGCAACAGAGCATTGTTGAAACCCCATTCTCTACTGTAATAGTTATACCAGATATTTCAAAACAGGTTAGGTATCATGTCTCAGAAATGTATTCATTTGAGTTCTTTGAAATCACCAAGACTCCCTTTACACATAATATGTTAGAACTGTGTCTAGTTCTCAAGTCATTTCTTCCACAAATACACAACTCGGTGGTTCAAGCTGCCATGGACAAAAGGTGAGCAATACAATATGTGCAATACAATATCTTCCTCCTTCTACCATTTTTCAGAAACACAACGTGGTTCTTAGACCTCACCTCAGTTTTCATGCCCAGACATCATGCACATAAAGTTGAATCTAGATTGCATTATTTTGAGACAAAGAGGATTTTATCATTTTCTCTACACAGGATTAGCACTTTTAGAGCTTCTCCAAAATTGTTTATTTCCCATGCAGGCTTTAAGACATAGTTACAGGAACTATCTGAAGCCAGCATCCCAAGGAAGGGAAAAAAATTCATAGGCAAGAGTTCTAGAACAAGTTGGATGAGCAAGTATCTCAGACAGGTGATTAGAAGAAAGCAGAAAGCCTATAAGGAGTGGAAGATGAGAGGGATCAGAAGGGAAAGCTACTTTTTGGAGGTCAGAACATGTAGAGATAAAGTGAGAAAGGCCAAAAGCCAAGTATAGATGGACTTTGCAAAGGGAATTAAAATTTACAGTAAAAGATTTTACAGCCATATGAATAGGCAGAAAACAAAGTAGACCCATTAAGGACTGAGGATGGGGTAAAGGTTAAGGATAATCTGGGCATGACCCATTATTCTAAACAAATACTTTGCCTCCATTTTTAATAAGGCTAATGAAGAGCTGGCACACACAACATAGTTACAATCAGAACACTGCAGAGTATCACCTGTAGTAATGGCACACTTAGGCTCAGCTTTTGAAAGGAATATAGGCATTGCAGTGCTCAGCATTGCGACATCTGAATGGTTTAGGAGCCAGTCAGTTGTCAATGGGACATAAGCTCTTAAGCACCTAAATCACTTTCTGAAACTGAGATTTAGATTCAGTGATGTGGTAAAAAAGGGGCAACACAGCTAATGTAGACTCAAACAACGGAAGTCCTGTGACACCTTAGAGGCTAAGGAATTTCTTCGGGCACAAGCTTTTGTCGGGTGCAACCCACTTCATTAAATGCATGAAGTGGAAACTACAGTTAGGAGGTATATACACACTTGCAAGGGTGAGAAACATTACAATGGGAAGGGCAAATGCTAACAAAGTCAATTCAGTTAGGGTAGGCTCATTCACAACAGTTGATTAGAAGGCGAGAACGTGTGAAGAGGGGCAATTACTTTTCGTAATGAGATAACCATGTTCTTATTCAGACCCAGTTTGATTGTGTCATGTTTGCATATTAGTTCCAGTTCAAGTTTCATGCTGAAGTCTGTTTTTGAACTTCTTTTGTTGAAGTATGGCAAGTTTCAAGTTTGCTACAGAATGTCCAGAGAGGTTGAAGTGCTCTATTGGTTTATGGATGTTACCATTTTTGATGTCTGATTTGTGTCCATTTATTCTTTTGAGTAGGGACAGTCTGGTTTGGCCAATGTACATGGCAGAGGGACATTGCTGGCACATGATGGCATATATCACATTAAGAGATGAGCAGATGAATGAGCTCCTGATAATGTGGCTGATGTGGTTAGGACCAGTGATGGTGTCACTGGAGTTGATGTGCGGGCAGAGTTGGCAACGGGGTTTGTTGCAGGGATAGGTTCCTGGGTTATTGTTTTTGTTGTCTGGAGTATGATATAGTCTCAGGTGGCTGTGCCCCATTGCATCTGTGGGAATTGCCAGGGTTGGAGAAAGGAAAAGCCCATTAAGAAGCAAAAGCCCATTTAAAATGGAAAAGCCCATCTCAGTTTATGACAAATTAGGAAAAAGATCAGAGCTTCTGTCCTCAGCTTCTGGAGAAAGGGCTGACTGAAAGCAGATATTCCTTGGATGATCACTGACCAATGGACCCTCCATAAAGGAAGGGAAGGTCAGATGCTGACTCATCTTGAAATGTAACCATTCCCCTCTATTACTTGTAAACTCAGTTTAGGGCCACAGCATAACAAGCACTCCTTGAGAAAGAGAGCCTTAACCCAATTTTGGAATGACTCATTGTCTTAAATTCTCCTTGTTTCTATTTGTTGGCCATCCTGAAAGGGGAGAGGCTTTAAAGTGACCTGTCCAAAGGGCCAAGTTACTGGAAGAGGCAGTCCAACATAGGAGGTATCTGATGAGGAAGGAGCCATTACACCACACCACAAGGCCAACCACAAGGAAGCATTAATTGTGAAGCAGCCTCTTCACATGCTCCTAAATCAATTAGGTATTGCAGCACTATTGCAATACCTAAATATCTTTAACATTTGGGTTTTAGGAACTATTAATCTGTGTATGCTCTGCTGTATACCAGACTTGCTCCTTTGACTGCATTCCTGTTTGTGGTCCATGGGCATTATATATGGAAAAAGTAAAATATTTTAGTAGTTGCTATTTAAATGGAATATCTGCTTTTTTTTCATTTGTTCTCATTTTGAAAAAATCTTAAAGGCACTAGAGGCCTAGTACAGGAGAGCAGCCTGCAAAAATGACGTTTTAAATTAAAACTGATTCTGAGTTGATTGCAGACGTGTCTGAAACTAAGAGTTCTATTCATTTCCCTCCTATATGTTAGAAATAGCTGAAATTACTTGAATCTAATTTAACAGACGAAATTTCACTCCTTGGCAAAAATACTGTGTGCTAAATTGCAACCCAAAGTACGTTTCCAAGGCCGAGTTTCAAAGGCCTGTGAAAAATGGGCTGTGTAATGAAAGATTTTTCCTTATTAGACTGGTTTTGAGCTTCAGTTTTGCATTAACACAAGAAAAATAAAATGTTAAATGCACAAAATATTGCAGTCTTTTTATTTCTATGCCAATGTTTACATTAAATAAGATAATCTGTTCTACAAGATATCAATTTGCCAGGCTATTTAATCAAAATCATTGTATGTGTCTGGTTTCCTCATAAAATAGCTTCTTAGAGAAAAGCCACCCTCTCAAACGTCTACTATCATCTGTAAATGCCAAATGCTTAAACAACTAAAATGATTGCAAGTAGACATTGACAATGGAGAATATATCTAGGAGAGACTTTATAAATAGTCTTTCAAAAAATATGAAATTTTATTTAACTATAGTAGACTGCAGTATTGTTAAAATTGTCTTTTTCTGAGGGAGAAGAATCTCTAGCTAAGAACCATACAGAAATATTACTGTCACATATATAAACAATTTAATTAGTAGCTGATAATTGTTCCTGTATATACTTCCAGGCTATAAACAAGCAAAAGTTGTGATTTTGCATAAATCCCTTGCTGATGACTTTGAA
Organism: Pelusios castaneus; assembly: GCA_007922175.1. NCBI lineage: Eukaryota > Metazoa > Chordata > Testudines > Pelomedusidae > Pelusios > Pelusios castaneus. Next base: position 805,908 of record ML685899.1, read on the forward strand.
AAGTTTTGCCATGCAAATAATGGACCTCTCCCACTGCTGTATAGAAGTAAACCAGGTGAATGGAAATGCCCTTCTCTGAGCAGCAATTCTGATATCAGGTAAGTGTGGTAGTCTTTCTAGCTGTCATACAGGTCTGATGTGAATACTGGAGATTATTGAAAGATAACATTTTCCGGAATGCAGACCATCCACAGCTTTGTACACAATGGCTATGTCTACACTTACAAAAATTAGTTCGAATTAGTTAATTCGAACTAACTAATTCGAACTAATTTTAGTTCGAATTAACTTAATTCGAACTAGAAAAATTTAGTTCGAACTAAGCATGTGCCATTCATGGCACATGCTTAGTTCAAATTAGCGAATTGCATTGAGTTCAATGGGCCAGTTAGTTTGAACTAAGCAAGTAGTTCGAACTAACATGGCCACATTTGTTAATTCGAACTAATTAGCTCAAATTAACCCTTACTTTGAATAGCCTATTCAAATTTATTAGTTCAAATTAAGGAAGCCCTTAATTCGAACGAATTAACCCTTACTTCGAATAGCCTATTCCAATTTATAGGAACTAATTAAAGCCTAGTGTAGCCATGGCTTTAGTTAGTTCGAATTAAGCTTCCTTAATTCGAACTAAGTTGCCAGTGTAGACATAACCAATGAGGCCAATTTGATCTCAATTACATCTTTGCAAGTGAAGTAAATGGATTGATGCAGTGGCATAGAATTTGGCCCATTTTCTTTGGTCTTTACAAAACATCCTTTTACTACATTGTTTCTGTTAAATTCCAAAGGGGTAGCCGTGTTAATCTATTGTAGAAAGACAACAGAGTCCTGTGGCACTTTTAAAGACTAACAGATTTATTTATCGCATGAGCTTTCGTGGGAGTGCGATAAATAAATCTGTTAGTCTTTAAAAGTGCCACAGGACTCCATTGTTTCAGTTGTTTCAGTGATCTAAAAAAATGAAGTTATTTTAGTTGCAAAGACTCTCAGTAGCAGACCTCAGAGTTAACCTGTAGTATTTTCCCCCATTTCTGTTTTATCTAACAGCAGCACTGATGTGTTGGCTCTACACTACTTAGAGGAGGTAGGCGACTGACTTCTGGAACAAGCAGTCGTGTCAGAACTCTGAAGAACAGCAGCTTGCTAATTTTGTAATGCTCAAGACAAGAAGATCTGTCTCAGAGGCATTTGCCTAGTAAGAATAAAACATGTAGATGGGTTGAATGTGTGCTGGAGGTTGCTGGCTTAACATGTAGTTGTATAGTTCTTCAAGTGATTCCATATTCCACTTTGGGTATGCACATGCCCCATGCACAAAGGTTGGAGGTATTTTTTTCCCTCAGCAGTATCCATCAGGGTGGCTCAAGTGTCCTCTGTTGCCATGTGCCTCTGCATGCTGGTATAAGAGAACAGAGCTTCCCCTGACCTGCTCAGTTTCTTTTTACCACCAGTGACACTTGTCAGAGTGATGCAGGCTTGAAGAAACAAGTGCTTCCCTCACTCATTTTACTGTATAGATACTGTTAGTTGTAAATTAGTAGTTTCTTAATTATGGTTAGTTTTAGACAGTTTTAGTGCTAGGCTAACACTTTAATCTTTCCGTACTGGAACAATTCCTTGTTCACCAGAGTTTAAGTCCTGCTGGATCTGAGTAAAGTCCATTCTGGTCAGCGACCCACACCTGGTCTGCTTGAAGTATTGGAAGGAATACCACATTAGTAACAGAAGTCACATTTGCAAAGGATACGATCCCTGCTCAAAAAAGATCGGGCAGTGAAGCTTAAGTGTTTGCTTATAGAGGCTGCACTTTGACCCTCATCAGAGTCATCATATGGGAAAAAGACCCCAAGTACATCAACTCCAGTGTGGAGTGTTCCACCAAAGATGTCTGCAACTCCTTGGTACCATTCCCTGGTAATGAAGAAAAGGCATAGGCCTTCCACAGGTTCACTTCCTTGCTCAACAGCATTGGTACTGAAGCCAGACGGAGACAGAGACTTACTGAGAGGAAAGCCTCCCATAATTTCTCCAATACTACCATCCCAAGCCTCACACTATCTTTCACCAGACACATCTGTATGTTCTCTTCTACTGACTGAAGCATCTGACTCTCTTCCTTGGACTCAGAGGTGAGGTCCTCTATATCCCACCCAGGACAGGGAACTTAGGCCCCCCTCCTTCCCTATCAGAATCATTGGGACCATTGGTTATGCAGCAAATCCAGGATTGGGCCTCTTTTAAAAGTCAATGGCCAGGGTAAGGATGGATCCTGGGCCCATGTCAGTGTTCTTTCTGGACACCATGAGACATCTCCACTCCAATTAGGACTACCTCCACCCCCACACAAATCATCTCACGTATTGCCCTAGAGAGTGCATCAGTGGCATTGGTACAGAAAGAATCATTCTCTGGTACCAGATACTGAGTGACACTGGTGCCAAGCAGCTACAAGCCATTTGGGCTCCCTCCTCTCCGCAAGCCACAGACCAACCACCATCTCAGATGCCTGTTATAACACTCATCTTGAGAGTGCTGTCAAGTGATTCACCAATGCCAGAGAGCCACAGACCTCATCAAAATCCTTTAAAAAGAGAAGCCTTTGTATATAACATTCAGGCAGAAGAGGTCCATGAAAGCAATCACAAATTGATGGACATCCTGGTACTGGAAATCCTGGGCAGAGTGGTTCTATTCATTAATGAATTCATCATGGAGCCAGTGAAATCTATTTGGCAGACACTCTCCTCCTTGCCCCCTACAGCAAAACAAACTGAAAGGAGGTACTTTGTCTCCTCTAAGGGGTATGAAATTTTTATTAACACCACACTGCCAAGCCCAGGTTCTTGTGTAGCAGCTACCAATGAACAGGAAAGACTGAAGCAACAAACTTCCAGCCCAAAAGGCAAGGACTCAAAGAAGCTGGATCTCTTTGGCCGCAAACTTTATTCTTCAGCAAACCTGAAACTCAGGATTGCAAACCAACATGTGCTTCTAATTTGATATAACTTCACAATCTGGACCAGGTTATCATTGTGTCACCCCAATTACCCCTCTCTTAAGGCCCACCTTGCACTTTCCCACTGTGTGAACCACCCACTAGTGTGTCAACCTACACACAGCCTCTTGCAAACAAGTTGTTCCTGTCTTAGTAAATGAGTGCTTCAGCCCAGCCACTCATGGGATTATGCAATGGGGGGACCCTCAACCAATGTCCCCAGTCCCAGATCCAAGCCTAGAAACTGCCATCTTACAGAGTTCATTGCTGCCCACTGACTCTGCAAGCCCATTGGTTAGTCAGTTTATGAAAGAATGTTATGTACCAGCTGTCACTCTAAACCAAGTCTCTACATACACCCAAACTAGGGATGTAAAACTTAGTTTAATTTAAAATCTGATTAAATGTTCTGTTTTTAAAACATTTAAATGGTTAAATGGTGGGGGCAAGAGTAGCTGCAGCTGGGCAGCTGTTGCTGGCACAGAAGCATGAATCCCAGCAAGTGGGGGGGATAGTCTCACCTGGATTTGGCTCCCCATGAATGGTGGGGAAGTGCAGAGCCTGGCAGAGAGTGAGCCCAGCTGCAGCTACTCTCCCTCCCCTGGCACTGGGCTCCACGCTTCCCCACCTCGTAGGGAGCCGAGCCTAACTGCGACTATCCTCCCACCATCCGATGCTGGACTCTTTGCTTCCCAGCCACCGAGAGTTGCCCAGATGCTCTTGCTGTTGGGGAGCCAGTCCAGTTGCACTTGTGGCTACGCCTTCCCCTGCCTCCAGCACTGGACTCTGGTCTTTCCCTACTCGCAGGGAGCTGAGTCCAGATGCAGTTCACCCCCCGTGTTGGGCTTTGCACTTCCTGCCCAGCTGCCAGATGTTCTCACTCTCCTCTAACCTACTGGGCTCCACACCTCCCCACAGCCAGTCCAGCTGTGACTACCCCTACCCCCCATGACTATCCGACCCTGGAGCCAACCCAGCTGCAACTTGCCCCTCGGTGCTGGGCTCCCTGCTTCCTGATCAGCAAGGGCTACCCTGGTTCTGGGCTCTCTGCGCTTCCCCCCTCCAGCCTGCCCAGCTGCAGCTACCCCCTCATTGCCACTCGTGGGGAGCGAGCCCAGTTGCAGCTGCCCTTTCCCCCGCCCAGCTGGACTGTGAGCATCCTCACCAGCAAGAGCTGTCGAGCCGCTCCCACTGGTGGGTAGCTGAGCTAGTTATCATTTAAACATTTAAACAGTTACACTTTTAATATCTCTAACCCAAACCACATGCACTGCTGCAAATAAAGCAAACAATTAAATACAGAAAGATTTTAAGTGATTATAAGCCAGAAGAATGTAAATCAAATTTGATCAGGAAGAAATAAAAGCAAATCACATTCTTAACTAAAATTAATATTTCAATAGCCTTACAGTTTTTAAATGGTTCTCATCACAGGCTGGTTTTTCGGCCTCCAACCCAGCTCCCCACTATGGGCAGTCTTGATGTTGTCCTGTAGATGGATTACAAAGACAGATCTCAAGAGACCAAAATGTCTCTGACTTTAAACCCTGTTCCTTTGCCATCCCCTGTGGTCAGGTGATTGGCAATGTCTGGCCTGGTTTCCCCCATTTGAGTTAAATGTGGATCACCTAATTAGATGCTTAGGCTAGTCCTTTGTTCCTGGAAAAGCTAGATTGTTTTATATATCCCTTTGTGAGGCATGATCTCTCACTCTTTATTCAGTGTTATATAGTGTTTGCCTGGATCTGCTTCAAACAATGTGAAACACATATTTGGAAATATTACTTAGCAGAGCCTCATAACCACACACATGATATTGCAAGGATCATATTACTATAACAATAATGTCTAGTGTGTCATGAACATTCCAAAAATAGACATGACATACTTTGCATTAAACGACACACACATACGCTATAAAGCTGAACAGGAATGATGCAGAATCACACCATAATGGGGTACATTGTGTCACAGAGGGTATTCTGGTTGCCAGGACTGTCCTCCAGGACAGTTTGGATGGCACAGATTTGGCTGCTCAAAACATGGCATCAGTTATTTTCTATAACAAGGTGTTCATGGTTGTAGTTGTGTTGGCTATTTTTAGAGATCCAACTATCTCTAGACTATCCAGGACCTTCCTAATTTCAAAGAAAATGGACTATAGGCTTTATAGTCTTAAGGATTCCAGGACAACACTCAAATCCCTGGAATCTATATCCCAGCAATGAGAAAGCAGTTTCATCCTCAGCAGTCAGACAGACACCAGGGTTTTGATCCCGAAGCCCAAGATCCAATAATAAAAAAGGTTATAGGAGAGTCTCTTCACCACCCTCTTTTTCATCATCCCACACAGCTGCCTCATGCAAACAGGCATTTTGATGGGTTTTGTCAAGGATAGTGATGCAATTACTATAGTTCCCTCCATTCCCGGTCATTTGTTTACCAATTGCTTATCCCACTTACTAAGTACTTAGGCCCTCATAACATCAGATCAGTGGGTCTTAAGCATGGTTCCCTTCCCCATCCGTCTTCAGAGACCACTGTCACAAAATTGTCCTTCAACAGGCGTTCTAATCTCTTCTTCAGGCAGGGACCACATGGCAGCATGCACCTATGTAGTTTGGCACACCAGACTACATCTCAGAAAGCTGAAGGCTTGGCTAGCGGTTCAAGTGCCAAGATTAATTTTGTCATCTCTGGACTGATAGATGGACCCTCTGAAAAAATTGCATGAAGATTCCCTTGCTCCCCTTTCTACCAAACCACAATTTGCTCACAGATGTGTCTTCTCTAGGCTAGGGAGCTCATATGGGGTCCTTGCAGACTCAAAGTCTTTGGTTGTCTCAAGATCTAGAAATTCATAAAAATGTTAAGGATTTAAGAGTGCTGCGTCTACCTTGCTTGGCCTTTGTCCTCAAAGGACCTTCAGAAAGTGCTTCAAGAATAGCAGAAAATTGTCAACTAGAGCGCTTACCTGGCTAAATGGAAGAGCTTCTCTATTTGATCTCATAGGAATGATGTACTGCCAGAGCAGTGCCTCCTGAACCTTGTGCTGGACTATATTCTAGATCTAAAACAGACTTTTGTTATTAACTCTATAAGGGTGCATCTACAAGTAATTTCAGCCTTCCATGCCTTGGTGGATAATAGATCCCTTCTTTTTAACCCCATTGTCATCTGATTCCTACAGGATTCGGTCAGATTATACCCACATGTATGACATCCCATCCCTCCTTGGGGTTTGAATTCAGTCCTAGCAAAATTGGTGGGACCTCCCTTTGAACCCCTTGCAACTTACTCTTCCCTTCACCATTCATTGAAGGTAGCATTTCTCCTGGCAATTACTTCAGCCAGAAGGATGATTGAGTTGAGAGCTTTGATGTCGGTACCCTCCTTAAGTTTTCTATAACGATAAAGTTTAAGGATAAAGTTTATCTTCACCCTCACCCAAAATTTCTCTCAAAAGTAGCCTCTAATTTTCTTGTTAACCAAGCAAGCTATTTGCCCACATTCTGTCTGAAACACCATGCACATAGGGATGAGGCAAAGCTTCACTCATTGGATGTGAGAAGGGCTTTAGCTTTCTACATATAGCAGACTAAATTTTTTAGATCCTGTATGCAATTGTTTGTGGCAATTGCAAACTGAAATCCAGGTCAACCAGTTTTCACTCAGAGAATCTCCTCCTGGATCTCTTCATGCATTTGTTTATATTACCAATTGGCTAATACAATCCCACCAGGTAGACCGCTGGCACATTTTATTTGCATGCAGGCAACTCATGCAGCTTTCTTACTGCAAGTACCAATTGCAAACATTTATAAAGCAGCCACTTGGTCATGATGCCACACTTTTGCATCTCTTTATGTCATTTCTGTCAGTCCAAAGACAATGCCAGTTTCAGACAGGTTGTCTTACAATCACTGTTCAATTACACTTTTTGCATGTTTGCTTTTGAGTCACTAACAGTGGAATGGACATGTGCAATCACTCAAAGAATGAAAAACAACAGAGTCCTGTGGCACTTTTAAAGACTAATAGATTTATTTATTGCATGAGCTTTTATGGGAGAAAATCCCACTTCGTCAGATGCTTTGAAGATGGGAAACTTACAGAATGGGAAGAAATTAAATGCAGGGGAGTGTATGACAACAGGTGATTTGACCTCACCTTCCTCTATGTGTTGTTCCCCAGTGTTTGAATCCTAACACCTATTTTGATTTGCTGTTACAGCCTGACTTGATCCTATGTCATACACTCCCCTGCATTTAATTTCTTCCCATTCTGTAACTTTCCCATCTTCAAAACGTCTGACGAAGTGGGATTTTCTCCCACAAAAGCTCATGCGATAAATAAATCTGTTAATCTTTAAAAGTGCCACCAGACTCTGTTGTTTTTCTGCAATAGACTAACACAGCTACCCCTTTGGAATCAAAGAATGAAAAGAAGTTACTTTCTGTTCTCTAGCTGATGTTCTGCAAGATGTGTTACACGTCCATTCAACAGCCCTCCTGCCTTCCCCTCTCTACTGGAGTTTTTCTGGAATGAAGGAACTAACATTAGTAGCTCCATTCTCTTATACAAGCATGCCGTGGTGCATGGTGACAATTCACACTGACTGGTACCACCAAGCGGAAGAAAAATCTCTAACATGAGGGTGCATTTATATATGTGCAACTCATATCAAAGATCAACAGTTACAGCCACCTTTTTTTCATGTTGGTTACACTATCACCAAGAAGGAAAAGAAATGGACATAACAGGAAAAATTCTGAATTTTAACAGTTCATGAATGTCAGTATAACTAACATTTCTTCATGTAATTCATTTTGCTTAAAGAAAATTATCATAGTTGTGACAGTGATAGCTGTTCTTTTATTTCATTAGAACTGATTGCTTGGAGTACAATATATATGAATATGGAGCTTCTACTGGCACTCTGAGAAGTCTGAAGGATTATTCTGATCAACTTAAAAACATGGTGACTTTTTACTTAGGCTGCAGCTTCTCATTTGAAAAGGCAGTCCACAAAGTCGGTGTTCCTCTAAGGAATGCTGAGCAGAAATGCAACATAAGCATGTACAAGGTAAGACTACACTAACTATTAAATTACATCAAGGTTCAGACAGGATTACATCACCACATTTTTATATAATAAAACCGGTACTGCAGACCATCTCCTGTATGCACAGCATTGATTATTAATAAACTACTTTTAGTATCTCCATGTGGTTCTGCTGTTTCATTAAGAGCCTGGCTTTACTATGCAATAGATTTTTCTTGCAACTTGAGTTATCAACATGTTTGTTTCTTTTTTCATGGTCTCAATAGGTGCGTCTACACTTACAAATTAAGTCAATTTAAACAGGCTTAAGTCGACTTAATTTAATCCAAGTCTACACTGGGCTTTCCTTAATTCGATTTAAGATGCTCCTTAAATCGAATTAAGGAAAAACTAGTTTGAATTAATAAGACCTCATTATAATTCGAACTAGTGTCTAAGTCAACTTTTTTAAAGTCGACTTAGCCAATATAGATGCCCTAAGTCGACTTGGTCAACTTAGGGCAGGGAGAACAAGGGAGCACCACATGGCTCCCTGACAAAAGGGAGCCACTGCGGCTCCCTTGTCCTGGGGAGCCCCTGCTCCCTTCTCCCCAGACCCAGGGAACCCACGGTCCTGAGGAGAAGGGCTCCAGCGGGAGGGGATCCCCCACTGGAACCCTGGCTGGAGAGCCCGGGAGGCGGGCAGCTGGTTCCTGCAGAGCCAGCTGCGTGCCAGATGATTCTTCAAGGACCAAGAAGTGCTTCTCAGTCTCTGCAGAGCTGGCCACGCACCAGCTGACTCTGGAGGGACCGGGAAGCCGCAAGTGGCTTGCTGGTCCTGGCAGAACCGGCCGCACACCAGCTGACTCTGCCGGGACCCAGAATCCAGTCGCGGCTTTTGGGTCCCGGCAGAGTTAGCTGGCATGTGGTTGGCTGTGCAGGGACCGAGAAGCGGCCAGCGGCTTCTCGGTCCCAGGACAGCCAGCCTTGCAGGGCTGGCTCTCCCGGGACAAGCCGCCCAGCTTCTTGTCCTGGGGAGAGCCAGTTGACTCTCGCCGGGGCAAGCCGCCAGTGGCTTTGTGGTCTGGGGAGAGCCAGCCCTGGAAGGCTGGCTCTCCCTCCACCTATCAAGTCGACTTAGAGAGTCTAGTGTATACTCTCTAAGGTGACTTAATAGGAGCACCTTTAAGTTGACTTATTAAAGTCAACTTATTTAAGTCGACCTAAATCCCTAAATGTAGACATAGCCAATGAGATGAAAACAATCACTCTCACAGTGAGATGTTAAGTTAGTCTTCATCCTGGAGAAAATATGTGCAGAGATTTGCAAAGACGGATTCGTGTAATTATATTTATTACATTCTAGAATTAAGAAAATATCACTATTTATTCCAATAACGGCAAGTGAAGATAAAATGTTACCTTTTGAATGTAGACCTATGAATGATCCTTAACTATGTCTCTATACTTCAATAGAAATCTAATATCTTTTATTAAAGATTTCTTATGCAGACAGTATTATATTTGTTGATTTAGTTATCATTTCTCAAATGACAAATTAACTTGGAAGTAAGATATTTTATCTTTATAACCTAGATTTGTGTTTCTAAGTGGAAATGACTCAATTTAAAAAATTTTTAGGACCAGTCTGTGGCACCTCTTCTGTGGGCAGAAAAGGCCTTGGCTCAATGAAACTTGTGTAATTCTGTTACAGAAATGGAGGATTGCCAATTTTGGGGTGTTCTGTGACAGGGATCCATATCCCTTGTACTTTGCAAAGCTCTGCTATATGCAGTTTCCCTGCATTACAGCATTCAGGGAGGGTTGGGGCCAGTAGATCTCTTTCTTTGTTCTCTTAACCTTCATGGAAGGAGAGAACACCAGCAGTTAGGGCTACACACCTGGGATTCACAGTATATGTAGGCTTGCCAAGATTTGTGGTCCATTTGCCAAATCAAGGATTTAGCCCTTAGAATGTAAGTAATAGTGCAGAAATATCACTTGGTACATGTTAATTGCAAAAGCTAAAAGGTAGACTCTCATTTCTTCACTATTGATTGTTATAGGAAACAGATTCTTTTCATTGGATACTAGTTAGAATATTACTCCAAATCTAATAAGCCTTGATTGTTCTTCAATTCTTGCTAATGCCTTGGTTATTTTTAAAATTTTGTCAGACATCTGTGCCTTGCTTCAGAGTTGCTAGATTTTCCTGCAATTTAGTGGTAGCAATGAGACCGATTCCTGAAGACAAGTTAGAAGCAGTTGTGGAAGCTACTTATCCATTAAAAGACTCACATGGAGCGCCAGTTCACTTGGGTGACCCTGGTCAGTATACTTTCCTTGCATTTCATTCTAGGTATACTACATTGTCTATAAAGCCAAGGGGAAAAAAATAACAAAAAATGGGTGGAGGGGGCAGGAACAATAAACTCCAGCTTAAATTTCAAGTCGCTACATAATAACCTAAACCTTTTTTAGGTACATAGATACTGAGTAGTTCACAATTTAATTTAACTAAACATGAATTTTTGATGTTACTGAACACAGAAAAAAGTGTGGAATAAAGAGATGGATATGTGAAACAAGGAAAGAAACAAGTTAGTCTATTTGGATTTCAGTAAAGGATTTTATTAAATCTTACTTGAAAAATTCATGTAGTTTGACTGGAAATTATGCACTGTGTCATTGAAGGTCCTCAACAAAGGTAACAATAAATGACGGTGTTGTAAGATGTTTATTTGGAGATCGGATCATTGTAAGTCTGATATTATTTAATATCTCTGTTAATGATCTTGAAAATAAACACCACATTGTATTTAAATTATATTAAACTAAAGTGTGTTAAAACAACTGTGAGGACAGAAGAAATAGTCCCATGTCTTTAGTCCCATGTCTTTAGTTAATGAAAATGGGCTGGACAATGCACTGCAGAATGTGCTGTGGGTAGGAACATGACTGCTCCGGTAAATAGAAATAAACCATTACTACTCCTGCCACAGGACTTGTTTGTTTCATTCCTGTGAATGTATCTCTTGAATGAACAGATTGTGTATTATAAGAATGTTTCCTAGGAACTCTGAAATTCAGAGTGCTCAGTTATTTGTCTCAGATATAGCCAGGTATAATGTGTAATAAAATGTTGTTATCTGTATTTTACTAATATACAGAAAAAACTGTATGAAGTGTAATACTAGAACAGGAACAGCAGACATGTACATGCATTCAATGGGAACCTAATAAGCCATTTAAGTTGTAGGTTGGCCTTGCCATCACTACTTTCCATCCTGCAGTTCTAACACAGTGTCATTTGATGAGCTCAGCTTTATACCATTACTGCTTTACTGGAATTTCATGGGTTTTTTTTACTGTTTGTCAATCATAGGCTTATTAGGAATCCAAAACCTTTCAAACCCAGACTATGGAGATCCAGTTCAGCCTCAATCTGGGAATGTTCCAGTGTTTTGGGCCTGTGGAGTAACAGGATTGGAAGCAGTCAGCAACTGCAGTATGTACTATTTATGGTCGACTTCTTAGGCTTGAAATAACAGTGGTTTGTTTCATTTTTATGTTCTTTACTGTACACTAATACAGCTCTAATTGGCAAGTATGGTTACTGGGTATGATCTTCATTGTCATGAACCAGGGCTGGTTGGAAACCTTTGATGGGCCTATCTTCTGTTGGAAAATACAGTTCATCTTTGAATTATTTTCCCTATGGGTACTCTATGTGAGGGTGTGCACATTCCCGTGCACTCTTGGAGCAGAGATCTTTCTGCTAGTAGTTCTTGCAGGTCTGCACCTGCACTGTATACCTCTTTGTGCTCCAGTATGAGGGAATGAAGGGAGGGAAGGGAGTACTCCAGTTCCTTCTTAACTACCTTCAGCTTGTGATGGAGTTTTGTGGTATCAGCTGTTAATTGACACAGTTATTTTTCTGCCCTTTTATTCTTCATTTTTGTTTTATAATAAATTTTTAGTTGTAGATAATAGTTTTTATTTTTTCTGTTGTTAATATACATTTTATAGCATGGTTTGTGCTTTGACGGTCAATTTATCCCTTCCTTCCTTCCCTTTCTTTGAGGTCTCCCTTTTTTTTTAAGGCCTTCTTGACCATCTAGAAAGCCTCAAAAAAAGATGGTCATACAATAGTCAAAGCCCTCCTGAAGGTCTCTGTAGGAGTCCTGCGTCACGGGTGGGCGTGGAGGGCGCCCCCTTCGGGTGCTTTGGAGAATTAGCCGGGGTGGGCGCCCTTTTTATCCCACAGTCTGTGGCTCGCGGCCCTCCGGCAGGGCGGAGCAGGCCACTTATAGAGTCAGTTGCCCGGCCCTCAGGCAGGGTGGGGCAGGCAAAGTACAATGTCAGTTGCCCCCTGGCCCTCAGACAGGGCGGGGCAGGCACAAAGTGCAAAGTCAGTTGCTCCCGGCCCTCAGGCAGGGCAGGGCAGGCGAAGTACAAAGTCAGTTGCCCCTGGCCCTCAGGCAGGGCGGGGCACACACAAAGTGCAAAGTCAGTTGCCCCCGGCCCTCAGGCAGGGCGAGGCAGGTAAAGTACAGTCAGCTGCCCCCGGCCCTTAGGCAGGGCGAGGCAGGCACCTAGGCAAAGAGTCAGTTGCCTCCAGCCCTTAGGCAGGGCGAGGCAGGCACAACACACAAACCTTCGGTATGGGGTTGCTGAGGTTTGAATGTTAGGGGTGGCTAGGGAAAAGGGGTGAGGGAGGGGGACGCAGGCCCACCCACTCCACTGCGTCCCAGCCCAGGGCCCTATTCAGTGGCAGAGGCGTCTGCCACTGTGGTCAGCGGGGCTCTGGCCGAAACACGCTGACCCTGGGCGGCTCCGCCACTCAGTAGGCGGTAGCCAACCGCCCCTGGGCTTCTTCCTCCCTTCCCTGGGTTTGGGGTACCTGGGTCCGCTGGGTCGTCCTCCCGGTCTCCGGGGTAGATCGCTAGCGGAATCCCCACCAGGCCATCCAGGTCCATAGGGAGGTCGGGGAGGTCCTCAATCTCCTCCAGTGAAGGCAGTTCCTCGAGGTCGTAGGGCCCCAGTGCCGCCGGTGGGTCCTTGGGTGGCCTAAGGTCCTCGGCCGAGGGAAGCTCTTTGAGGTCGCAGGGCTGCAGCGGCTCCTCCGGGTCCTCGGCCGGGTGCGTCCCTGCCTCTGGGGCCCGCTGCACCTGGGATCAATCCCTGGCCTTTCCGTCGGGGATCCCTTCCCAGTCACGGGGCCCTGGTAAACTTGGTAGGCCCTCTGGCTGGAGCGGCCCGGGCCGGCCTCCTGGTAGGGGCCTGGTTCTCTCCGGTTCGCCGCCGGAGAGGAGCCACGTCCTTCCCCTTCAGCAGCTTTTCCCCTACTGAGCTGACAGGCTGAGCTTTTATACCTCCCCTTCCTGTCTGGGTCCCGCCCTTCTGCTGCCGGGGCTGGAGCCCTGCAGTTCCCAGGTATGTCGAGGGGGGGTGTCTGGGCCCTTCCTCAGGCCCCGGCTCGGAGGAAGGCCACAGGTCTTCTCTACAGTCTCCCTTGACACAGTGGACATGGCCCCTAATTGTATGCCCGTTGCCACAGTCATGCAGCAGACCTCTTGGATACAGTCCTCTGGCTTGCCCAAGAAAGAGCAAAATATTATGGAGGACTTGAAAGAGTCTAAAGAGCCTAAACTCTTTAATGACACACAGACAGACCTCTTCATTCATTCTAATACTCCAGGGTGACATTGCATTTTCCTGGTATCTACCCCCTATCTATAAAGAGAAAATATAATAAATCTCACACAGCACAATGCTCCCATCTGGTGTATTATCAGGCATCCCAAAGAATCATTGAGCCACCCAGAAAGAGGTTTAGGTTAAACAAGAAAGGCCCATCTTCCATTGTCACTTCGCAGATGGCTATCTCATCCAAATGACCATTTTGATACCTTGGACAAAATTCCTCCCCAGTGGTTCTTTACCTGCAACAACCATGCATTCAAGACTACCGTGTCCCTCCATTCTCTATTTCCTCCATTCTTGGGAACATGTCACCTCAGACAAATTGATATTGGAAGTCATCTTGACAAGCTACTCCATCCAGTTCAGCTCCTTGCCTCCACCCGTGTTCAGGGACCTATCTCACGAGAAACTCCTAAAGCAGGAGGTAGAATCCCGCCTGCAACTGAGGACAATCAAACCCATTCCTACAGACTTCATCTCAAAGGGTTTCTGATCCAAGTGCTTCCTTGTCACCTTAGCCAGAAGTACAGGGGAACTAGGAGACATCCTGGCTGACATGTCATACACAGCATCTATTTGGACAAAATTATATTGTAAACTTATATTATATATCTTACTATAGAATAAGGTTGCATAATAGAGCATAATGCAGGTGTGGACCTGTGGACAATACTAGAAAAACAATCTCTAATCAAGAGTGCACAGTCACATACACATCCTCAAGTGGAGCATCCATAGGGACAAAACATCTTGAATTTCAGTTATTGTATAATATGATAAATAACCTATCCTGTGAGACTCAAAATGAAATGCAAAATCATGTTGATTTCACCAAAATTTTGTTTAGGAGGAAAACTGTGGAAATACTCTATTTCAGCATTTTGGGAAAGAAACATTTTGATTTTTCATTTTTAAACTACTTTTCTTTCACATTTTTTTTCAGATTTTGTTTCTATATATCTATCTATAACAAAACAACCAATTTATGATGGCTTGACTGGGAGATAGAAGAAAGTGTTTGCATTTATTTAGTTTCTAATATTTTAGTGCACACACACACACACACACACACACACACGTTACATACATACATATTTGATTAGCTCCTTTCACACTTCATATGCGACTTGTTATATTGTAAGTGCTTCGTGGTAGGTACCATATATATGTTTTATGATGTAACTTTTCTGATATTTTTATTGTGCTGATGCTTTATCAATAACAGTTTTGTTTGTTATTAGTATAACATATTGAGCTGAAGTCTTTCCATCTGTTTTAGAATCTCCACTGGCTTTTACTCTTTCTCCGGAATGCACGTTTTTTACCAACCTGAAAAATGAAGATGCTACAGTTCATTACTCTAAAGAAATCCCCAAAATCCACTTCATTTCTCAAAATCCTGTACATTATAGCATTGCATCAGCAACAGCAGTACAAAAGATAAGAGATCTAGAAAGCCTAATTGCAATAGATCCAGGTAAAAAAAGTTTCTAACTTTTTCATGATTTATTGAAGAAATAATAATTGTGGAAATGTAGGATTTGTCATACTAAATTAGTCTGATCCATCCATATTGTTTGGATATTACATAGTTTATCTTAAATATTAAAAATTGAAAGGTAGTTCCAAAGAGTTACCAAAATTACAAAAAATTTTGAAACTCTGAAATTTTATATCTATATGTATTTTTTGTAGTTTATTCTGATTGAACATTGTTAGTTCTCCCCTTCCACCTTCCCAAACTGACAACTTGGGCCAGTATAAGATACTTGTCTGCACCGGCTAATGGGAGGCATTGGTTCAGTTCCCATTTCTGGTTTCATTTTCAGGCTATGAGTTCTAGGCAGTCAGGCGGTCTGGTGGTTAGAGCAAGGATTGAAGCTGGAGGTAGAGTTGTAATAAGGACTAGAGGCACACTGAAACCGAGGTCTAGGGATAGGCCATGGGAAAATACCAGGATCAGAATCCATAGACGTACCACTCAAAATTGTAGTCAGAGTTTGGAAGCAGGATGAAGTCAAAACTAGGTTGAAGTCTGTCCAAGGGCCTGGAGATCAGTGTAGAGCTGAACCAAGTAAAGAACAGGGCTGAAGTGGGCTAGAAGAAGGCTAAGGCAGAAACAGGGATAAGATCAAGGGCAGGCTGGAAGCCTAAGAAATCTGGAACACCATTAAACAGCAGGAGAGTTACTAGCCAAATTGTGCTGTTACACAGACCAACTTGTGGCTCTGGCAAGGAGACAGAGAGTGAAATACCTTTGCCTCAGGGTCACGTGACCTGAGCCTGCCCAGAGATCACCTATTGCAGCATGGCTGAAAGATGAGTCATTGCAGGCTCTACGGGAGAGATGAGTCATACCTGAGTGAGCAGCCCTGGTCTGGCTGAGGGTTTGCCTTATGCTCATTTTCACACTAACATCATATACTGCTGACTACCCCTGAAAAACCTAGGCAGTCTCGCAAGCTCATTCTCACCAGGAATAAATCTAGTTTCTGTATATAAATGAATGCTAGTAGGAATTGCTAGTACACAAACTGCAGAGCTGCAAAACATACTAACATCAGCTCTACAATAATTATGTGAAGTGGCGGGGAGACCATTGCATTGTTTGACAGTTTTTAGTACCATTTTACCCCATCATACATAAAACATGCTGGGGATTTTATATGTCTATGTATTTTTAAACACCGACTTCTTCTAGATGGAATAATGTCTAGCTTTGCATAAATGTGCATGCATAATAAGTTTGGGGAAAGGAGCATATTGTAATCAGGTTCCTGTTCTGCTGTAGCACAGCCCAAAGTTTAGGGTTTTTAGGGCTTATACAGAATTAAATTTCTAATGCATGGAGAATGACAGCAGTCTCTAAAACAAAGTATGTACAAACTATCTAAGAAAAAATAATAGTTTACCTATAACCTTTGAAGTAATTGTGAATAGCGTCAAGAACAATTCTTTTAAGGGTTTTTCATCAGTTTTTGGTAGTTATTTTCACAGGTTCAAATGCAAAATATAATCATGTGCACATACATACGTACATACACACACTCCTCTAGGATTCTTTTCTGGAGATTTTACCTCACTTAATCTCGGTAGAATGGTGTCTAAATCCTCTCTAGAGCATGTAAGCTCCTTAAATTTTGGTAAACAAGTGATAGTACTACAGTCTTCTTCAAACTATCTTGGAATCTCTGAAAAAAGAGTGTAATTTGCGCAGCCTGCGGTAACTCTATAGCCTTCTTCTTCCCTAAATCTGACAATCAGTTTGAACCTGATCATGTAAGCAAGAATCAAGAGCTAAGCATCTAAGAACAGAGGATTTGATGTACCACTTCAGAGCATTTGTTCATCTTGCTTGGTGTCCTGCCTCCAGCTGCGGCTAAGTCTTGATGCTTCAGAGGAAGGGGAAAAAAAAATAACCCTACCAGAAGGCACCAGGTCAGTTATGCATTGGAGGGGAAAAAATCCCTTTCCAACTCCTACGGTTGACCAGCTGAAGCCAAGAATCATGAGATTTTATTATAGTCATTGTTTTAATATGACTCTGTGTTCTCATTGCACATGTGCTCAAAGACATCTAGTTTATTATGGACTGTTTTGTCTGTGCCTCAGAATGCTTCAATTTCACAATCACACTGAAAAAGACAGCCAGCACCAGATCACCAGTATCACTAGCACCATGTTTCCATCATCACAATTGACAACACACCTCTCAATTTGGTGAGGAAATTCTACTATCTGGGTAGCATACATTAAAGGAATACCATGTTGAATGATGGAGATCACTCAGTGGCTGGCAGGGATCATGGAGTTTGCCTCAAAACCAAGATAAATGTCCCCCACATTGTTATACTTACCTTACTCTTATATGGCTGTGAGATACCATATCACACAGCTAGAGAGTGTCCACTTTCACTGCTGAAGATTCAGCTGCAATATCAAGTGGCAGAACAGGATCCCCAACAGAGAAGTCTTTGAGAGATGTCAACTCCAGGGTATTGAAAGCATGCTTACAGCATTCAACTTTGTTGGATCAGACGTGGTTTGTATGGAGGTTTCCTTTATGCAAAGAATGTGGTGCTTTACAGCCAGCTGAGCTCAGGAATCTGCTATAGGGTTGACCCATCCTCAGATTTAAAGATTCTTTGAAGGCCAGTCGATAAGCACTCAAGATAGACATTAAAACCTGCTAACTCAGTGCATTGGAAAGACCCAGATGGAGAGATCCGTGCCATGAGGCCATGTCCACTTTTGAGGAGTGATAGTGCAAGGTTTCTGGAGAAGACAGCATTTTGTAAGTCCAGTGCCTCAAACCCTCTCCCCAATGACTACACTTGGAAGACATGCAACCGCATTTGCAAATCCAGGATTGCACTCGTCTCCTACGGGAAAAACCATAAAACAGATAAATCCAGAATTCAAGTCAATACTAGCAGCACTCTCATCTATTGAAGCAATGGGAGACTCTATCCATTCATTGTTTTAATGATTAGCTGCAGGTATTATGAGCAAGGTAAGGGGGAAACAAAGCTTACTCTTCACGTGATGGTAACTATATGCATTCCACATGTGGGTATGCATGTGTACCATGCGCCCTAGTCCAGAAATTCTTCCAAGCAGTGTCTGCTGGGCTGCACATGTGCTGCTATGTCTTCTCATCTCACTGACTGAGCACATCAGAGACAGTTCAGGCCAGCACTTCTCCAGTTCCGTCTCATCACCACATGACCTGAGCCAGAATCCTGTATCATCTCCTGCTTCAGCTCTTTGTAACACCTGTAAAGACAGTTGTAAATAATTTATTTGTCTTAGTTTACTAATGAGTTAAAGTTCCCCTCCTTCCCTGGTTGGGGAATCCTTCATGGGTCTGGGACTATGCCCCGAGTCCTGGGTTTAAAAAAATGTTACATACTCTTAGTTACATTCCTTCGTCATCGGCAATGAACATCAGCACTATCTCTACTATCTAGGTGAGGCACATATCTCTGCAAAGTGCAGTATTTGTTGCTTATTCCCACCCAGAACTCAAGAACCCTGTGAGCTTTGCTGGGGAAGCACCTGATGGAGAAGGCTACGAGGCCTCTTTCCAATGCCAGCTACGGAAACCACCCCCCACTGATACATCATCCTCAACTAATAAGCAGTGCCTTTTCAAATGCATGCATAGAAGCAGACCCTCTAGTACCTAAACCGAAAGACACTTCTTCTAGGGCTTTCCGTACGAGTAGAGGGTATTCTCATGGACGTAAGGACAGATCCCCATCAAAGACCATCCATAAGAGACGCATTCCCTCCCCAGGCCTGTTGAGGTCAGTTGAGACTTTGCACAGAACCTAAGGAACCAACTTAACTAAATACACCGAGCTTGGAGGGTAAAGCACGTTAAAAAGAAGATCCACCAGTTCCACTGATCACCCCAGTACTGAAGCATAAGGACCAACATTCATCAGTTCTGTCTATGAGCACTGGTACCACCTCATTAGTTCAAGGACTGTTGTTTCTTTGGATGCCCAAAGCCCAATGGACTTGACTGCCAGAAAACCTTGGACAGTGGGTCATTCAGAGACTTACATAACACTGGAGGATATATTTCCCCCTTATCTGCAGTCTCCACTTCTCTCCACACCAGCTCTCTAAAGCAGTGGTTTTCAAACCACAGGTTGGGACACAGTACGGGGTCATAGACCCTCTGGTACTGGGTCACAGTGCCTCCTGCCACCGCCACTGAAAGACTGGAATGCATTGCTCAAGATGTAATTGTTGGCTCACGTCATAAATATTTTTTTTTCTACTGGGTCCTGAGGAAAAAAATTGAAAACCCTGCTCTAGAGGGATGTTATTACACCAGACGAGGAATCAATGTCCATGTCCCTTGAGCCATCTCACCTCCAACCCTCTAGCAGAAGGGCTCCCATATTGATGGACTTTCTGCTACCAATTGAGCAGTTTTTGGAGTTGGATGTTCTAGCCATTCCAGTATCTCCATGGAGATAGTTGAACTCTGACAGACATTTGAAAAGTCACATTCGCTATTCCTCCAGCTGTGACCTCCCTAGGAACCATCGGTAATGATTTTCTTGGGATACTCCACAACCAATCAAGCCTCCTGCTGGCCTTACTGGGATCCTTATGTTGGGTGTTCAGGACTTTCTCAAGAATTGTACCACTCTGCTCCCTCCTGCCAACTGGATCCCTCAGTGTACGAGGAGGAAGAGGTCAACTTGGATCCACAGGTGCATAGCATGCTCAGACTCTACTCCTGCTCAGGCTATCCTTATCCAAAGCAGGAAGGATTCTACTAGAACCTGCTGCCTAGCCAAATGGCACTTTTTGGCCTGGGCACAAGTCCACCAACATTCTGCAGCCACTGCAAGTATTCCAAACATTTTAAATTATCTCTTGTCCTTGAAGATCTACTGTCTCTCTATCAGTTCATTGCAAGTTTGTCTCATAGTGATTAGTGTCTCCCTCCCTCCTGAAGATGTACATTCCATGTTCACATGTCCAACTACAGTATGGTTTATGAAAGGCCATGTCAAGACCTTCCTACCAATGACCAAACCTATGCCTCAATGGGACCTTAATCTCAGCCTATCAACACTCATCAGTCTGTCCTTCAAACCCAGGGGGACATGTTCCATGACCCACTTGTCCATAAAGATGGCATTTTTTGTGACTTAACTTCAGCCAGGAGAGTCAGTGAGCTTGGAGCAATCATGACAGACCTTCTAATATAAGTTTTCACAAAGACATTTTTCTTTTTCTCTATAACCTAAGTTTCTCCCTAAGGTTGTTTCTGAATTCCCTATCTAACAAAGTACTCACTTATTTGCATTTTTCCTGAAACTTCACAGTTCTGCTAAGGCAAAGGTCTTCACTCTTGCCTTTGCATTCTCTCTGCAAAGAACCAAACTCATTAGAAAATCACTGAGATGCTGTATTGCCCTAGCAGAGAGATTACATGGGCAAGCCATATCCTTCCTGAGGATCTCTAAGTGGGCTTTGGGATGCATACTAGAGTGCTACAGAGTAGTGTCACTGCTCACACCAGGGCATCCCTACATGATGTCCTGCTACAAGACATCTATAAGGTGGCTACCTGGAGTTTACAACACATAATGCTTTACTTCATGCCTCAGCTGTGGATGCAGTGATAGGACCTGCAGTACTGCAAGCATCTTCCCTTCTGGCTTCCTGTCACCCTCCTCTAGCCTAAGCACTGCTTGCCAATCACCCATATGTGAAATACACATAGGGGCATCATGTGAAGAAGAAATACAAGTTACTTACTGAAACTGGAAGTTCTTCAAGTTTTGTGATTCCCATCTGTATTTTCCTTCCTGTTCTCCCTCTCTGCTTCGGATCCTGTTGGATTTCGATAAGAGGAAGAATTGAAGAGGTTTCAGCCTGCACTGTCTCTTATCCCTCTGTCAGGAGAACAAGGAAACCTACTGTGCATCTGTGAGTCAACAGACAGTGCTTGGAAGAATTTTCGTATTCGGGCACATGGCACGCATGCATCCTCACACAGGGACCATCTTGAATAACTTCTGTTTACAGCAAGTAACCTCCATTTCCTCCTGATGGCCTAAAAGAGAGAGAATATAGCAAGTGTGGGGGATGAGTTTCTGTTCTTTCCCTGGCGCTTAAGCCAAGAATGCAGGTCCAGGGTGGGATTAGTGTAAATCATGGGACAGTACCTTGAATGTGCTTTGCACTTGCTCATTAGCACATATCAGATATTCTCCTGCCCCAGAGAGCTTATAGATTAAATAAGCAAGACAGACCAGCAAGAAAATTCCATCTGATCTCTCTGTTGTGTGATAACAAAACAAACTCATTGCACTGTCTCTGTGGGGCATGTTACGCTTTTCTGATAGTCTCCAATTGCTCTCTCACCACCCTTTTTGTGTGTATGGATGAGGATGCTTGTTCACTATTAGATCTTTAGAAACAAATGACATTATAATAACAAGAATAAATATCCTCAGGTACTCACTTTACCTCCCCTTTCATCATTGTTCCTCCCAATGACAGTGACAGAAACACATCAAGGGAAGAGTGGTACCCTTCCAAATAGGATAATCCCAGTGCTGCCATCCCCCTCTTGTGTCACCCTCTTGGAATTGTTCCTGTTTATAACCACTGCTGCATTTGTGCTGGTCTCTCCCCCCCCAACCAATGATATGATCTCTTCAGTCCAACACCACCTACCTGAATGAAGTCTTTAGCATTCTATTTACACTCAGTTGTCTGGCTTCTGTTAGGGCAAGTGTGATGAAATAACAGCCAGTGGAGCCAGAAATAGCCACCTGGGCCAGAATTGTATTCTTTGCAAAACTATTTTGGGCCAAGACACTTGAATGATTGAAAAATGAAAAATGGTTCCCAACTGGGAGGGTCAATGGGACAACATCACTTCCATAATAAATTGCTGCATTTTCACTGACCTCATCACACTCATAGTTCCAGCCCCACTCCATCCTTCCAGATAGCTCTAAGTCACATGGGGCTCAATCTGACTATAATGTTTTTGTTATTATTAAACATTTATCGTGCAGTATGGCCTAAAGGCCATAGCCAGGTGGTCCCTGTATTCCAGTTTCTTCCAGGGAACTGAGTTTCTTACTGTGACAGAGCCTCACAGGAATCGTGCTTGGGTCCCCTCTTCTCCTTGCAGATCAGGACTCTGCCACAGTGTAGTCTGCCCCAGTCCTCCACCCCGGGTCTCCACACACAAGTGCAGCCAGGCCTCAGATCCAGACCCCGAGGGTCCAACCCCTGCTCCTCATGAATTCCCCTGCAGGGTCCCATGATGGCTTCTCACAGGACTCATGTGCTCTGGACTCCTCTCAGCACAGCCAGAGAGGACAAAAGTGCTTTGAGAGGGGTCTGCCATCCCTGGGCTCTCCCCACACCTGTGAAGTCATCTCCTTCATCTGACCTCAGCGGATCCAGCACTGCTGCTCTTGCGGGATCCTGGAGAATTCCTCTATGCCCCCAAAGGGCCATGCACCCCATCTCCACAGTCAGAATGATTACCAGCGAGTATTGAAATCAGAAGGGTTTATTAGGTCTCAGGAAAATGGCATAGAAAGACTTTGCTAGCAGACTAATTAGAAGTTACAGCAGCAACCACCTGGGGAGCCCCATTCTCGAGTCTTCCTCCCCACCAGCCCCTCACAAGGGACGGGCCTCTTTCCCCCAGGCACTCCCAGACCCATGCCTAGCCACTCTCAGTCCTTTGTCTTCTTCCCAGGCTAGATGACCCCCTCCTCTGATCTTCATTTGCCCTAACCAGTTACCACTGGCTGGGGCAGAGGCAGGGGGTCCTGGCTAGGTCTGCCTTCATGTGGCTGGGGAAGGCCCATCCATCCTCTAGTGGTCTCTGCAGGATCACACGCCTGGGTCTCATCACCAATATACATGAGTAACACATATGAGGAACCTGAGGCACAAGTACAGCATCCAGAGAAAATCCCAAAAGTATCTCCACTTCGTCACACTTACATGGGAATCACAGCCTGTTAATTTCACATTCCCCTCAAGCCCCATCCCTCAACACCTCAGCCAATTCAAAAGGAATTACTGGCTTGGCCATTATTCAGTAATCTATGATGAAGCAGGCTAGCGCTAATAGATTTGTATGAGTTTGGATGACATCTTCCCCCTCCGATTTAGGAAGTAGCCCTTATCCACATATGAAATACCTACTTACAAATCCACTGCCTTGCCTCTCCTGGTGCAGTTTTCCTGTGTGAACATGTGAGTGTGTATTTGAGTTTACATGTTTATCTGCATTTGCACATGTATCCAGGAACATGCTTGAGTTTATTTGTATAAAATAACTGGAGTCTAGATCTCTGAAACTACAACTGATTTTGTTTTTTACAGAAAAACTTTGCACCAAGACACTTGAATTATTTAGAGGGGAAAAGTAGCTCCCAAATTGGAGGATCAATGAACGAAAGCTCCCAGAGTCCTCTCTTTTTCTGGTCATATTTTCTAGGTTTGTCTCCTACATTCCCTTCTTACATCTCTTATTTTTTCCCCATTTCATTCACATCTTTTACCAAATGTCCTGTCCCCAGTACTGCCGAATTTTGCAGTGATTTTGAATGTGAGCCTAGCTCTGCTTTGTAATTTATCCACTGGCTCAATATTTATCATGAGCTCAACCAAAAGGGCCTTCATCGCTTTGGGATCTTGGAAATCTGAATCCAGATCTGAATTTTGCCCTTCAGCCCCTCTCCAGCTCAGCCCAAGATGAAGGAGGCTTCACAACCTCTCCTTGACTGTTTTTTGCAAAAGGACTGCTAGAGAGAACAAAAATAAGACACTGCTACCAGGACTACAGGCTGGGGAAACCTGCTGCTTTATTCAAATGCATCTCAAACAAATTGAGTGCGTGGGGATATGGAACTCCCAGGGACAAACACAGTGTTGGCATGGGGAAGCATGGCTCCATCCCCTAATATTTTGAGTAACTCAGTTACCCCACAATGACCATTTTATGACATCCTTCACAAACAAGTAGTGACTCCAGTATAGCTGCAGAATGGACAGTAGTCTTTACAAACACTCTGTAAGATCATTCAATAGACTCTTACTGCACTTACGTAGTGGGAGACGAGATGCTTTGCTGATGGTTTTCATTTTCCTGGTCAGTCATTATCTCTGGATCAGTAGTGATAGAGCCAGGGAAGAGGTGGTTAACTGCACTTCCTGTTCATTCTGCTAGGTACACCAATGATGAGGGGTAAGGATTGATCCTGACAGAAGCAGCTGGAGGTACATGTTAAAAATCTAGCACTGTCTTTAAAAAAATACTGTTTTTGATTTTTAGGAGACCGGGGTGTGAAACATTTGTGCTGCCAGGATGAGCTGTTGAAGGCTTGTCTGTCTCTTTCACATGCCAAATCAGTGCTGATAACCACTGGATTTCCTACTCATTTCAACCATGAGCCACCTGAGGAGAATGATGGGCCTCCAGGAGCCATTGCTATGGCAGCCATGTTGCAGAGCTTGGAGAAAGATGTTGTTATAGTAACAGATCAAAGAGCCATGAGTTTGAATAAAAAGATTATTGAGGATGCTGTTCAAAAAGGTAAAACATGCAGTTATGCAACAAAGAGTAAGCTTTTCCGTTTTAATTTGCTAGTCTAGTTCAAACACTATTTCAGTGCAATCCATAAATTAAATCAGGTCTTTAAGAAGTATTCTAACATACAGACAAAAAAGGCCAGATCCCTACCTGGCTAAATCATCATAGCTCCACTGACTTCATTGGAACTATACTGCTTTATACCAATTGAATATTTAGCCCCTAATCTTTTGAAATCCAGCTAGAATCTTTCTTCCTATTACACTAAATTTCAAAATGCAAATGTGATCATCAAAAAAGGAGATGAGAAGAGATCTTATTCAAATGGCTTCATCCCTGCACATCTTTTCTTCTCATTTTGTGAGTCCAAATAAACATTTCTAGGCTCTGGCTTAAAACTCTGAATTGTACAAAAGCTAAAAATGGGCAACTAGTGCAATGCTCCCATCTGGGAAATATTGTCTTACTTAATCAAATGTTTTCTAATATCACCTTACAGTTCTAACTGTTCTGTTGTCTTAAAATCAAAGATAAGTATATCAAAAATAACCCATGGAATCCATTTTGAATTTTTGTTTTCACTAGGGATACTGAAGACACCAGTTCCTGTACTGAGTTATCAGGGAGGAGATGCAGAGTCAGCTTTGATGTTTTTGTGTGAGGATGGGACTCTTGAAAGACCCAGGTATATGTACTAAATCCTTGAAAATGAAAATAAATAGCAAGGAGCCTATGCAAAGTCACAGTAAAAGGAACAGCTCTGATCATAAAAGATATAAGATTGCAAGCAATTTCTTGAAGTATCTGCCAATTAAATGGTTTTGTTTCTCTTTTTAAATGACTATGTTGTTATGAAATTATAA
Source organism: Pelusios castaneus (assembly GCA_007922175.1). Classification (NCBI taxonomy): domain Eukaryota; kingdom Metazoa; phylum Chordata; order Testudines; family Pelomedusidae; genus Pelusios; species Pelusios castaneus. Next base: position 831,623 of record ML685899.1, read on the forward strand.
ATTAAGTAATATTATAACAGCAATTGAAGGCTTGAAATTAAAGGAAAGTGAGGTGTTACCTACTTATTAACTGAGACGCAGCAAAACTAAGGGCCAGATGCTCAAAGGTCCCCATTAAAACAAACAAGGAGTCCTATGGCACTTTTAAAGACTAACGAATTTATTTGTTGTATGAGCCATGTGTGGGAGAAAATCCCACTTCCTCAGACACTTGAAGATGGGGAACTTACAGAATGGGAGGAAAATAAATGCAGGGAAGTGCAAATCATAGGATCAGGTCAGACTATTGCAGCAAATCAGAACAGTTGTTTAGATTCAAAGGGTGCATCTACACTTGTAAATTAAGTCGACTTAAGCTTGCTTAAGTCAACTTAATTTACTCTGCGTCTACACTACACTTTCCTTAAGTCGACTTAAGGAAAAATTAAGTCGACTTTATTAAACCTAGTTTAAATCGACTTTACTGGCTAAGTCGACTTTAGAAAGTCGACTTAGCCAGTGTAGATATGGAGTAGCCCTAAGTCAACTTTAAGTTGACTTAGGGGGCTTCCCCACTGCCATCCCTGCCAGGGAGGCTGGCACAGCCACGGCCTGGCGTGCCCCCCCAAAGGGCAGGGCAGAGTCCTGCCCACCCTGCCCCTATGCCCTGCCAGGGTCCCTGTCCCCCTTTGCCCCATTGTACCAAGGTACAATCGGGCAAAGGCTTAGCCCCCTGGCACTTGGCAAAGGGTGCCCCCCCTGCCACCATGGACCTGTCCCAGGTCCACCTAGTCCCTAGAAGTTGACCTAGGCATCCAGTGTGGACGTTCTAGGTCGATTTTGTAGGGTCCCCTGTAAGTTGACTTAAAATTTGAGTGTGGACATGCTAAGTCGACTTAAATTAACAAGTGTAGACATAGCCAAAGAGTGGAAAACAGCATATAGACGGAGGTGAAGTCAGATCACCTATTGTAATAGGAAAAAAACCCACCATAGTCTCTCTTTAGTCCTAAACTGATAGTGTCAGTTCTGCATATGAATTCCAATTCTGCAGTTTCTCTTTGAAGCTTTGATTTGTTATTTATTTTCCTGAGTACGGCTATTAACAGATCATTGATGGAGTGATTACAAAAACTGGAGTGTTCCCCTATTAGGTACCTAAAAACCTCTGAGGATCTGGGCTCTAAAGTTATTCATCAATTGCTCCATGGGGTAGAAGAGGATTTCAGCTCTCCATTTGATGTGGGCAGTTTGAAGTGGATGCATTAAATCTACCAAGGAAACAAACCAAATATTTGAAAACAAAATGAACAGGCCCAAATTTAAGAGTGACTTAAACTGTACTGTAAATCACATATTGGACATAAGTTGCTTGGAAAATAGATGTACATCAAGTGGTCCCATTTGGCATTCAGAGGCTTTGCAAAATGAGTGTCCTAAGGTGACAGAAGAGAAGTATGTGCCAGAAAAAGCAACCAACAGAAAAGTGTAAGATTTATGTTTCACAATCAACATCCCATTCTCCACTCACCCCCCTTATCTAATTTATCCTTTTGTCACCAATTAGATTCAATCATCTGATAGCAATAGAACGTGCAGGGATGGCTGTTGATGGCAATTATTACAATGCAAGGAAAGTCAATATTAAGCATCTAGTGGATCCCATAGATGAACTGTTTCTAGCTGCACATACCATCCCTGGAATCACAACCACAGGTAAGCGTATGGCTGTTGTATCTCCTCAGTGATAAGAGAAAGGCAAAACAGAAATGCTTATAAGCTGGAAGGGAGGATAGAGGAGCAGTCAACTGCCAAAAGACAACCTCAGGACTGCAGCTGTTTGTTTCTACCAAATTCAAAGGACCAACTAGCAGAAAAACATCCTGGGAAATAATCATAGAATCCTTTCTAAGATTATAGAATCAGAGAAATGTATGGCTGGAAGGGACATCCAGAGGTCATCTAGTCCAGTCTCTTGCACTGGGGCAAGACCAAGACGTAATATAGCTAGACCATCTCTGACACCTTTTTGTGTAACCTGTTTTTAAAATCTCCAGTAACAAGGATTCCACACCCTTCCTTGGAAGCCTAAACTATTGCTTATCCCTATAGTTAAAAAGTATATCTTAATATCTAATTTAAATCTCCCTTGTGGCAGTTTATGTCAATTACTTCTTGTCCTACTTTTTATCATTTTTGTTGATCTCCTCTGGGCTTATGTAACCTTCGGGTGGGCTAAATTCATTTAATTGCCCTTCTCCAGTGCCCCACAGAAATACACCCCAACCCCTGTGGAGGAAGCAGCTGGAGACCCAGGATCCAGTCTGTACAGGACTCACAGCGAAGCTTGCTCAGAGCTACACTCACACATTAAAATACTACTACAATAAACATAACAATGAACTTTATTAACTACTAACTAAATGAACCTTATCCTAAGAAAACAAACTACAATTAACCAAGAACAATCCCTTGCATGAAAGATACCCAAGAGTCCCAAAGTCTGTGTGGAGTTCACCCAACTCTCAGCTACAGTCTCTGTTCCAGTGTGGAAGCTTGCATGGCAAGAAATCGCTGTCCTCTTCTTCCTTTGCTGGGATCCTCTGTAGCATTACATGCAGGCTTTCTCTTCTCCTCTGCAACCAGCCCTCAGTCCCATATGCATGTCTGCAAGGTCTGGTGCAAATAACTCCTTTACATGGAGAAAACATCTTGTTCACTCCTGGCTCAGCTCCTCTCCAGAACACTGAGCACATGGTCTCCCCTCAAGGCAGCTCTTGCCTGCTGTCTGCTCAGGCTGCTGCTCTCCAGTCATCTGACTGATCACACCAGCAGGGTACACTGTGGAGCATGCTCAAATTGCTACCACTCCCTGCTTCTGGAAGTTTCCAGTTGTGGGTTGCTAATCTGCCCAACAACAGTAACCCACCCTCAGCAGGTCTCTCAGAGATAGCCTTTTCAGGCATATGGGTTACACTTACTCCAATTTATCCACATCTTTCTTAAAGTGTGTCAGTCAGGACTGGACACAGTACTCCAGCTGAGGACTCACCAGTGCTTAGTAGAGCAGGACAATTACTTCCTGTGTGTCACATGCAAAACATCTGATAATACAACCTAAAATGATATTGGCCTTTTTCACAATTGTATCATTTTGTTGATGCATCTTCAGCTTATGATCCACAATGGACCAGATTCTTTTTAGCAGTTATACTGCCTCCGGTTACTTCCCAGTTTGAGTTGTGAATTGGGTTTCTTTCTTCCTAAGTGTAGTACTTTGCAGTGTTTTTAATTGACTTTCATCTTGTTGTTTTCAAACCATTTCTCCAATTTGTCATGGTTGTTTTTAATTCTAATCCTGTCCTCTCGAGTGCTGGCATCCCCACACTGCCTAGTGTCATCCACAAATATTAGAAGCATACTCTCTACTGCAGAATCCAAGTCACTAATGAAAATATTTAATAGTGTTGGACCCAGGACAGACCTCTGCAGGACCACACTAGATACAGCCTCCAATTTTGACTGTGAACCATTGCTAAGTACTCGCTAAGTGTGCTCTTTCAACCAATTTTTGCACCTACAATCATTTCATCTAGACCACATTTTCCTAATTTACTTATGAGACTGTGGGACTGTGTCTAACGACTTACTAAAATCAAGTCTATACCTTCCATCCATCCACTAAACCAATCACCCTGTCAGACAAGGAAATCATGTTGATTTGGCATGATTTCTTCTTGATAAATCCTTATTGCTTGTTCCTTGTAACCTTATTATCCTCTAGATGGTCACAAATTGATGGTTTAATCATTTATTTCAGTATCCTTCCAGATATCCTAGACTGATTGATTTATAATTCCATTGGTCCTCTAAAATAGGTACAGTTGTATTAATTTCAATGGAATATATGGTGCCAAAGGCATAAAGATGTTAAAATGATCCTGAAATTAAAAGTTTTAAAAAAGATTTGGGATTGCGTATACAGAGACCCCAGCCTGCTTAGTACCATAGTGAACACACCATTAAAATCCTTTTTACCTTTTATTAAAGATACAAAAAAAGAAGAAAAAACAGTTAAAGCATTTGAAAATGTAAAATATTAAGTATGGTTTTCGTTTAACCATATCCCTTGTTCCCTTTCCCTTTAGCGGAAGAAAGTTTAAGAAAGACTCTTACTTTGTTTGCCAGATGATATTAAAGATGGTAATTACTCTCCATTTGGGGAAAATAGAATAAGTTAGCTAAGATGGGCTGAAGCTGCAGTTGTTATTGTTGTTTATAAAGTCCAGTCTAGTTTCCTAAAGGACTAAACAAGACAAACACACACAAAAAAGGAAAAGAATAACAAAAATAGAAAATGCAGCTTTTATCTCTATTGTTGACGCTCACTTGCAACCTTGCTGATGGAAAAACAGGCACAGCTCATGGTCTTATCAGCCACACTGAGACCTGGCAAACTCATATCAATGTTGAGCCATTTAGGGTAATGGTTTTAGCTGCCTCTTTCTAGTCACAGGCCATCAACAATGTTGCAAAATATAAATCATTGGTTGGCTAAGCCAAACTCTTACTAAAAGCAGAGAGATAGAAAAGGCAAGAAACATGGTGGGAAGGATAACACCACATTGTGGGGGAAGGAGGAGAGAGACGTGAGAGGGAGTAGAGATGACAAAATTTCACATCTCAGAATATATTTGGAATTCAGCTGGATCTGGTGGAGGAGATGATGTCATTTGGCTCCCTCTTTCTCTGGCAAGGTCTGGTCTGGACATTTCTCAGGATTAGGACAAAGAAGTCTGACCTCCAAAGAGACAGTTGGGGTGCTAACCGTAAGGATGAAGCTTACCACAGTGGGTGTTGGCAGAGAGCTGCTGCTTCTTCTGATTTTTCCCTTGAGTCTTTTCTTTTCAAGATCCCCAAAAGAGAGTACTTTGCATGGAAATGTTCATCCTTTCATTATTTTATTCACAAATAGGCCTAATTCCAACACATCAATTTTGGTTCACTGATTCCTGGTTCTCTACTCCTCTTGTTTACCAGTCATAATCTTAACACAGTCCTGAGTAGTATTAGTAAAAATCCTTTCTGTTTAACTTAATTTAGTCTTTGTCTCATTATTACATCTTTTCTTAAACAGGTCATTGGGGCTATTTATGAATTTTCACTCATTTTTTACAGTTAAGATTACAATTAGGGTAAATTTGTAGTTATTACAACAGTGCTATGTTTGCCCCTCTCCAGTCCTCTGAAAGATCACCCATCCGCCAGAATTTCTCAAAGGTAGTCTGTAAAAGGGTACTGGCAGTCGTAAAAAAAAATGCTTGTAGGATTGGGACTGAATTTTTTGTTGGCTGAGGACGAAATATCTGTTTTAAGGAGTAGTAAGAAGCTGTGTGTGTATGTGTATACGAGTATGCAAGCACAAGTGCACACACACATACAAAATGGAGGGGTTTTTTTTTTACATCAAATACTTACTATATTTATTATACATAAGGGCTTTCAACCTTGTTTTTTCATTTTCAGACACCCCCTCTCAAAACAATGTCAAATGGAGGTGTGGACCCCTTTGGAACTCTTAGACATAGTCTGTAGAATATTAGGGTCTGGAGACCACAGCTTTAAAATCAGAACAGTGGATGTACAACTGCAGCACTAAAAGCCAACATATAGAGTAGACACATAGTGAATGAAAATAAAGTATTATATCTAAAAAAAATTAAAGCTTTTTTATTGTTGTTGAACCAGTGTTAAAACAGGTTTTGATAGGCTTAAATTATGCACATTATAAACTCATTTGGGTTAGGTTCCTGTCGAGGCCCTTCTCCTAACTGGGATTTATCATAATATAAATCCTAAAGAATAATCTTCCACTGGGCTCCCTATGAAATACTACTTTTCTTGTCAAAATTGTGTTACAATCAACTTACATGTTTAAACAGAGCAGGTGATAGCGTAATTTTCCAGAGTATTGTGGATACATGTTTTTGATTACATTGTAATCACATTTCTAAAACTATATGGTACACTATCTACTCTATGTCACCATTTGAAAGGGTTCTTCGAAAAATCTTTATACAGAGAAATGGTGCAAAATCCAGCTGGTGACAGCAGCAGACATGGCTCTTGCCAGTTCAGTTTCAGCCACGCTGAAATGTTGTTGCTAATGTTTTTTAGCTGCAGTGTGGGCAGATCTTTAAATATTGCCAGATGCACTGGAACTTTGCTACATCAGTAATGATAGTATTGCCACAGAGTTTAGAGGATTCCTGCAGAGATAAAGTCTAGTGTGCTGCCAAGGGACTGGAATTTCTTTTACAACATGCATATAAAAGAAGTTCCTGGTGCATTTCATTGGCTATGTCTACACTGGCAAGTTAGTTCTAATTAAGGAAGCTTAATTCGAACTAACTTAAGCCTTGGCCACACTAGGCTTTCATTAGTTCGAATTAAGGTCTTTCTTAATTCAAACTAATAAATTCGATTATACCTTTCGAACTAACCCTTAATTCGAACTAGTTAGTTCGAATTAAGTCAATGTGGCCATATTAGTTCGAACTAACCGGCACATTGATCTTAATGCAACTGACTAATTCGAACGAAGCAAGTGCCCTGCTGGCCATGGCTAGTTCGAACTAGCATTGTAGTAGGGCCATGCTAGTTCGAATTTAGTTAATTCGAACTAACTAAAATTAGTTCGAATTAGTTTGAATTAACTAATTCGAACTAACTTTGGTAAGCGTAAACATAGCCATTTATTTTAAAGCCCCAACTAATACGGTCACATTTATTGCTGGTCTTGGTCCAATTCAGAGTAAATAAATTTTCTGCTGCTATAGTTGGTACTGCATTGACAGCCCCAGTAGAGAAGCCAACGACTGAATGCATACCTTTATACTTTCTCCATAAAATCTTTCAACAATAAGATCTCAAAGGTATCTCAACTGCTTCCAGGTTGGTTACATCTTTGAGTTGTGAATCATGAGTCTACACTTTGTGTCTGCTTTTATATTTTAAAGTAGTCAGTGCTGGAACTGCGTTTTTCCTGCTTGTACAACATCAGTCATACTGCCAGCATTCAGTAAAAATATCCTAATCCCTTAAGACTGTCTCTCCAGAAGAGGTTAAAGAAAATTATTAATCTGGGGAATCTTGCACTGCACATACTCTATCTATTGCATGGACTGCAACATCCATGATGGTCAATCAGACACTATTTGCCAGTTCTAAGCTTAATTTTGAAAACATATGAGATATTAGAATAGCCTTTAAAACTTCATTAAAGAGCAAATATAAGACATTCCAATACATAGTATATTGTAAAGAGAAAGAAAATAGAGGAACCCGTTATCTGGTCACTATCATTTAATATCTTCAGATAGATATTTGAATAGAAAAGGAATTAATTCATCAGCAGCCTTTTTCAATATGATTAGAAGTGACCAGTGATGATCTAAACAAGAGATTAATCTAGATTAGTATTTTTATAACTAGGAGCTGTTTTGTAGTCACTGTTGTAGCATGTAGATGAGATATTGACATCAGTGGAAGTTGAAGGTGCTCAGTACCTGACAAGTATTTGTGAGGTTATATGAATGGATGTTGTATATTGAAAAGCTAATTGGGCATCTTTTAAAAAATATTTTAAATTTATTCCTGTTACCCTCCTCTTCTGCTACTGTTTGTCACACTAACTTCTGGTGTCTGAGTTTTAATTAGATTGTAAGTGCTTTGGAGGTAGAGACCAGAGCTTTCTAACTATTTGTACAGTGTTTAGCATAATGGGGCACCGATCTTTACTGGGACCCTTGGGCACGGTCACAACAGACAATCATAATAATGAGTTTTGACTTCGAGGAAAGGGAAAAATTAAAGGAAACTGGAGCTATGTTGATTAAACTTACAGTACTTAGTTTGAGACAAATGTGTTACAGTGCCCTTGGCTATGTCTACACTTGGAAATTTAAGTTGACTTTAACTAAGTCGACTTAACAAAGTTAACTTTAAGTCAACTTAGTTAAGTCGACTTAGTGAGTCTACACTTAAATTTTAAGTCGACTTTGGGGGGAACTTACAAATTCGACCTAGAGCGTCCACACTGGATGTCTAGGTCGACTTCTAGGGGCTAGGGGGACCTAGGGCAGGTCCACGGGCGTAGGGGGGGCACCCCTTGCCCAGTGCCAGGTGGCTCAGCCTTTGCCCCATTGTACATAGGTGCAAAGGGGGACAGGGACCCTGGCAGGGCATAGGGGCAGGCTGGGCAGGGCTATGCCCTGCCCTGTGGGGGGGGCATGTGAGGCTCCCCCCGTGGCCCCCCCCCCCCAGCAGGGAGAGCAGTGGTGGAATCCTGGAGTAGCCCTAAGTCGACTTAGGGCTCCCCCATGTCTACACTGGCTTAATTCGACTTTAAAAAGTCAAATTAAGCCTTAAGTCTTAATTCGACTTTAAAAAGTCAAATTAAGCCTTAAGTCGAAGTAATTCTAGGTTTAATAAAGTGGACTTAATTTTAATTAAGTCGACTTTATTTTCCTTAATTCGACTTAAGAAAGCTGTAGTATAGACGCAGGGTAAATTAAGTCGACTTAAGTAAGCTTAAGTCGACTTAATTTACAAGTGTAGACGCAGCCCTTGAGAGGAGAACAATCACTTTGAGAGGGCTATGTAAGGGCAACATTGTCAGTCTTACAGAACTCTTAGCACAACAGTATGCTCAGTTGAAGAGTTTGCTGCCTGTGTTTGCCATGGTTGACTATGTTAAACTTTTAATAATAATACCAAGATCCAACTATGTCATATTAAATTCCATTGAGTAAAATAACCATCTGGCCTGGGAATTTCATACACAGCCAAATCATGAACAGCATCTGCAGCTTCTCTGAATACCAATGTCATAACAAGTTGTAGAGCTAGACTTAGGCAAAGTAAGAATGTATGAACAACTCAGGAGCAGACTTAGGCAAAGTAAGAATCTATGAACAACTGCTGGGCTTAAGATATACAGAACAAGAGCATTGGAATAGAACATTAAAAGATGTCCCAAAGAGACTATGCTAATCTCCTTAACCCTCAATGTTTTTGACACTTTCGTATGTTACATTTTCATCACTTAAGGGAATATTTTTGAGAGATATGGCAAGGGAAAAATGAGCCACACTTTCTGCCCCTTTTGTTCAAGTGATGTCTAGCACTGAAGGTCAAAGTTTGAGAGGCTTCATGACAATACATTAGTCAGCAAAAGCTCATTTCTAAAGTCAAGAGGAAAACCACACATTCACTCCTCAGCACTACTTTCTAGATTTATCCGAGGTTATTGAAGTAGTAGGAGAAGGGTTGGTAAAGGTAGAGAAACAGTCAATACAAGAAAAAGCTTTGAGTGGGAGATGTGAAATCCTTCCCTTCCCAATGGTGGATTAACTATAATGCCAATAGGATACATCCAAAATGCCACAGCCACTAACTAAACACACACAGAAATAGATGTCCAAGAAAGCAAAATAAGAGTGACATAGAAAATCCAAGGTATTGATATCTGTCACTATTATAAAAAATACATACTATTTTGAAGGGGCAAGAGCTAATTTTAGGAATATTTTTTAATAATATATGTGCTAATCCTTGGATCCTGGATATAGGAATCATTTATGTATCTAACTTAGGAACTTACTGGTCAACAAGTGCCAAAATATCTAGATGTGAGGGTAAAGACAGCCACAAGACCATATAAATAACTATCCAGCGGATCCGCAGTGGAAATCCAGTATCAACAAAAAGTGAAGATTTAAACAACTTACTTAGTAGGTGACTAAAACAGAATGCAGCATCACATACTAGTGCAATGTCCCCTTTCACTGCCACAAACTGGAATAGGATACTTAAGCAAAAAGTGTTAAATAAAAAGCACAGTAACTGTAATAGCAAGAAAGCTAAAAAGAAACAAGCATTATTTACTCACCAACAATTTATTACTATTTTTCATACTTCTGCATGAGACATAGCCACTAACCTACCTTGCACACTTCAGGACTCCATCCTATTCAACTCTAAAAATATAGCTGTTAGTTAGGGACTAAATAGCAAATTCCTGCTGAGGAATAGCCTTGAATATTACTAGCAGAAAACTAAATGCATACACTCATTTGAAATGCATTAACTGCATTTTAATAAAAATGGCACCTTTATCAAGCTGCAGTGATTAATTCAGTTGTTAAAGAATAAATTGTGAGAACAGGAATTTTACTCTTGTAGATTCACATTTCAAATACAAAAATGATGCATTGTGAAGTGGAATTTGGCAGTCAGCCATTCTCTAAACATGAACATTCTCTTTTATTTCACAAAATATGAGCTAGGAGTTCTTCCTAGTTGCATGTGTGCATTCCGTTTTTGATGTGATTGCATGTGTGCATTCCATTCTTGGTGTCTGTGCGCCCAGTGAACGGCTGTCAGAAACTTTTTCTCTCAGCAGTATAAATTGGCTCGATCTCCCCCTAATGCCTTGCACCATTGTGTGCAGATATAAAGGGCAGAGTCACCTCCTGAGGAAAGCAATCTTTAACTACTTGAAAGGCTGCCATAAAAAAGAAAGAAAAAAAAAGTCATTCTCTCTTGCTCCAGAAGGCAGAACAAGAGGCAATGGGTTCAAATTATAACACAGCAGATTTAGATTAAATCTCAGGCAAAAGTTCCTAAGTGCAATAATAATCTGACAATGGAACAGACTGTGTCAAGAGATTGTGGAAGCTTCTTCAATGAAGGTTTTCAAAAGGAAGCTGGATAGCCAACAAATCCTGCATCTTGGCAGAGAGTTAACATAGATGACCCTTACCAGTCTCTTCTAACCCTGTAGTTCTATAATTCTAAGAGGAAGCCAAGATTGACAAGGGCAGAATTTCTTCTCTTGGCTCTTGCTCTGGCTCTAGAACCTCTTCTTGCTCCTTGATACCAGGCCCGGAACTGGACTCTGGAGATGGAGCTACCCAATCCACAGACTCTGCCCTCCTAGGTAAGGACACTGAGCGCACACGGTGAGAAGAAAATCTGGAAGCTGGGGGGAAATTCCAAGAGTTCCAAAACAGCCACTGATATGGGTCTAGACCCTACTGGCCTAGCCACATTTCAATGGCAGTTCCCATTCAGGAGGAACAGTGGTAGGCTGGAAGAGAGGATCTCAGAGACGACTGGCAGGTTCTGCTTCAGAGTTGTGAGATTGTAAGATCCCACCTCTGAGTTAAACAACAAAGACTTCCCTTTCTCTGACCATGGAGGGGCTGATCCAGTCAGTGCTGGGGGACTGGTGCCAAGAAGCTGGTGATGGGCAGAGCATTGCCCTCATTTTAGGCTTTCCCTTTGGCAGTATAGAAGGGAAGTCTGTGAAAGAAGCAGACAGTTGTAGTACCAGGCATTGAACTGCTGTTATGGGATGGCACAATCCTATAGTGAGGAAGAGCAGATCTTTTGCTGGCAAAAATGCATTCTTAGGCTACTGGCATATCCACCGCCAGTAGTTAAAGATCAGTCAATTACAAAACTAGGCCATGATGTTTAAAATTAATAGACTGGAATCATCTCAGCAGCAACAGCTATATGTGGCAATTGAGGAGTAGGAGAATGTCATGAAGGCATTTGTCATCAGGCAATTGTAACAGACGCATGGTACAGTAAACCCTTAGTTACTTATAGACTCGATCAGGTTTGTCATTCTTCCAGCCCTTAGCATGTTCACAGCTCTCCACGTAACAATATCAGATTCAACCTCCAATCCAAACCAGCTACAGACAAATTTGATCTTCCTGAGCAGCTCAGGCTCTATCCTTGATGACATGTCATTGCCCACAAGTGCCTGCGTGAACATACTTCATGCATCAAGATGAATTTATTAGCAGACCCCCTCCCCCACTACAGAAATAATATGGAATCCAAATTTTTAAAGACTATTATTTACTCTTGTTCCTCACATAGATTATTTTCAGATTTCTGATGAAGTGTCCAAAATGTTACACCCCTCTGTTTCTGGCTTTTGACTCAGCCAGAGATTGTAGAAGCCGAGTACCTCTGAAAGTCAGATACAAAGTATTTCAAGTTGGGCGTTCCAAAACAGACTCTTCAAATCAGTGCCCACTTTTTAAAAAAAGAATTGGTCTGTCTTTTTAGAGGAAAACTGAAAAGAAATCTAATGAGGTTGAACAAGTTCAAGTGCAGAGTCCTGCACTTAGCACAGAAGCATCCCATGCACTGCTAAAGAGTGGGGACCGACTGGCTTGGCAGCAGTTCAGCAGCACAGGACCTGTGAATTACAGTGGGCAGAAAGATAGATCTGAGCCAGCTTATGCCCTTATTGCCATGAAGGCTAATGGCATATTGGTCTGCATTTTTAGGAGCATTGTCAGCAGATTGAGGGAAGTGATTCTTCCCCGCTATTCAGCAATGATGAAGCCTGATTTGGAGCACTGTGTCTAGTTTTGGGTCTCCCACTACAGAAATGATGAGAACAAATTGGAAAGAGGCTAGTGGAGGGCAACAAAAAAGGTTGGGGAGCCAGAGCACATGATTTATGAGGAAATGCTGAGGGAGCTAGGCTTCTTTACTCTACAGAAGAGAAGAATGAGGAGGGATTTGATATCAGCCTTTAAATTCCCTGAAAGGAGGTTACAGGGAGGATGGAATTAGGCTGTTCTCAGGAGCAAACGTCTCAAGTTGCAATGGGGAAGGTCTGGATTGGATATTAGGAAAACTTTTTCGCTAGGAGGATGGTGGAGCATTGGAATGGGTTACCTAGGGAGGTGGTGGAATCTCCATCCTTCGAGGTTTTTAATGTGTGGCTTGACAAAGCCCTAGCTGGGATGATTTAGTTGGGCAAGGGGGTTGGACTAGATGACCTCCTGAGGTGCCTTCCAAACCTAATATATGAACTGGTGGGAATAATGAGAGCAGTGAGAGTATAATTAGAACTCCTTTTACTCTATGGCATAAAGGGACCAGATGCAGCAGGAAATTCTGGAGCAAGAACTCATGCTTTTCCAAAGGCATCACATATAGTTTGCCTATATTTGTGCAAAAACTTATTTTCCATTTATTTTATTTTTTCAAAACTAGCAAGAAGCCAAAATTCCTCTTTTGATTTATTGAAATTTTTCAAAATATTTTGTATATGCAACATGCAAAATATATTACATTTGTCTATGTCCTTCCATGAAGTGTCAGATCACAACTTCTCTTTACTAGACAGTGTCAGATTTGTCCCAGAGCGTTGTAAAACGTCACCATCTTGTGGCTGTTACTTATAGAGCATATTTTCTAATTATTACACATACCTGAATGTTTTGTAAGTTGGTATATTATAATGTTTTCAGCTATTGTTTTTGTGATCTTCTGTTTTGTTACATGTTTTAAAACTACTAAAAAGGTTAAAGTGTAACACAGACTATTGTGAAAGGCACTGGTTAGTTTATAAATGGGTTTGTAGTTTTAGGGTGGTTTGGATACTCATGTCATCTTTTTTCTCCTTTAATGAAGGCATTGGGGATGGAGGAAATGAACTGGGAATGGGAAAAGTAAAAGAAGCTGTAAGGAGGCACATAAAAAATGGAGATGTTATTGCTTGCGATGTTAAAGCTGATTTCACTATTGCAGCAGGTAAGTTTAAAAAAAAAAGTGAAAACAAAGCACCTGTGTAGCAGATTAATTTTGATACCATGAGCTTTCTCTGTATTGTGCCCAATCCTGTGAGGTGTTGAGCATCCATGCCTTTCCCTGGTATATCTGAAAATGGAGCATGTTACAGGACTGAACTTTTTCATAGTGAGTTCCTACAAAATGAAAGGATCATCATTTGATTCTAGATTCCTGTTTGTGAGTTACTTTGCATCCTTTAAAATTTTTTTTAGAATTCTTTTAATTTCATTTAGAAACTGCAGTAAACCAATAAAGGTATGTTCAAAAGCATTAAGCCTATCTCTGCTCACATTGAAGTCAGTGGGAGATGCTCAATATTAACCTACATTTGTACTCCTTGGAGTCAATGTGCTTCACTGGGAGCAGAATTAGGCCAACGCTTAGTACTTATGAAAAATTCCAGCCTAAATAAAGCTTAAAAACATTTAATACTCAAGGAAACTGCACAGCCATCATCTATGCTTGAATTAAATTAACTCAGTACTCACATAAGTTTTTTGTGTATTTTGTAGTGCCAGGTATACCATACCAGGATAAAAGCAATTGTACTGTGCTCTGTATGGGATGATGGAAACGGTATCAAACAGTATCTGCAGGGCTTCTATAAATTCTAAATTTTACATGTAAAAAACCACAAATTCAGCTTCACATTTAGAATCTTTTCCTTGGCCGGCATGAAACAGGCTTAAGAAAAGTTAACAGTGAAGGAGACAGATTCAGCAGTGACAGAGTTGCACATTGTGTGGTCTATATTGTGCTGTACCTGAATGCAATGGGTGTCTCTGTATGTCATGATGGGATAGCTAATAGAAGGGAGGAGGGAGGCTAGATTCCGAACACTAGTTGTACAGAAATGGAAAGTTGTTAGGGGAAAACTGGGATTGAAGAGTCTGATTGTTTCTACCTCTTCCCTCCCATGTGCATATGTCCTTAAGCCGCTGTTCTACGAATTGCAGTTTTTATGCTCAGAGAGCAGCTGCCTAGCTGTTGGACCATCAGGGCTCATGCCCTGACTGTTTTGCTCAGAGCCCCAAGCTCAGCCGCCCTATCTGCGTTAGCCAAGCTGAATGCAGGGAGACTGCTCTGTGCTCTCTCTGTTAAGTGCTCACATGCTGGGAGCTGGGGGTAAGATGTTTTTAAATCCCCTCCAGGATCCTGGATGGGTGAACACTTAAAAAAATGACTTGCAAAAAAGGTAAATTGTTAAGTGGTACCTATTTTGCAAGTCATTGCTATCTGGAAGTCTGTGTACTGAGTAAACTTTAAACCTTTCCTACCTAACCTGTTTGAACTTCCATGGGTAGCAGGGGGGCTTTTGCCATTTTCAAGAGGGAGCAGTGTCTGAGCAGTAAGCTCTAGCAGGGGCAATGTTCAGTGGGTCCCTCTGTGCTCCCTGGGGTGCAGCCAAAGTGCTACTCTATCTGGAGTCCTTGGGCCCCAATCCTGCCTGTGTTGGGGTTCCTACCACTCCCCAGCCTTCACCATCTCCCCCCACTGTGTGTCCCAAAGAGTGACATTAAGATATAATGATGTTATTGTATGGTTTATGTTGTTTTTAGTGATGTCAGTAAAAAGTTTACCGTGTCAGTTTAAAAAAAAAAAAAAATCAACTTTAGCTCTTCATATCAGTAAAAACTAAAATGCAAGGTTGGCGACCTGGGTCACTGTTTCCAAATGTTGGGCTGACCAAGGAATGGGGATACTTTGGGGGAGGGATGGACAGATGGGGGGTGGCAATGTAGGGGTGGCCTTCCCAGAGGGATAGGGTAGCTGAAGGAAGGGAGCAGGGTAAAAGGCAAATGGGGGAGGAATGGGAGGGTTTAATTTGGGGATCTCTGGGGGAAGATGGGGAGGGGGCATTCACAGAGGAACCTGATGGGAGGGAAGTTTTGGTTATTGGAAAATAGAGCTGTGAGAGGAAACTTGGGGGTTGGGGTACATGTAGAGCTGAAATATATGCTTCCCTGTATCATACATAGGGGTCTCTGGGGGGAGGAGTAAATTAGGAGTGTGGGATTGTGGGAACTGGTAGTGAGAGGTTTCATGTAGGGTGAGAGGGAAGAAGAGGTAGCTGGGAGGGGACTCGGGGGGACTGGGGGTGGAGGCTGGACCTGATTCAAATGGGCTCTGTTATGGGGGGATGTTTCTAGGGCAGGGGTCAACAACCTTTGCCGGCCCCTGTGCCAGCCCTGCCCACCGCACCTTTAGCAGGTGCCAGGGGCAGGGCCAAAAGGGGGCGGGGCCAGGCTTCTGGTGCCCAGCCGGCCAGGACCTGGGCCGGCATCCACCGTGGCTGAGGGGCCCTGCTGGCCCCGCCCACTGCTGGACAGCAGGAGGGGAGCAGAGCAGGTCGCGTCACCCCAGCCCGCTCAGAGCCGTGCTGCTGCCGGCAGGGCAGAGCCAGCCCCGGCCATGGCCGGCAGGAGGGCAGGTCAGCTTGGCCCACCGCAACCGCCGTTGCTGGCGGGAGCCGGGGCCAGGAACTGGTGGCCACCCACTGGCAGTGGCGGCTCCGGCCAGGCCGACCCTCCCCCTTGCCAGCCATGGCCGGAGCCGGCTCTGCCCTGCTGGCAGCTGTGCTGCTCTGTGCGGGCGGGGCAATGCGACCTGCTCTGCTCCCCTCCCCTCCCGCCATCCAGCAGGGGGCGGGGCCAGCAGGAGCCCTCAGCCGCGGGCTGCAGCTGCTGGCCACGCAGTTTGCGGGGCAAGCGGGGGAGCCTGAGCGGTGCCGTGTGCCGCTCAGGCTCGGCCTGCATGCCAGGTCTGGCACGCATGCCGGGGGTTGCCGACCTCTGTTCTAGGGTATCCATGGGGGCTGATGAGCAGCAGGAGTATAGATAGAAAGTCTTGATGGCTGGGATTTATCAAGGGGTGTAAGGGGAAGATGTATGGGGTGTAGGCTAGGGTGTATATCACAGGGTCTCTGGTGTATATCTAAGTAACTTGGAAATGAAGTGGGGGCAGGAGTGTTTGGGGGTTGCTGTGGCATCCGTTCCTGGGGGGATGCAGTGGGGAGTGCTGGCTGCCCAGTCTAGGTGGTGTTCGGGGGTGCGCTGGAATCTGTCAAGTCTCTGTGCTGAAACATGAATAACAAATCACAGCTTTAAAGAGAAACTGCCTGACCTGATCCTATGTCACACACTTCCCTGCATTTAATTTCCTCCCATTCTGTAAATTTCCCATCTTCAAAGAGTCTGACGAAGTGGGACTTTCTCCCACGAAAGCTCATGTGATAAATAAAGCTGTTAGTCTTTAAAAGTGCCACAGGACTCTGTTTGTTGTTCTGAATTTAGTAAACTGACCGGGGAGTGTAGAATATACTGTATGAAGTGTTTGTAATATTTTAAAACATTTTGTTAAAAAAGGCTTTTTGTCTCAAATCAATATTTTTAGGCCATTCCTATGTCTTCCCCCACCATTTGAAACTTGTGTGGATTAGGTTCACTCTCATTTTTTAAAGGACTTTTCATATTTAA
The DNA here is from genome assembly GCA_007922175.1 of Pelusios castaneus. NCBI lineage: Eukaryota > Metazoa > Chordata > Testudines > Pelomedusidae > Pelusios > Pelusios castaneus. The sequence goes on from ML685899.1 coordinate 848,749, forward strand.
TTTTTTCTGTCCCATTTCATGGTGACTTTTACTTTCAGGAGTCTCTAACTGGGGAGGCTATGCTGTTGCTTGTGCTCTGTACATCCTCAACACCTGTGAAATACATGATCGCTATCTGAGGAAAGCTGTTGGATTACCCAGATTGTCCAAGAAGGCAGCCTGGGCGTCAGCACTTCCATCCATTATTAAGGTATTTTCTGGATAGAATGGCTTAGGGGGATTGATAATGGGATGTTGAAACCTTTGGTTGTTGGTCACTGGTTCAAAAATATGGCTATTTGATGAGTACAGGAAATGAGTTTCGGCTCTCAGTCCAATTTTTAGTGAACAAGAGCACATACCACAACCAACATTCTCAGAAAAGGGCCCAATAATTATATGAGCATGGAAAACTGAACCTCTTATTCTTATAAATGTGCCATCCAAAATCGGGTTAAGGCATACTAATGGGGCAGTTAAGAAATGTTGGATATTCCAAATGTCTGTATTCACCTGTTCCTTGGATAAAAATAGATTTTATTCTTCAGTGAGTGGTGTCCCTGTAGGGGTGCTCCACTCTAGGTGTTCATCACGTTAGCGTGTGGAGTCCGGAGATTTTATCCACAGTCCCCGCTCTGATCACACTTGTGCGAACTGTTCAGAACACCATTAATGTTCCGAAGCACACGACCGCAGCCGGGACTCCCTCAGGTCCTTCTCAACCGTCAACGGTAAGAGTCGGAGTCCGCAACACCTCCCCTTCTCCTTGTAACGTTAATTAGATTTAGATCAGGATAGGCTTTTCCCATAGTAATTAGTTAGTTACCTTAGTTAAGTAAGTTGTTTTAAGAGAGAGAAAAAAAAAAAGAAAGGAGACATCTAGTCTCACTTGAGCCGTGGCACTGCGATATGCCAAGTTCGGCAAGGTTTAAACGGTGCTCCCGCTGCCCAGAGGCTATGTCGGAATCAGACACTCACTCCCAGTGTATCCGATGTTTGGGAGAGGAGCACAATTCATCTAAGTGCCTCCACTGCCAGAAGTTAAAATCAAGAGCGAGACGAGACAGAGAATTACGTCTCAAGATGTTTCTGTTAGAGAAGTCCTTGAGACCAGCCTCTGATCCTGGTCTCGGACCCTCCACGAAGCCAAGGGGGAGAGATCAAAGAAAGAGATCCTCAACCCCATTGGGGAGTCCCCCAAGGAAACGGTCTGCACCACCAAAGCAAGCAGCATTCTTCAAGTTCCACAAGCCTCCTCTTCCATGCCTCCAAGACTGGCACCGACATCAGTCTCAGAGCCGCAGACCAGATCAGCACCAAGGGACAAACTGGCACTGGGACAAACGGCAGCCCCGATGACCACGGTGCCGCAGGAATCAGCACTTCCGTATGGCCAGCACCATTGCTTGCTGCACTGGCCCAGAACATGCTGGACACACAGAACTACCCAATGGCACCACCTACCTCGGCACCGGTGACTGCAGATTCGCAGCCTGCAGGAAACACAGGCAAGCGGAAACAAAAGACTCGCCATATAGAGCCTGAATGTTCACCCTCCCCTCCATACTCACCTGATGGGCAGGGCATGTCACCACCTCTTTATCCACTTTCCCTCACTGATGAGGATGGCTTGACTCCTTCAGAACCTCTTATGCATCAAGATACTCTTCTCAACCAGCTAAGAATAGAAAGAAATATAGGAAACACCATGGCACTTCATGGTTCCCTCCTCCCTGGTTGATTTCTCAGGGGCCATTCCCTCCACACTGGGGTAGCTGGGATGCCTGGTCGGGTTATATGCCTTCCTATAGTAGACCTTCCACATCATACAAGGGCGCACCATCCCCATCATATGCCTTCTGGACACAGGACGAGCATCACTCTGTGGACCACAATGATAAAGACTCCACACACGATGGGGATATCCAACACAACACAGTCTCATTACCGGACAAAGCGGCCATCTCAACCCCACACACAACGACAGATGACTTCAAACACTTTAAGAGTTGCTCAAAGGAGTAGCACAAGATCTGGACATTACTTTAGAGGAGGTGGCTCAATCTAACCACAAGGTGCTTAGAATTGTGCACACCGCCCTGTCATCTAAGATAGCTCTCCCTATGGATGACGCTATAATGGACCCGGCAAATGCCACCTGGCAAACCCCAGTGACGGTTGCGCCGATATGCAAGTGGACAGTTAAGAAATAATATGTTCCTTCGAAGAACAATTAATATCTCTTTAGCAACCCTGCGCCGAATTCATTAGTGGTGGAAGCAGCACAGCACAGGAACAAGCAGACACATGGCAAGAGTACGCCACAGGTTAAGGAATGGAGGAGGATGGACCTGTTTGGGAGGAAGACTTACTCCTCAGCCACTTTACAGCTCAGGATAGCTAATTACACCACCTTCCTCTCGAACTATGACTACAATACATATTCTAAATTCTCCACCTTCATGGACATAATTCCGGAAGAGAGTTCTGCTCTCTAATTACCGAGGGTCAGCTCATCTCTAGAACGGCCCTGCAGGCAGTCCTAGATGCGGCTGACACAGCAGTCAAAAGAATAGCGACTGCAATAGTGATGTGTTGCGCATCTTGGCTACAATCTGCAGCTCTTCCCAGGGAACTGCAGTCCACAATTGAAAACTTACCTTTTGAAAAAATCAAGCTGTTTGCAGCAAAAACCAACAAGGTGATGCATTCAGTGAAGGAATCTCAGGCCACACTACGCACCGTAGGTATCTAGACATCAAATACCCAAAGACGACAACACAGAAACCAGCCATACCAGAGATGATACCAGCAATATCCCCTTAGCAGACAACAGGACAGGAACAGACAGAGATCACAACGCTGCCGCCAACACAGTAACACTCAATCTGTGGCGCCACAACCACCTCCTTCTAAGCAGCAACTTTGAGGGTTTGGTCAAGGGCATGAACGACCTCCCCGATCCAGCATATCAAGTTACTACGAACATCTTTGGACACTGGCTAGAACCCTACGTAGATATATGGGAAAGGATAACATCAGACAAATGGGTTCTCAAAATTGTATGGCAAGGCTACTCCATTCCCGTCACCTCCATCCCCCACAACCATCCCCCTTCCCCATCCCTCTTCAGGGACACTTCTCACGTACAACTGCTCCAAGAAGGGATAGAACACTTACTGTCCTTCAGAACAATAGAATCAGTACCTGCACAACACAGGGGAAAAGGGTTTTACTCCCAATACTTTCCCATACAAAAGAAAAATGGGGTTGGAGACCCAAGATCTCAGGGGGTTAAACAAGTTCGTCAGGAAGCACAAGCTCCCTGCCCCCCCAGGCCCACCCAAGGTCCCATCCCCAGGCCTCTTCCTCTACCCCTCATCACAGTCGCTGCATGAGTCTCTGATTGACTTCTTCCTCTCCTCTCCTTCCCCCACCCCACCTATCCTCCTTACGCCCTTCCCAGCATGAGAGGCAGCTGCTTATGTGCCCTTCCAACAGCAGGAACTGGGCCAGTATGGGATTGGGGCTGCTCTAGGATGACTCACTCACTAGCCTGCTCCTCCATCCCTGGCTGACTGGGGCAGTGACAGACCCAAGTGTTGGGGAGTACATTAAAGAGACCCCCCCCCCCCCCATCAGGAAGCTTGGGAGAGACACAGGAAGTTTGGGCAGGAGGAGGGAGGGAGGGGTGCAGACAGCATCAGTGGAAGGAGGAGTCCAATAAAATAACAAAAACTAGGAGTCCTGTCAGGGCTGTCCCGTGGGGGTAGTGGGGCCCAGGGCCAATTGGCCAAAGCGGGGCCCCCATCCCCCATGCTGGAGGGGAGCATGGCGGGCCCACCTGCCCGCTCCACCCCCCAGGTAGTCAGCCCTGGGCTGGGAGGCTGAGTCTGCCGCCGCAGGGAGCTGGCTCCCGCCCCAGCCCTGGAGGCCAACCCGCGGCCCTGAGGCCTCCTGTGGTGGGGAGCCGGCCCCGGCCCTGAGCCCGGAGGCCGAGACCACCTGTGGGGGGGTGGAGGGGAAGCCGGCTCTGGTCCCGGAGGCCACCTGCAGAGGGAAGCCTGCTCTGGTCCCAGCCTCGGGCTGGGAGCCCGCTGTGTGGGGCAGGCCAGCACCAGAGGCCGGGCCCCATGTGCTCTGCCCTGGGTGTGGGGAGGACCAGCCCAGGGGCCGGGCATATCCCTCCCAGCCTGCCCTGCCCCGCTGTCTTCAGCTCACTGCCAAAGGCAGTGGGGCAGCTGTGGGAGGAGGGCTGCGGCAAGCGCGGGCCCCGCACAGTGTGGGGCCCATGTAACCGCGGGGCCCAGGGCAATTGCCCCATTTGCCCCCCGCTAAGGATGGCCCCGAGTCCTGTGGCACTTTTAAAGACTTACAAATTTATTTATCACATGAGCTTTCGTGGGAGAAAAGCCCACTTCATCAGATGCTTTGAAAATGGGGAACTTACAGCTCTGAATGGACCATGACCACTGTACCATTGAGGGAGCTCAATAACTATGAACAGGTTTCCCACGTGAGTTCACAGCTGCTAGACCTTGATGACTTTAGCAGTTTCAAATAAATCTTATAGCCATTTATCCATAATGCCATCTGATATATACCAGGATTCCCATAAAACACAACATGGTAGTGATAACTATTGGTTCCCAGCACATGTCTGAAAAAGAATAAACAAAAACACTGGGCTTTTCACCTTGCTTAAATCAATGACAGAATATCTCGCTTCTATGATTTACCAAAGGATTTTAATTGTCCGCTGTGGTACCACTTTAACACTCTTCTTTTTTGAGGTAAACATACTTGATGGAGAGAGGAACTCAGCTTATCATTCATGACATTGGGTCCCTCTCAACTGGGAGAGAAAGCATGTTCCCTAGGTATTTTAACATTACTTGATCCCCTACTTCAACCTCTATCACTCTGTTGTGGAGAAATCCTCTATGCAGTTTCTATCTACTTTCTTCTAGCCACTGAGCTGTTCTATTACTCCCTTCATCAAGTCTAGCTTGTGGGTAGACCACGGTTTAGGAAACTGACTTATTAACTGATCCCGTGGAAATTCTGCTTGAGGCATTGGAATGGATTTATTAGTAAGTGCCTTCCATTCCTTCTCTTAAATCAGGATTAGTTTTTATTCCCTTTCTAATTCATAAAAGTTGTTTCCCATAATCAATGATGGCATGTGTTTTCTGGAGAACATCACCTTCCAAATTTTGTTTGCCAAATTTTACTTTGATCTGCCCCTCTCGCCACATTATTGAATTTTTATCTATAATAGGTAAACCTATAAAACCCCCTGTAGGGGGTTTACATTTATGGATACATTTATCCAGTCAAATCATGTCTGTCACAGGTTTTAAGGTCCCCAGCTGCATTTGGTTCTTCAGGTAAGATACTGTTTGATTCCGTGATATCCATTAACATTCTATATTAACATTGGGGCTCCCACAGGCTCCCACAGTAGGATACAAATTATTTGACTATAAGAGTGTGGCAGCTAGATTGTTTTTAGCTTCTCTTAATTTTGATTCTTCATCTACATTCTTATCTATAATCTTGGTGGGAATATCTGATTTGAGATTGGGTGGCAATGAAGCTGCAACCACTAAACAAAAATCTTGATTTGTCCATCCCTTTACTTTAGCTTCCCTTTCCCAATTTTGAAGTTGGTTCAGATGGTTTCTCCTCTTAAAGGTCCCATGAGCTGAGCAATTGCTCAAACTTGTTCACAATAAGAAAACGTGGTTGTGGTCTCATTTACTACTTTTTCATAACCACCATTTTGTTCATCCCTGCTTCCTTCCTAGTGGGCCTCTGTCTGACATGATGGCTTCCAGTGACAGGGGATATAGAATTAGGGTGACAGTCTCCCTGATCTGGATCGTCATTTCATAAATTACACTCATGATCATAATATGGGGGATATAAATCTCCCTTGTCATCACCCTCCTCTGAGGAGGATGGTGAAGATGTGGTTACCAAGGAACCTGTAATGGTAGCCATCTTAGCCCGCCTCACGTGCAACTGGGTTTCTAATTTAGCAACGATTCGATTGCAGGGACCATGGGAGGCTGCCCTTTTCTGTCCCTGGTTTTCCTGTATTACAGCTTGAAGGCCTGATCAAGCATCTTCAAATTCTTTCTCTAATTCTCCTACTTTTTCTCAAGTTGTTGGTGTTTCTCAGACAATTCCTCTTTTTCATTAGTGACCATTCCCAACGTCACTGAGAAGCTCAAGATAGAGGCTTAAGCAGCCTGCAGATTGCTTTCAAGGAGCTGATGAGCTGCTCTCCCTCCAATTGGATGTGTAAGTTCTTCAAGGCTCCCTGGACCTGACTCAGACTTTCATGGATTTCAGAGCCAGCCTTCCAGCACCCTTGAATTAGGGCCTTTTTCCTAATAACCATTTTAGGCTTAGTAGCCATTCACTTTCTTTATTGTTCTTGGAGCAAATCCCAAGGAGATCATAGAAAGTCTGCTACAAAGGTGTCTCAGGTATCCCCACCTCTTTCATGGGAGGAGATGTAACTATGTATCTCTTCCGCCAAAATCCTCTTTTCTTTAGAGGCTTTAGCCCACCATTATCCGTCTTCAAGGGACTAAATAACTTTCCCCATCTGGAGTGGAAAATTGCAATCCTTGACCCCAAATGTTGTAGTTTTCAAATCTGGCAAGATCCACTGGTCCTCACATAGGGAATCAATGGTTACAAATTGCCCTTCCATGTAGAACAATTCAGTTAAGTTTTAGAGCACCCAGGTGGATTTTGAACATTTATTGAAAACTACAGAAGAATCCAAATATGTGATCCTAGGCTACTGTACAGCAAGTAAAGTAAATGCTCTCAATCCCTGCTGGGGAGTCCAGGAAAACATAACAGTTTTAGGCAAATGAATGTTCCTCTCTGTTCAGCATTTGCCATCACTCCACCACATAGAGAAACTCTTAACACCCACCTATAGATCCAAAGTTAAACACGCACCTTGTAATTGTCACATCACATATGCAGCATGTCCAGACATGCCCAACCATAGCTCCCTCAGCTGTTGGAAAATACGAACACTTACTAAGAAGATAAACATTAAAACAAGAAGGGCAAAGGTCCCTCACCCCTGGGACACAAGGGCATCTAAAAGTACATTTGTGGGGTGCGGGGAAGGCGAGTTGCCTAACAAGGGTTTCATTGTTTTTTCAACTTGCAATACCAGTGCTCTCCATCTTGAAATATAACCCTTCTTCCCTTCTGATTATGTTTATGTTGGTAGAAACTAATTTGATGCCTGACAGTAAGATTATAATTGGAAATATGCAAAGTGAGATCTATTTGAGGGAGCCAACTGGAAAAGTTTTCTCGGCTTGAATTTATCATCAGGTTGAAGCCTGAGAGTGAACTTTATTTACCAGACTGGATGTCTGTTGTTTCACATATTTCTAAATTAAAGAAGGTACAGAGAATTGAAGTTCTGACATTTCAAACATGTTTTCACAAATAGAACTCAGAACTCGTAATTCTGTAACTTGTGGAGGTTTTCAAAATAAGAACGAGTTAAAATGGCAGAGTAGTCATAGTTTTACTCTTTTTTTTTTTAATAATGAAAATGAACATCAAGAGAGCAAAACAAAAGACTTTTAAATTTATTTTTTAAATTTATTATTTGTATTTTTAATTTTTTAATATTTTTTTATTTTAATTTTTCTTTTTACATTTATTTTTTTGCCTGAGCTCTTGTGTGCAAAGTTCCACTTCATCAGATGCCAGCGTGGAGAAAAGAGAAATGTGAAAAATGCAAAAAAAGAGAAATGTGAAAAATAAATTTGTTAGACTTTAAGGCTATGTCTACACTGGCAAGTTAGTTCGAATTAAGGAAGCTTAATTCGAACTAATTTAAGCCTTGGCCACACTAGGCTTTCATTAGTTCGGATTAAGGCTTCCTTAATTCGAACTAATAAATTCGATTATACTTTTCGAACTAATGGTTAATTCGAACTAGTTAGTTCAAATTAACCCAATGTGGCTGTGGTAGTTCGAACTAAGCCCTTAGTTCGAACTAACCGGCACATTGATCTTAATGCAATTGACTAATTCAAACTAAGCACTTGCTTAGTTCGAACTAGCATTCTAGTGGGGCCATGCTAGTTCAAATTAAGTTAATTCGAACTAACTAAAATTAGTTCAAATTAGTTAGTTTGAATTAACTAATTCAAACTAACTTTAGTAAGTGTAGACATAGCCTAAAAGTGCCACAAGACTCCTTTTTTGTTTTGCTGAACTAGACTAACATGGCTACCCCTTTGGAATTTATCAAGAGAGCAGAATCTGTTGTGCTGTGTCAATTACACACCAATCAGAATTTCCTGAGCACTCAGTGACTGAATGACGAAAATAATGGTTTGGTAAAGGTCAACATTGTTTGTGTGATTTGTAAGCAAAGTCCTAGACAACTTCTGTCTATCCACCCATTCTGTATTCTCATTACTGTACTACTTCTACTGAAATCACAATAGGTTCCACTTAAAATTCCACTAAAATATCACACTAATCCCTATGATGGGTTTGTTATTTAGCATTAGAAAAATTAAATTAATATTCCAAGTTAAACAAACACAAAGAAACAGGATACTCCCGAGGGTTTCTTCAGATCATGTGCTTAAATCATCAGGTATTATAAAAAGTTTCTCAGAATCACTAGTTAGTTATTGTTTTGATACCCGGTATAAGGGAAATATAATTGAAATTGAATCCATATTTTTCTAGCTCTTATTCTTAGAAAGTTGTCCTCTGACCTAGCAAAACATCTCTCAATTAAAATGAGTTACTTTTTATTCTTCAATTATTTTGCACTTATATTGCATCTATCATTTCCCTTTAATTCTCCATTACCTAAAAATCTACTTTAATTTTTAATCATAATCCCCCAATAATGAGGTATTGTGATTAAACACAGTATTTTACAGAGCAAATCCTGTTTTGCATTTGTATTACCAAGTTCTACAGCTGGCAGTCTTGATAATGATCTGATAATAGGAAGGACCCTTGAAGGTTCAATGATAAAATTAATTCATATAAAATTAATGGAAACAGCCCTGTAGGGAGAAAGAAAATGTCAAATTCTCTGTCAAGAGGCTATGATGGTGCTAACTATAAATCTTGGAACAGTTAAGCACTGCAACAAATTTCTTGAGCTTGAACACCTTACTTCATTAGTGTAAAAAAATAAAAACCGAGCAAGAAATTCAAGACAATACGTGTTTTCTGCTGGCAGTTACCTCCCAAATGCAGATGCTTTTAGTGCTCTGGCCAGGTGCCTAATTAAGATACTAAGCAACATTCTATCTACCTCTCTCTCTGTTTACGCACAACACAAATATGTTGTCATTATGAACAATAAATATAAATGCAAAGAGATACAAATAAAACCTTAAACAGCAAATAGCCTTGCCTGTCTGCATTCAAATCTCTCCCTAAAAGGACATTTTTTCATGAAGCCTAACAATGATAATCCACCAAAGTGAAGTAGACTGCCATTGAAATGTGGTTGTTTCCCATTGAAAAATGCTGCAGGGTCATACTTAAAGTAGCTTTGCACTGTAAAGCAGACCAGTGGTGTGGATGTTCTCTCTCTAGTCCCACAACAGAAAAAGAAATACCTTCTGGCTCAATAAAGTTCTGCCTAACATTCATAATTTCAATAAGAGATCTGAAAAACATTTGTTCTTTCTTATACCTCTTGTATCTCTTATTTGTCCAAGGCAGCTTTCATTACCCTCGATGTCTATACACCTGGGCGCTTAGGTACCACTATTTGTGTGGCAACCAACGCTGCTTTTGTCATGGACATGTGTTCTTACCTGAGGCACCTCTTCCTGCCTCCTTCTAGGTGGTGGATGAATACAAGCAACTTCTCAGTCCCTCTGGTATCACTCCACCCATCACCAAGATCCCAAGGCTCTTTTGCGTTTGAGTCGGAGTCATCATCCTAATGGTCTACATCACTGGATGAGAACCCAGGGCTTCTCTTGGACTGTGTTGGCTCCCAGGATTGACATGTGCCCTGTGGCCAAGACAGAGGTCCCTGGCCTAGTGCCAACTAGCCCATGATGGCCTATCTATATCAGTGCCTCCCTGGACTCAGTGGGATGCTACTCATTCACAGCGATTCCTCTCCTCATCCCATTCAAATGCAAGCTCACTTATCAAATCAGTAGGAGTGGCTGCAGATCAGCTGTGAACCCAGGCATCAGCAGGCTTCCTCCTTGTAGAGCCTCCAGAATCCTCCCATCTAGGTACATTATCCCGAGAGCAAGATCTGGCTCATTCAAGAGCCTTGTCCTCAGCTCCTGATGATGTCATACTGTCAGGTTCACCCTCCCCTTCTATACCAGAGGACTTGAAGGTGAACCAAAACTTTTAAAATGATTTAGCCATGTCCCTCAGTATTCAGTTAGAGCTCCTACATGAGAAAACCCACAAATTGGTGGGCATTCTGCAGCCATAAGTCCCTGGGAGAGTTGCCTTCCCAAACAATAACATGTTCCTGGAACCAGTAAAAGCCCTCTATGGAGTACAATGGCCATGGTACCACCAGTGGTTAAGTGAATGAAGAAGGACTATTTTGTTCCTGTTCAGGGATTTAAGGCATTCTATTCTCATCAGGCTCCATCTTTCCTGGTTGTAAGGGCAGTGAATGACAGGGGCCAACAGGGCAGATTCAAATCCAGCCCTAAGGGCAGAGACTTCAAGTGGTTGGACCTTCTGAGCAAGAAAACGTACACATCTTCATCCTTACAAATGCAGATCTCCAATCAACAGCCATGCTGTCTGCCTTCAGTTTCCTTAATTGGACAGCTTTGTACAAATTAATGGATCAGCTCTCTGCAGCCTTGCATGAGAAGTTTTGGGTGTTTGTTATGGAAGGCTGTTGGTGGCCAAGATGTCCCTGGTGTCCGTCCTTGAGGTTGCAGACACTTTGGCCAGTGTGATGGCTTCTGCTATCATTTTCATGTCTGATATGCAGCAAGACATCAAGGACTTGTCTTTTGATGGCCGGACCTTATTCTCCAACAAAACCAATGACACATGTGTTCCATAAGGACTTCAGGGCTACCTTGAGTTCCTTTGGGGTTTACACCATATTGACAAAAAAGCACCACTATGGCACTGGGCAGCAGCAGTACTGCCCACAGCACTCCTTTGTGCAGCCCCCACACCCACCCCCCAAACAGTAGAACTACACAAGGCAACGGGATCAATCCCACAAGAAGAGCAGTCAGGCTTGGGGATTAGCCCATCCATGTGCCTTCCCTGGACCTTCTAAATACCCATTTTGAGTCCTTGGTCCAGAGCACCGTTCCACTTGTTGCTCCTCCATTTTCTTCCCTTCTCTTCTTTGGAGACAAGCTGAACTGCTTTAGCAATGCTTGGAGATCAATCACTGGGTTCTAGATACTGTCAGATGAAGTTGCATCATCCAGTTCCTCTCCACATCTCCTCCACTACATCTTCCCCATCCCTCTTCAGGGATCCTTCTCACAAAACACTGCTCATTGAGTAGGTCAGCTCTCTTCTGGTGTTGAGATCCAGAGAGGGAGTTCCATCAGAACATAAGGGTCATTGCTTCTATTCCTAGTACTTAGTAATACGCAGAGCCAAGGGCGGAATAAGACCCATCCTCGATCTTTGTCACCTCAACAAGTTTACCAAATGGACAAGGTTCTGAATGATTACTCTATCGACTACCCTCCCCACACTGTCTCAGAATGACTTTAGTGACAAGATATCTAAAAGGACTTCTCTGTTTACATCCTCTGGTTCAAGAGATGGTCCCGTTGGGGGGAGCTAAATGCGATTCTAGTAGCTCTAATGGACCTTCCATTTAAGCCCTGGTGTCCTGTCCACTGCCCCTTTTGTCTCAGAAAACCACATTCCTGGTAGTCATTACATCTGCATGGAGGGCATGTGCATTGCAGGTCCTGGTAGCAGGGCACCTTATACACAGTTCTCCAAAGACAAAGTAACTATACAACCACACCCATATAGACAACAGAGTCCTGTGGCACTTTTAAAGACTAACAGATTTATTTATCGCATGAGCTTTCGTGGGAGAAAATCCCACTTCGTCAGACGCTTTGAAGATAGTCTTTAAAAGTGCCACAGGACTCTGTTGTCTTTCTACAATAGACTAACACGGCTACTACCCCTTTGAGCTATCTTCAAAGCTTCAAACATCCTGTATCAAATTCCAAAGGGGTAGCCGTGTTCGCCTAGTTCAGCAAAACAAACAAGGAGGTGAATGGCACTTTTAAAGACTAACAAATGTATTTTTTGCATGAGATTTTGAAAACTCATGTGTTAAATAAATTTGTTAGTCTTTAAAAGTGTCCCTTGACTCCTCGTTTGTTCTCCTGTATCAAGACTGTATTTAGCTTGAGCTGCACCTCCTCAACTGTTAGCAGCTCATTCGACAGGAGTGCAAGCAACATCAATAGCATTCCTCAGTGTTCCATGTTGGCTATTTGCAGGGAGGCCAAGTGGTCATCCAGACACACTTTTACAGACCATTATGTTATTACCACATCTTCCAGAGTGGATGCAAGCTTCAGAAGGATAGTACTGTGATCCTTTTTTAATAGACTCTGAATACCACTCTCCTGGATGGGGTGCTGCTTGTACGTCACCTAAGTGGACTAAACATCTGTATCTACTTGAAGAAGAAGTGGTTACATACTGTAACTAATTCTTCAAGATGTGATGCAGATGTGTATTCCATGGCCCACCTGCTGTCACCTCCACATCAGAGTCTCCTCTCAGGGGCATTCAGCGGCAAGGGATGGGTGTGTGGGGAGGTATGCCACCTCATATAGCCAGGGGAGATGCCACAAGGCATGAGCATCATTCCTCTGCAGGTACTGCTAAGTAAAATCTCCATTCCAGTGCATTGGGCATGCACACACCAAAGTGGAGTTCACATGTATATCAGATCTCGAAGAACCACAGTTACAGAATGTAATTGTTTATTTTGTGAGTTGCTGTATTGCTAAAAATTCATTATTTATTATTATTTTATAAAATATACTACACATTCATTCAGACAGTATGTACTAACACAAATTCAAGCTGAACTGTAGTTGTCTGCATCAGTTAACAATATATCAAGATGTACTATCCTTGTTTTTATATTTATTTGTTAATTCACAAATGGGTTTTCCCCTTTAGTAGTGCAAATTAGCACATTTCTACTATATTATTTACTACTTCTAATAAATTTGAATCATTTGTGGCCCTCATTTTTCTGCTCAGTTTTAAGTGCTTTTGTAAACATAGATCAAAGTGAATTGTGAAGAACTGGACAGCTAAGGAAAGGTGTAGCACATTGTGTTTATCTGTTATAGATACAAATTAATGTCTGACGGTAGAATATAGTTTATCAGAGGAGGTGTTTTTAATGCAAATGCAGGTAAAAAAAATTACATGTATGAGACCACAATAAATTCATGCAGTTTGTTTCTCTTTCATGATTCAAGATTCAATTTAATTTACATCATTTTGCATGAAAAGGCAGTTTTTACATGGGGCAAGGACTGAAATTTGCAACTGGATTCTGCCCATAATATATTTAGATGTTCAAATGCAGTTATGATTAGAACCATGACATTTTCTTATGAAAATTGGCATTCTCTATGCAGGCAGATGTTTTCTGTAAGTAGTTGATTGATTGATTGATTGATTGATTGATATGTACAGTTTGACATAATGTAATTAGGCATTTTCTAGGCCTCTAGAACTAGACTTCTGATGAAGTGGGTTCTAGCCCACAAAAGCTTATGCCCAGATAAATTTGTTAGCCTTTAAGGTGTTCATTTAGGCATTTTCTGGTTCTTTAAAGTAAAAGCTGTGACTTATTTAAGACATTTTGATTGAGAAATACATCACATGATCAGGAATTTAAAGAAAGATAGCAATCATTATGCGGTACAATTAAAAAAGCACGGTATCAGAGTCAATACAATTTTCTCTTGTTAAGTGGGTTTGGGAAACTATTCCAATGCATTCAGAAAATTTTCAGATGTATTAACACACCAAAATATATTAAACATATGTATATGATGCTACAACATACTACATTATTATCTCCAATTGTTATAATAGAACTATTGTAATCTGTAAGGGATTGAAACATTCCTATACAAATACCGTACATTTTATGAAAGGGCATACTTAACATTTCTGGTATCATTCTTTTGATATGAGAATATAGGGGACTATGTTAGACATCATTTTTTATTACATGCAAACATAAGGACATTTCATATGGTGGACATAATTTACAGGGATTTCTGTCCTGAACATTGATGTGAAACGTTCAATAGCAGTTTCCACACAAATGAAAAGAAAAACATCAGAATAAAGATCAGGAAACACTAGCTTACCAAACGTTGTTAACTGTGTGACATTATTTAAAAGGCAAGTAATCTGAATTAAGTGGAAGAGAGCACAGAGAATCACTAGACTTTTCTTATTCCTCTATGGTTTCTTATGAACAGAACCAGTGAAATAACCTGTTTCTTTACAGACAGTGCAAATAACATATGTGAGCAGTTCTAATGTTTTTATTTAAATGTCAGACAAAAGACAGAGCAGCAGGGATAGTGTTTGTAGAAACCAAACCAAGCATCCACACAGTATTTACTGAGGCTTCAAAATTCTCTTAAATAGTTGCTCAAAGACGAAGTAAGATGTGTGCTGTTGCCTCTGCGGGCTTTCATAATGCATTCCATGGAAAGAGTGTTTCCCTGTTTATATAGTATGATGGAGTTCATTCACCAGAGTGGCACCTCCTGCTGGCTGTCTAGGAGATTAGCTTTCTCAACCGGCACACGCTCTCCTGCCATCTTCTCCATCTTCAGACCCACCTCTGCCCAAGAACCACTGTATCATCTTCATGATTTGACCCACCAGCAGTGTTTTCCTCATCCTTGGAGAGGGAAAATACCTCCCACTTCTATAGTCCAGCCATTTCCCCAGAGACAAGTGAGGGAATCCAGACCCACCCACTACTCTGGGTCCCAAGCCAGGTACCCTGTAGATAATGGCCTCTTGCTGCCTCTCCTTAATTTCTCTCCCAGTGCTGCTTCAGTTCCCTGGTCCACTTACCTGCATCTTCTTCACCATCTTCTGAGGACTCCTAGCCTGCAAGTCCCAGGAGTCAATGAGGAGTTTCCTTTCGCTTTCCCAGACCCTGTCAGCAACTACTCTGTCCAAGGTGCTACCTTCTTGCAGCCTGCTAGGAACAGTCTTCTTGCTCCTTGGGCTCACTAAAACAACTGACTGTTTTTGGCCTTGCAGCTCCTTTTATGTAAGCCCGCTAGACCGTAATTGGTTGCCCCTTACAGCCCTTCCCTACTGATTGGCTGCAGCCTATGCAGCCTCTATTGGCTGCTGGGAGAACGCCCTTCTAATATTCCACTCTAGAGGTAGAGCAGGGCTAATCCTTTCCACACCATTGTGGGATGGCCATCCATCACATATCATATTCTATATATTTTTCTCTTAACAAACATTTCTTTCACATATAGTAACATAGTATTCTATATATTATACAGTAGTCTATATATATAGTGTGTGTGTGTGTGTGTGTGTGTGTGTGTGTGTGTGTGTGTGTGTGTGTGT
>ML685899.1:875088-896270 GCA_007922175.1 Pelusios castaneus
AAAAGCTTGCTTTACACATTGCTGAAATTCTATTTATGACAAACTGATGGGAGATTAAAAGTGCAGTCGAACCTCAGAGTTACAAACACCAGAGTTATGAACTGACCAGTTAAATATGCTTCATTTGGAATGAGAAGCATACAGTCAGGCAGCAAAAGAGAGCCCCTTTCTCCTCCTCCCCGCCGCCCTGCCCCCCCCCCCCCCCCGAAAAAAAAACAAAGCACTAAAAAAGGGGGAAAGTTTTAAAAAGATCTGACAAGGTAAGGAAACCGTCTCTGTGATTTTTCTCCACGCTGGCATCTGACGAAGTGGGACTTCACCCATAAAAGCTCATGCGAAAAATAAAAATAAAAATAAATCTGTTTTTAAAAGTGCCATTAGACTCCTTTTTTGTTTTGCTGAACTAGACTGACCTGACCACCCCTTTGGAACTTGTCTCTGTGATTTTTTCAAAGGGGTAGCCATGTTAGTCTAGTTCAGCAAAACAAACAAGGAGTCTGGTGGCCCTTTTAAAGACTAACAAAATTATTTTAAATTATTGTCTCTGTGATTGTTTCATTTAAATTAATATTGTTAAAAGCAGCACTTTTCTTCTGCATAATAGAGTTTCAAAGCTGTATTAAGTCAATGTTCATTTGTAAACTTTTGAAAGAACACCCACAATGTTTTGTTCAGAGTTATGAATATTTCAGAGTTACAAACAACCTCTATTTCTGAGGTGTTCATCACTCTGAAGTTCTACTGTACTGCAAATTATCACAGGTTTGTTTGTTTTGCCCACCCAATCCCACCTGCAACAAAGTACTTATTACCTGCTTCTGCTATTATGGCTGCACGGATCCCATTCCTGTAGCAGGGATGTAGTACAAAAACCAGATCCTATGGTGTATGGGGATTGGTCAAGATGACTGACTATGACGTTCTGCTCTGAGTATGAGACTGTGCAATGCAGTACGGAAATATGGCTTCTTATGTTTATTTCACATGGGTGATTAGAACCCTTAATCCCATTTTCCTTAATCACAATCATTCCATTTAACCACTGGGACAGCACATCCCTGACTTGTTTGCCTAATCTCAGGTTTTTACTTTTAAGCAATTGTACCATTGTTTTTTCAACCTTTTTTCATTTGTAGACCTCTAAAAAATTGGATTGGAGGTCTGGACCCTTTTGGAAATCTTACACATAATCTGGGGATCCTCAATGATCTACAGCCCGCAGGTTGAAAACCACTGTTTTAGGAAATACTTAACAGGACATTGATGCCTCTGACTTGCTCTCTTCAAAGAGCCTTTCTACAGTCACACTTGATTAATGCATAAAATAATCATGACATTCTCCACAGTGGAGGTGCACAGTTTTATAGCGAAAGTCAAGTAGGAGAGTAAGTCCCCTGCACTCTGCTGGGTACGGCTTGTCTTACACTAAAGTAGATTCAGTCAATCAATCAGTGGTATGAGAAAGGTAAGCAGGATTTCACTCAGTGTCTCATGTTTCTTATTACTGAGTGGAATAGAGTGAAGGTGCTTCAGCCTGTTCAGGGGGAGATGCAGGGTCCTGATTCATTTCAACATCGGCTGTAGCCCAGGATGTGGCCCAGAGTACAATGTGCATTTTTTTCAAAATAAATAATGCTAAAAGGACTGCTGTCATAATGAGAGCTTTTATTTATTTGACTCACTAATTTGCTCACTTTCAGAGCAGGAGTGGGGAAAAAAGCTTTTTAAAGATGAGTACTCTGATGTTGTGAAACTGACAGATAACTCCCCTTTAAGATATACCAGGGAAACTGGAACCAGATGGAACAACAATAAGAAGTTATAGCAAAGACCAGAGTCTGAACCAACCCAGAAAGCAGAAGAAATTAAAAAAGAGAAATGAAGAAGTTGTTCTATAATAACTGCTTGTGGTGCAACTAAACCTACCGGCTAATCAGAAAAATGACAGGTCTACTACCAACACTAATGAGGGATAGTAACAGGCAAGCTCATTTCTCTTAAAAAAAACAAAATACCAGAAGCTGTGCCATTTTTTAGAGCTATGATCTGTAACAGTGGCAGCATCTCCCTGCTAATCTGTAATCACAATCAAGGCAAATTACTCATCCCACTGGCCATCTGATGGTTTCCAATCCCATCTCTACTCACCCCATGGCACTAAGTCTCCTTTCAGAAGACTCATCTCAGAGCCCAATTCTCCAAAGGTGGAAAAGACATAAGTAGACTTTCCTCAACACCTGAAGCAGCCCCAATCATTCCTCCTGTTCCTGGTTTCAACTCAAGACAAAATATTCACTGCTCACTTTCACATCTACAGGAGGTTCTCTCTTCTCCAGTCTCTCTGTATCTTAACTGCAAACAAAAACATAATGCCCTCTGAAGGCAGTGAAGAAATCCATACAAAGAAATCCATAAAAAAACTGCAACATCATGTCTGTGCCAAGCATTGTCTGCTGGCAATAGTATAGGAAACAGCATAACAGCCTTCCCAAACACAAACTGAGTAATATTGTGTAGCTAGGGTGGGTCCTTTGATTTGAATAAAGCATTACAGGAAGTCCCTCTGCACTCAAGCCCACACCTTCAATAGTGGGGCCAGAGGGCCCTATTCCAAAGACCCTCCCATAGGCACGTATGCAAAGTTTGCACACACAGCCCTTCCCACACACAAGACACTCATTTCCATGAAGAGGGTTGGGTAGTAAGGTGGGCCTCTGCGCATACAACAGGTTGACTCTGTGGCAGTGGGTCTCTTGCTCTCTAATTTGTGCCTGCCTTGTCACACAGCAAGGACAAACTTGAATCACTGTCTTTCGGATCATGAGATGAGCCAAGGTGCACGTTTAGATCAAAACTTCCCCAGAGCTACAGGTTGCCCGGATTTGAGATTTTTGGCTCAGCCCATTGTTTTGGTAAATGTCCACCATGAAGTTCACTTCCAAATTTAAGGCCAAAAAAGGGACCACCAAACCATCTAGTCTGACCACCTCTACATATCACAGGCCACCAACACCACCTGCATTCTGAACCTAACAACTGAAATTAGATCTAAGTATTACAACCCTCGGCAGTCTCACAGACAGAGGACGGGAGGGAATGAAGCACACAAGTGCTACGGCATCGTCAAATGCCCTGTAGTGACAAGGAACCAATCAAGTGAGAAATACTCAGATAATCCTGGCAAGCAACCCACACCTTATGCTGCAGAAGAAGAAAATTTCTCAAGGTCCCTGTCAGTTTGCTCTGGGGGAAAATTCCTTCCCAGCCCGACATATAATCATCAGTTAGCACTTGAGCATCGGGGGCAAGAACCAGGGCTAGATTAAGGCAGGAACTTCAGAGACTGCAGCCACCCTGCAAAAATCCAGCCCTGGCCGGCCTGAGCAACACACTGCCGCCACCCACAACCAGCCAGCCTGCCCCACCCTTGAGCTGACTGGCCTGCTCCAGACCAGCCAGCACAAGTGCAGGAGTGCCGCAGACTTTGGTCTCTGGCCCAAGGGCCCTCCTGATAGCTGGTCAGGCCACAGGCCTCCCTCACGGCACCAGCCAGGCCGTGGGACCTCCCTCCAGTGCCAGTGGGACTGCAGCCCCCCTACAGCGCCAGCTGGGCCACGGGCCCCAGAGACCTCTCAGCCACAGTCATTCCCACTACCCCAGTGCCAGCTGGGTTGCAGGACCCAGACCCCCCTCCAGCACCAGCTCATAGCCTCACAAATTCATAGACTCAAATGTCAGAAGGGACCGGTATGATCCATCTAGTCTGACATCTTGCACAACGCAGGCCACAAAACCTCACCCACCCACTCCTGCAATAAGCCTCTAATCTATAATTGAGTTATTAAAGTCTTTAAATCATGATTTGAGGACTTTAAGATACAGAGAATCCATCAGCAAGTGAGCCATTCCCAATGCTACAGAAGAAGTTGAAAAACCCCAGAGCCCTAGCCAATCTGCCCTGGGAGAAAATTCCCTCCCAACCCCAGATATGGTGATCAGTTAAACCCTGAGCATGTGGGCAAGTCTCACCAGCCAGTCACCCAAGAAAGAATTCTCTATAATAACTCAGAACTCACGCCATGCCCCTGCACCTCCAACTGGGTTGTAGGCCCCAGAGTTCCTCAGCCCCATACCCCCATGCTGATCAGGCCACGGCTCCAGAATCCCTTCTAGCACCACCCAGGCCATGGGCCCCAGACTCCCCAACACACAGCATCCTGCTCAGCCCCAGACCACACCCCACAGCACCAGCCAGTCAGGCCAGGCCATCCTGCCCACAGCCTGGGTGCCATCAAGGTGGAGGGGGGACCTCAAGAGTGAGCAGCCCCAGACCCCTCATGGCCTTGATCCAGTCCTGGCAAGAACCAGCCACCCAAGCATCTGAGAGAAAGAGTGCTCAGTATCATCTCAAAGCACTAGCTCTCCCCATCCAATATCCTCTCTCCAATGATGGATAGAAATGTTGTGGATTCTTGTAACCCTAATGTTAGTTCTGGCTCATGGTAATTGGGGAGCAGATTGGATGAGGAGCCTAATGGAGGAAGACTGGAATGGGGGTCCCAGAGGAAACTGGGAATGGATGCCCTGAGGAGGGGAGAGAGAAAGAGACTAGAACCGCTATAACACACTCCTCTCCAGAAGCTAAAATGGAATCCAAGTTTCCTGATTCACAGTATTGCTTCTTTGCCAGCAAACATCTGTGAGACCCATTGTTGAGGTGTGTATCTTATGCCCATCTAGTACTGATCCACACTGAGGATGACAACATATTATTTCTATCAGTTACTCCATTAGGTACAGTGGCAGAGGTCTGGGCAAGGTATCTAACGGTTCCAATTCTCCTGATGATCGAATCAGTATCATACTGATACCCCCATAATGCAAACTGTTTATTCAATTTGTTTTTATAAAAGCTTGCTGAGTTACACAGATAAACGAATTTAAAAGAACATTAATGTTCCAAAGTTGAACACTCAAAAGTTGAGAAATGGCAAGATAAAGATTGCCTGTGCAACCCTAATTCACCCCCGTGTGTGTGTACTTTATGATACTATGAATACCTGACCTGAGAGAGCAGACAAACCTGGCCTGATATAGCACTACAGATCAGCAAATCAAACATACACATTACATTTAAATAAGGGATGGGGGGAGTCTTCAGAACTTCTGCAGCTGTTCAGACGCTTCTGTTGCAATGGCATGTTGCTGTAAAGGTTAATCACCTTAGGAAAAATGTGGGCAAGTCTCACCAGCCAGTCACCCAAGAAATAATTCTCTATAATAACTCAGAACCCACACCATGAAGAGAAGGCTGGTTGCTCCCCTGCAGCCATCCCAGAAATGGGGTCCTGACGTGTGTGGAGAAGGTGAAGTGGTCTGATCAAAAGAGACTATTCAGAAGACCATCCACAGAATATGGAATAGTACACTGAGATCTGTGAATCCCGTCTATTAATCGAATCCAGTTCCACTGAATGAGCCTGATGACATCACAGCTCACAAAACACTCAGCCTTACCCAAAGAGACTCATTTCTCTGGTAGAACCTAGCACCCCTTCCTACCTCCCCATAAGCCTCCAAGGCATGGGTGTCCAGGTAATGAAGATATTGGACATACTCTCTCACAGACACCTTAGTAGCACTGTTAGTCCATTTTTCCTTTATACTGTATTTCATAGATAAATGCTTCAGTATCATTTACACTCTTTTGCTGCTCCAGCCTAGCTCCATACTTCTCCTCCTCCTAGGAATATGGGTAAATATTAGCATATGCTGGAATATATCATTCTGTACAGTCATGTACTACAAGACACAGCACTGTGAATATTGTACTATAAAGTGAGGTTCTCACACTCCCCAGTATTAACGTAGAGTATAGTACTGGGATGTCAAACTCATTTGCTAAGGCAGGACAGATTTGACTTAAATGTACTTCAAGTGGGCCATACATTCCATAAATCAAAATACTACAGCACTCTTGTGGCATCGCGGAGGGTAGTGTATGCGAAACTGCACTCTGTGATATTCTCTCTCTCTCTGTTAGGGAAGAGTGCAGCCATGGGTCAGATGGAAGAGGTTTGTGGGCTGCATTTGGCCTGCAGACCGCATATTTGACATCCCTCGTACAGTGCAAGGGAGCTTGCAATCTTAATATTACTCATGAGGCACTCTATAAACTGCTAAAGAACCACTTCTACTTTAAAGCTGAAGTGTGAAGCATTTTTTTTAAGTAGTTCTCTATATAACCAACAGTATGTTAGACCATTTACAGCAGGGGTCGGCAACCCCCAACACGTGGGCCAGACCTGGCACGCAGCCCAAGCCTGAGCAGCATGCGGCGCCGCTCAGGCTCCCCCACTGGCCCCGCCCCCTGCTGGATGGCAGGAGGAGGGTGGAGCAAAGCGGGTCCTGTTGCCTTGCCTGTCCGGAGCCACGCCGCTGCCGACAGGGCAGAACCAGCCCGGCCATGGCCAGCCAGGGTGCAGGTCGGCCTGGCCCAGCCAGAGCCACCGCTGCCGGCGGGCAGTCTCTGGTTCCTGGCCCCGGCTCCCGCCAGCTGCGGCGGCTCCGAGTGGGCCGAGCTGACCTGCCCTTCTGCCGGCCATGGCCAGGGCGAGCTCTGCTGCAGCGGTGCGGCTCTCAGCCAGCCAGAAAGGGGCAATGTGACCCGCTCCACTCCTGCCGTCCAGCAGGGGCCCTCAGCTGCACCTGTAGACAGGAGCCAGCCCTGGGGCCAGAAAATGGAGGCCACCCGCTGGGGGATGCCGGTCCAGGTCCCGGCCAGCAGGGCACTGGAAGCCTGCTCCCCCTCCTTTTGGCCCCACCCCTGGCACCTGCTAAAGGTGCAGTGGGCAGGGCAGGCACAGGGGCCGGCAAAGGTTGCCAACCCCTGATTTACAGTGAGATAGGAAGGTTCCTGTCTCACAAGCTAAAAACCTCTAACTGCTGCTGCAGCAGGAAGTCAACAAAAAGGATGATTTTATCTAGGCCTGTGTCAGAGTGGCTATGACACATTTTGTTTCTGCCTTGATCTGTTTCTTTTTTTGATGCATAAAATCTTCCTCAAAGACTTCCTAGGCCTGCTTTCCAATTTTTACTCTTCTTGTTTTTTTACATTAGAAAGATGAGTTTGGCTTTCCTTTTTTTTGCAGGAAGATCTTGCCAAAGACCTACAGCAAAAACATAATTATTTTTTTAATCTCATACCATCTTTATAATAAAGAATAAGTAGAGGGTAGAAAACAAAGCCACGGTGCTTCCTTAAACCTGAACCCAAGCCTAAAACTTAATTCAGACCTAAACACTATCCACTCAATGTTAGTCTGGGGTATTGACTTGTAAATGCGTCCTTCTGGTTTGTATATCTATGCACAATACTAATTACTCACTGGTGTATTAGTTTCAATGGGAGGAAACCCTTGAACTAGCCTGTAAAGTACACATGCCTGGACTTCTGTCATCCCTACTTGGCTTCAATTATAAAAATATATTGTAAAAAAGGAAGCCAGCAATATTTTTTAAAACCCCACATAAACAATAGATGAATTAGTCAATGCACAATTTTCCTGAAAAACAGACACACATCAGCTAAACTTCTTCATTCATCCCAGCCTTAATTTCCTCCTAGTTTTCCTCAACTTCTTGACTTTCTGTCTCCATTTAATCCTTCAAATGTTAGAAGCAAATGTGTACTTAAGTATTTAATTTCTGAAATTGATTATTGCCGATGCCACTTGTGCTGCAATTTTTGAAAATTCAGGACTAATGATCTGGTGGCTGGTGTGTGGTGCAGCTCTGGCATGGCCTTCCAGGACTGTGGCCCTGGAGGACCACACTGGAGGCCATATCAAGCACCAGCTGCCCCGGCCCCGCACCTGGAACAGAGTGGAGTGAGCATGGCTGGCCCACCCTGCCCCCCTGGGGCCAGACCATCTGGCCAAGGGGTGGAGTGCCTCTGGCCCAGGGCCCCGACCCCCCAGCTCCCGCAGAGCAGGTGCTCTCTGCCCCCTTCCTCCCCCCTCCTGCCCCCCGCTGTGGGAGCTTAGAGGGGCAGTGCGGGGTCAGGTGGACCCAGATATGGCAGAAGCCATAGGGGCTGGAGCCTGAGGCCTCCTTTCAGACTGTGGCCAGGGGCTCCAGCACCTATAACCTCTGTGTTAATCCGGGCCTGCCCAAAAGCACACATATCCATCCTAGTCCA
The DNA here is from genome assembly GCA_007922175.1 of Pelusios castaneus. Classification (NCBI taxonomy): domain Eukaryota; kingdom Metazoa; phylum Chordata; order Testudines; family Pelomedusidae; genus Pelusios; species Pelusios castaneus. Next base: position 883,289 of record ML685899.1, read on the forward strand.
TCAAATCTACTGTTATTCAATACTTAATCATGCTGTCCTGTCTGATATCTTTTAGTGCCAGGTCATCTAGAACCATCCAATGTCCTCTCTAGAATACTGCTGGTCTGTTTGTTTGATTTACTAACGGCTGAAAACTAATATTCTCTATTTGTCCACAGCATAGGTCAGCAATAAAGTTCAGTTTCCCCACTGATATTTCTAATATGCTTCAACATTATTCTGGAGGGACCACCTCCACAGATCATAGAATCAGAAGATTAGGGTTGGAAGGGACCTCGGAAGGTCCTCTAATCCAACTTTCTGCTCAAAGCAGAACCACCTCCAACTAAATGATCCCAGCTAGGGCTTTGTCAAAACTGCACCTTAAAAACCTCTAAGGATGGAGATTACACCACCTCTCTAAGTAACCCTAAGGAACTGAAAGAGGAGGTAACCCTAGGAAGATGAAAGAGGAGTTCATTTCCAGTGCTCTTTCGTAACTTGATCTCACTGCTGAAAATGCCACTGAGGATGACAGTGGTTGGTGAGGAGCATGAGAGCAGCTCCTGCTTGTTTCACACATTCGATTCAACATTTCCATTCGCTCAAACTTTAACCAAATTGGAATAAGTGACAGAGGAGAATAAAGCATTATGTATATCAGCACCAATCCCCTCATAAGGAGCTATTGTTTGAGAACACCTACCTGTAGAATATGTACCTCTGTTTCTCTATCAGAGGCTGAGGTTGCTGGCTTTTCGAATGTAGCTCTAGGCTTGTATTTTTAGTCACACGTTTGCTTGACTGGGGAACTTGAGGATTTTCTCTCCCATTGTGGGCTGAAGGGCTTGATATATTGATGCTAAATATGAAAAATAGTAGTCAATGGATGTAAAAGCACCCAGAAACCAAAGCAGCCAGGCTGTGTTACATTAGAAAATGCATAAAAATTAATTCCTTATCTTTCTAAGTTTTGTTCCAGTGTTGTCTTGCTTCCCACAGGTAACAACATATCAGAGAAGCGTAAAATTGGAGGGGACTATCTAATCCAGTACCTTGCACTCAAAGCTGAACTAAATAACAGCTAGACCATTGCTGAGAAGTGTTTGTCTAACCAGGGCCATCCTTTGTGGCGGGCGAGCTGGGCAACTGCCCCAAGCCTCATGCTTATGCTCCACCCTCCCCTCATGCTTTGCCTCGCTCCTGGCCCTGCCTCCAGTTCCTGGCCCCGGCTCCCGCCAGCAGCGGCGGCTCCAGGTGGGCCAAGCCAACCTGCCCTTCTGCCGGCCATGGCCGGGGCCAGCTCTGCAGTAGCAGCGCGGCTCTCGGCCGGCTAGGGAGGGGTGACGTTACCTGCTCCGCTCCTGCCATCCAGCAGGGGCCCTCAGCTGCGGGCCGCCCCTGTGGACGGGAGCCAGCCCCAGGGCCGGAAATCGGAGGCCACCCGCTGGGGGATGCCGGCTCAAGTCCCGGCCAGCAGGGCACTGGAAGCCTGCTCCCCCCCCCCCCCTTTTGGCCCTGTCCCCTGCACCTGCTAAAGGTGCAGTGGGTGGGGCTGGCACCGGGGCCGGCAAAGGCTGCTGACCTCTGATTTACAGTGAGATAGGAAGGTTCCTGTCTCACAAGCTAAAAACATCTAACTGTTGCTGCAGCAGGAAGTGAACAAAAAGGATGATTTTATCTAGGCCTGTGTCAGAGTGCCTATGAAGCATTTTGTTTCTACCTTGATCTGTTTCTTTTTTTGATGCATAAAATCTTCCTCAAAGACTTCCTAGGCCTGCTTTCCAATTTTTACTCTTCTTGTTTTTTTACATTAGAAAGATGAGTTTGGCTTTCCTTTTTTTTGCAGGAAGATCTTGCCAAAGACCTACAGCAAAAACATGAACAATTTTTTTTAATCTCATACCATCTTAATAATAAAGAATAAGTAAAGGGTAGAAAACAAAGCCACAGTGCTTCCTTAAACCTGAACCCAAGCCTGCTTAATGGGATTAAATCAGGGGGAGGGGGCATGCAGATAATCTTCATTCAAGACCCTTAAAGGAACTGGCACATGACATTACAAGGCTTTTAGCGAGGATTTTTAATGAATCTGTAAACTCGGGGGTTGTACCATATGACTGGAGAATTGCTAACACGGTTCTTATTTTTAAGAAAGGGAAAAAAATGATCTGGGTAACTACAGGCCTGTTAGTTTGACCTCAGTAATATGGAAGGTCTTGGAAAAAAATTTGAAATTGAAAGTAGTTAAGGACATCTAGAGGAACAGTAATTGAGATAAAATACAACATGGCTTTTTATGTGCCAGACCAACATGATCTTCTTTTCTGAGAAGATAACAGATTTATTGGACAAAGGGAAGGCAGTGGACCTAATTTACCTAAATTTCAGAAAGGCATTGATACAGTTCCACAAAGGGAATTATTAGTTAAATTGGAAAAGATGGGGATTAATATGAAAATAGAAAGGTGGATAAGGAATTGGTCAAAAGGGAGACTACAATGGATAATTCTGAAAAGTGAACTGTCAGGCTGGAGGGAGGCTACTGCTGGACTTCTTCAGGGATCAGTCTTGGAACCAATCTTATTTAACCTTTTTATTAGTGACCTTGGCACAAAAAGTGAGAATGTGCTAATCAAGTTGGCTGATGAGACAGAGTTAGGAGCTGTTGACAATACAGAGAAGGGTCGGGATATCATACAGGCAGATCTGGATGACCTTGTAAACTGGAGTGATAGGAATAGGATGAAATTTAATAGTGGAAAGTGCAAGGTCATGCATTTACGGACTAATAACAAAAATGTTTCCTATAAGTTGGGGGTGCATCAGTTGGAAGTGACGGAGGAGAAGGACCTGGGCATACTAGTTGATCATAGGATGACTATGGGTCACCAATGTGATGTGGCCGTGAAAAAAAGCTAATCTATGCATCAGACAAGTTCTTTCCAGTAGAGATAGGGAGGTGCTAGTACTATTATACAAGATGCTGGTGAGACCTCTGTTCAGTTCTGGTCCCCCATGTTTAAGAAAGATGAATTCAAACTGGAATAGATGCAGAGAATGGCTACAAGGATGATCCATGGAATGGAAAACTTACCTTATGATAGGAGACTTTAAGAGCTTGGCTTGTTTAGCTTAACCAAAAGAAGGTTGAGGGGAAATATGAAAGGGGGGAGACACAAGGCTTCCCCCCTTATACACAATGCTTATTGCCCTGTCAAAGAAAGCTATTAGGTTGATTTTACATGATTTGCTCTTGACAAGTTCATGCTGACTGTTACTTATCACCTTATTATCTTCTAGGTGTTTGCAAATTGATTGCTTATTTGCTATATTATCTGTCTGGGTAATGATGTTAAGCTGAATGACTATGTATGCACTGGCAATTTAAGTCGACTTACGGAGGCTTTAGTTGACTTAAATTAAACCACGTCCACACTAGGCTTTCATTAAGTCGACTTAAGAAATTCCTTAAGTCGACTTAATGAAAGTTTAAGTCGACTTTATAACTACCACTCATTAGGTCAACTTAAGCCTCCTTAGGACGACCTAAGCCGAGTGTGGATGCATAAGTCCACTTTGTTAAGTCAACCTAAGGGCAGTTAGGTTGACTTAACGAAGTGAACTAAGTCGACTTAAAGTGTTCCCCCTTGTTCAGTTGACTTTAATAAGGTTGATTTTAAGTTGACTTAAAGTTGACCTTATTAAAGTCGACTTAACAAAAGTCGACAACTTTTCTAGTGTAAACATAGCCAATATGCCTGTAATACCCTGGGTTCTCCTTATTCCCCTTTCTGCAGATTGACACTGTATTTGCTCCTTCCAGTCCTCTGGAATTTTTTCTATCTTCCATGAGTTTACATAGATAATCACTAATGGCTCAGAGATCTCCTCAGTCAGCTCCTTGAGTATTCTAGGATGTATTTCATCAGATTCTGCTGACCTGAAGACATCTAAATTGTCAAAGTAATTTTTAATTGGTCTTTCCCTACATCAAACCTGATTTTTACTGTTGTTCACTATGTTAGAAGTGTGATAGCTACTCATTTTTTTGGTGAAAATTGAAAGAAAAAAGACATTTAGCACTTCCACCATTTCCACATTTTCTGCTGTTGTCTCTTGACTAACGGGTCTACACTGTCCTTGGCTATGTCTACACTTGTTAATTTAAGTCAACTTTAACTAAGTCGACTTACCTAAGTCGACTTCAAGTCGACGTAGTTAAGTCGACTTAGTGTGTCTACACCTAAAATTAAAGTCGACTTAAAGGGGAACTTAAAAAGTCGACCTAGAGCATCCACACTGGCTGCCTAGGTCAACTTCTAGGGGCTTAGGGGGACCTAGGGCAGGTCCACGGGAGCAGGGGGGGCACCCCTTGCCCAATGCCAGGGGGTTCAGCCTTTGCCCCATTGTACCTAGGGAGTTGACTTAAGCCTTAGGTCTACTAGAAAGGTGGTTTTATAAAGTCAACTTAATTTTAATTAAGTCGACTTTATTTTCCTTAAGTCGCCTTAAGCAGCTTGCTTAAGAAGAAGCTTAAGTCGACTTAATTTACAAATGTAGATGCAGCCCTTGTGTCTTTCTCTTGTTTCTAATGAATTTGTAGAATGTTTTTTGTTACCCTTTGTGTCTCTTGCTAGTATAATCTCATTTTGTGCTTTGATCTTTCTAATTGTGTCCTATACACTTGTGTTGTGTGTTATTAATCATCCTATTTATTGTGGCCCCATTTCCTCTTTAGTAAAACTCTGCTTTGAGTTTCAGATAATTGAAGATCTCCTCGTTAAGCCAGAGTGGTTTCTTGCTGTTCTTCCTATCTTTCCTATGCAGTGTTGCAGTTTGCTGTTGTACCCTTTATAATGTCTCTTTGAAAAACTGCCAACTCTCTCAAACTGCTTTTCCCCTTAAACTTGCTTCTCATGGGATCTTACTTATGAACTTCCTGAGTTTGCTAAAATTTGCCTTCTTGAAATCTATTATCTTATTGTGCTGTTTTCCCTCCTACCATTCCTCAGAATTACAAACTCTATCATTTCATGACCACTTTCACCCAAGCTGCCTACTACTTTCAAATTCTCAACCAGTTCCTTCCTATTTGTCAAAATCAAATTAACAGCCTCTCCCCTCAATGATTGTTATACCTTCTGAAATAAAAAATTTGCTTCCAATGCATCCCAAGAAATTGTTGGATAATCTGTGCTGTGTTGTATTATTTTCCCAATAGATGTCTATATAGTTGAAATCCCCCATCACCACCAAATCCTGTGCTTTGGATGATTTAGTATCTTTAAAAAAAAAAAGCCTCATCCACTTCTTTCTGGTTAGGTGATCTATAGTAGGCTTCTATCATGGCATCATCTTTGGGGGGTTTTTTTTAACCTCTTTTAGCCTTACCCAGAGACTTGCAAGAAGTCTGTGTCCTATTTCCATCTCAATCTCAGTGCAAGTGTATACATAGTAACACTTCCTCCCTTTTTTTCCTGCCAGTCCTTCCTAAGCAAGTTGTACCTTTCTATACCAATAATTTAAAATTTAATAATTAATAATGCAATTTAAACTTTAGAGAGGCTGATATTCAAATGGCACAATATTCCTTAAAGAATAGAGTGAACATACATCCTGTTTTGTCTAGACCAGTCCCCTTTTAAGCTCTGTTCTGGATGTCACAACTTTTTGGGCAAAACTTGGCATTTGTTCTACTTGCTCTTATTGTAGGAGGATATGAAGGAACATTTGGGCAAGAACAAATGAGACAAATGCCCAGTTTTGCAGAAAAAGTTATGATGTCTGTGAGTTTGGCTTACACAAGCAGTGATGCCAAGTGGCTCAGGCTGTAAAATACATTAACATACAATTAAATTTTTTTTCCAAATGAAATTTTTTAAACAAAGTCTTTTCTTGAGAAATGTTGCTAAAATCTATGATTTCATGAAAAGTTTCAGTTTCACTGAAATGTCATTTTCTAATGGAAGACTGTTTTGACAAAAAATTTGTGATCAGGTCTAGCCACTGAATTTCTTAGATGATGCTTCTATAGAGAAGCAATAAAGGATGAAGGGTCCTAACACATGTAAATAAGATGAGCAGGATGATAAATACAGTTCAGCCTGTGTGTGAAGAATCATTGTAGCTTCAGCTATTTGTCATTGGGAGCTTCCATCCTACAGGGATTGGGATCCTTCCACAATCACTGTGGACTCATGGGCACTCGTTCTCCCATTTGACAATTAAATGAATATGCCCACCCTCACTCATTTACATCCTCTACAATTCACAAAGCTTTAGATGAACAAACACTAGTTTATTGATTAGAATATGATTTTAAGTGAGTATATAGTAAATCAATACACAATCATTTAATAAAGCAGTCAGGAGTTATCACAAGCAAATAAAAGATGTAAGACACATTCTAAGCTTACATCATTACCTAACCTCATGGTCCAAGATTACTGACAAGACGTCTGGCTGAAAGATGTTTTTACTGCCAGTCTCTGCCTATCTCTAGGCAGGGCCTAGATCTTGCTTGAAGTTGAAAACTGTTTCAGGATGGAGTTTCTCTAGTCAAAAGCCCCTAGCAGTTCAAAGTAACTCTGTTTCCCATCCCCCCTCAGTTCCTCCTCTTTCTGGGCCAAGGTGATTTCCTTTGTTCCGCCTGAGCCGGGGAGCTCAATTTGCATTGTCTTTATCATGTACCTCTCCAGCCTCCATGCTGAGAGATAGCCCTGATGGTCTCAGTCATGTAAGATGCTTCACATCTGTATACATACATGATGCTGTAGGAAACATGATACCATAACAATAAGGTAGAGCATTCAAAAGGGGCCTCGCATGGCTTAACTGGCATTAAACCATCCAATTACATTACAGAAGTGAACAGAGAAGTTATATAGATCATAACCTAGGGTGCATGGATGTGCATCCCATGACACCCACTTTCACTGAACTGCCCCGCTCTTTCAGTTGGCTAATGTGAGGCCACCAGTTCTGACACAGGAGCCCTGGATCTCCTTCATTTACTGGGGCAAACAGTCCTGTGACACCATTGCTTTGTTTTGGTACTAAGTAGTGTGATCTGAACAATGTGCCCTGGAGAGGTTTTAAGAGTTCCTGACACTAGTGCTAACCACAGAGACAGTGCCAAAAGAAGGCGAGAGGGTCCTCCTAGAATTCTCTATCCCTGGTTCAGTGAAGCTCATACACTTTTGAAAATTATTTTTAAATTTGTATTTATTTATTGCCTTACGGGTTAGGCCCAGAGCCATGTGAAAGACAATCCACATTTGTGTCTTCTCCCTGTTGCTTTTCAAGTCACCCAAATACTCAGTGCAAGCTTTTGTTCACCAGTTTGGCATCCAACAAAGAGGACTATGAATCTTCAAATCATCACCTGACTAGTTTTCACCCTTGTGATTCACCTGATTGATGTGAGCAGGACTACCTGCACGAATCAGGAAATGTAGGATCAAGTCCATGACTGGTATTATACCGTTAACTGCCAAAATCCAAATCCCCACACCTCTACCCCTCAAAAGAACAAAACCCTTGAAGCCCAGACCAGTATGCTGTAAGAACAAAAAGCCAGGCAAATCGGTGGCTGCCTTGCCATCACAAAACAGTGCCTAAAATCCCCATTTAACATGACAATACCAGAAATTCTAAGCCTGTTTGTGTTTTACCAGTTACAGACAACATAGAACACATTGAGATCCAGAACATCCTAGGGGAGGGACAAGCTTTACATTTGCCCACACACATGATGTTGGTAAAGGTGTGCTGTAGACACAGGACTGGGAACCACAGATGTCTGGGTTCTAAATTGGCTCCAACACAGACTACTTTCTGTAGACATAGGCAAATCACCTAATCTCTGTGGGTCTTTCCCCCCCATCTGTAAAGCTATTGTTGCCCCTTCTTCTATCCCATTCTGACACCAGCAATGTTCCCCTGCTAAGAAGATGCTTGACCCTTGTTAGTCAGCTTTCCAATGAAGGGGAAATCAATGATACAGAGTTTGGGCATATTTCAAGTGCTACTTGCTTTATTTTCACATGTGCACCAGCTCTGGTATGTGAGATAGGGGTGTGAAACAGCATGCAGGGAAATCTCTACTTTCAGGGATTTCAGCCCTAATTTCCAGAGAGAAGCTCTGCTCACAAATTGACTAAACTGAGACTGAACCCCAGAGCAAACTCTCCTGCAGTTTACAAGGGCCATTGACTCTATACAGATCCTTGTATTACCACAACCAAAGTCAGCACGGCATGTCTTCCTAAGACTGAACATTTGTTTGCACACTCAGAAAAGGAACTTGGAACAGTGCTACCTGAGGGAATTTATCAAAATATTGCAGGCCCTACCTATCATTGGCACAGCTAGCTCCCAGCCTGCAACCTACCAAGCTCAGTTGGGCCCAAGGAGCTCCCTCCAAACAGTTCATCTCCCTGATTGCTGGCTGCCCTGGTCACTCTGCTACTTCAGCTTTACAACAGCTACTCAGTGTGCATCATGCCCAGAGGTGCCCTTATGCAGGTCTCACTACTGCTCCAGCTCCAGCTTGCATACAGTCCTTGTTCCAAGCCCTGCTCCTGTTCCAGACTCAGCCACTCTTCTTCAGTTTGGTTTCTGACTCCTGTCTCTATTGGCTACATTCCTGACTACAACTCTGGTTTACCCTTTGGCTTAGACTTTGACGTATGACTCTGGTTCTGACCTTCATCTGGGCCCCCTCGACCCTTGGTCCCTGAATCTACACTTGTCATTACTTGAACTGCCACCACAACCACCAGGCAAGGTCCTGCTCCACCCACTAGGTATGCTGCCTATGCCCTGGCAGCTTACATTACCCATCTCAGAACTGTAATGTTCACAGTGTAAAATAGGGTACAGTGCACTAAACATCACTATTAATCGACAAAACAAAAGCAGGTACCTCAATGTTCACATCAAACACTCTAGGTAAAAGAGTTTAAAAATTTAAAATTTATGATAGGAAACTTAAAAAAAAAATCAAAGTGGCATTCATAGCCTGTTTTCTAAAACGCACATTTTACTATTCATCAATACAATAATTTCCCATCTTTTGGTTATATATCAACATATGCAATTACTTCTACAACATTGCTGGCAAGCAGCAACCTGGAAAATAAATAAGTCCAAGTTCTACTAGCAAACAGATGGAAAAGGCTGCTTTTTAAAACTTTCTGCTTGACAAGTCTGTCTAACTCAGTGGCCATGACTAAACTGCTGAAGATTATATTTTGGCGTTCATATTCACTGTACCATACGTCATTGAATAGTGAGGCAATCATTTACGTCAACTAAGTAGCAGATGTTATTTGCTACACATATGATTCAGTTTTGTGCAGCAAGGTTTTTAAGACATGGAAATTGTTACAAACAATTTAAACTCTTTTGGGATTCCCCATGCCCTCCTTTTGATAATGGTGTCTTCTTCCTTTTCTCAGATCACTGCACTTTTAAAATTGAAGAAATGCAATTCATCATAGGAAATTAGTATGCTGAATATGAAGGCTTAATTCCGTCTGCTGTACCTTCAACTACACTGGGAATTGCGGCTCCTTAGCCCAGGGCTGAATTTGGTCCAAATGCAAACAAATGTCAGCTGTGCAAGCCTTCCTGGATGCTAGAGATAATTCTTTTTGGTGTGTAACATTGACACCCTGGGTGGATGGTCAGCAGAGGGGATCAAGAGCAACAGCCCTAATAACGCATGATCCTCTATTGCCTGAACTAAATAAGCCACTCCTTTTAGCCAGGGCTGCAGCAGGCTCATCAATTTCTAGGTAACCTAGCCACCCCCATAGAAGGACTGAGCATCACATGAGTAAACATGGCGTATAGGTGTATCCCACGTGTGCTTTCAGCTCCAAAACAATCATACTGTTATAAAATACTTTACTCTAGCACTGAAATCAGGATATAACCTCACTCTCAAACTGTGACAATCCATGCTTTGGCCACTTTATCTCCTTTGAATATATAATATTATTCTATATGTAGATTTGTATGCACTATTATGTTTCTATGATAGGGATTTTCATGAACTATAGCCAGTAAAATCACAGGTCCTTAATGATTTTAAACTTGGACCCCTGTTTTGCTTTGACACTCCTTGCATTAGCTCCTAATTAAAACATGACAAATTGATCTGTTAGCTTCAGTACACAAAGGTGCTTCATGCAGCATGGCCTCATGATTATGGCGTCACTCATCCCCCAACCTTTGCACTGGTGGGTTGCCATGGGAATGTCAATACTGCAGTTCACATGACAAAAGCCTTTTGGGAGAGTTCTCTAAGTGGTCAATTTAAGAGTTTGTCTTATTATTTGTATTATTATTTATTATTATTATTATTATTGTATTTGTATTTGTTTGTATTATTACTGTCTCTTTCAGAGTTGAATTCATTTTATAATTCTAAGTTTATCATCACATGTAGCCTTACGATGTATTTGTATAATGAATTTTAGCTCTTAATATTGCTGCATTTAAAAACTTGAAACCTTGTTAATCATAATCAACAGTGCGTTTTTCATTTCCTCCAAAAGGTTCATTCACAATAATTTATGGGAATGTACCCTGTGTTCAGGGCTGGATTAACAGGCCTGGGGGCCCTGGGCTGCCCCCCACCACAGCCCATGCCCACCTGAGCCCCTCCGCCCCCACGACAGCCCCCTCAGTCGGCAGACCCTCCACTCCCACCACGTGGCCCCCAGCCTGGGCCCCCATCACAAGGGCTACCCCTGTCCCCGTCGCTGGGGCCAGGGCCGTCCCTAAGGGGGGTGGGGTCTGGGGCCACTCGGCCTGTGGGGACCCCATTCCCCCATGCTGGGGGGGGGGAAGCGAGCCAGCCCAGAGAGGCTGGGCCCAGTGCACCCACCCCTCCCCTGAGCTGGCTGCTCCACCCTGGGGGCGAGGAGGGCTGGCACCGAGGCTGGGCGAAGCGCTCCCGCCCCGCCACCTTTGGCCTTTTGCTGCCAAAGGCAGTGGGATGGGAGGGAGAGGCCGGGACCAGGAAAAGCATGGCCGTGGGGGGCAGCAGCATGAGCCCCTCATGGCAGCGTGGGGCCCGCATAACTGCAGGGCTTGGGGAAATTGCACTGCTTCCCCTCCCCCTACCCCCAGGACGGCCCCGGCTGGGGGGCTCTGGGACCCAAGGGCACTCCCCCACCCAGCCCCACTCCAGTCCGTCTGGGGCTGGGAGCGGCTGGCATGCAGCGCTGTGGCAAGCCCTGATGCAACACCCCTCCCCCCCAGGGCGACAGGGCAGAGCAAGCAGTCTCTAGCCAGCCCTGCCCCGGTCCTGGGGGCAGACCAGTAGGCCCAGGGGTGGGGTGGGAGCGCAGAGCCCTCCTCCCCCTCACTCCAGGGCCATGCCGTCCTCCCCAAAGCGCCAGTGGGGCAGGAGCACTTTTTGTGCTCCTGCCCTGCTGGCACTGAGGGTCTCTGGATTATCAAAGGGGTTCTAGGGGCTAAATCCCCTTTGATAATCTGGCCCTGCCTGTGTGTATGTACATGGTACACTGTGTGAGTTTATACACTGCTCCAGTGACTAATGTGCACACCACAGTCATGTTCACATTTAATAGAGAGATGAGGATTGTGGAGAGTGCAGATCCCAGCATGAAACGCTCCCTCTGAATCCAAGTAGCATGGCCACTTAAATTAAGCTCCATATGAGGAGAGATTAATAAAACTGAGACTTTTCAGCTTGGAAAAGAGACGGGGGAAGGAGGGAGGGGGAAATGATAGAAGTCTATAAATCATGACTGGTATGGAGAAAAGTAAATAAGGAAGAGTAATTTACTCCTCATAACACAAGAACTAGGGATCACCAAATGAAATTAGTAGGCAACAGGTTTAGAACAAACAAAAGGAATTGTTTCTTCACACAGCACACAGCCAATCTGTGGAACTCCTTGCCAGAGGATGTTGAGGCCAAGACTATAACAGGGTTCAAAAAAGAACTAGAGAAGTTCCTGGAGGACAGATTCCTCAATGGTTGTTAGCCAGATGGGTAGGGATATCTGTTTGCCAGAAGCTGGGAATTGGCAAATGTGGATGGATCACTTGGTGGTTACCTGTCCTGTTCATTCCCTCTGAAGCACTGACCATTGTTGGAAGCCAGGATGTTGGGCTAGATGGACCATTTGTCTGACACTGTATGGCTGTTCTTAAGAGGGAATACTATATGATGGGGATCTGTAATCATTGCGGATCACTTCTGTTTCACATACTAAGGTAGCTACAATCTGCCACTCTGTAAATTCGGAGCAGCCCTTAGGCTTTTATGTGTCTAACATGGGCAGCCCCTGCTGTATCTGCTGCTCAGATACAGCTTATACTTTGGTCCCAATTGATGTCGATGCTTCCTTATAACAAAATATAAAAAATAAATGTGGTCTGGATTTGAGATTGTCATTCAGAATATTGAACTCTGTTTGATTCTGCATGCACACGTAATGTTAGTGAGAGTCAAAAGGGCAATAAACTCTGCTTATTGCTGCGTCAGATACAACCAGTCTTCAACAAGTTTTACGATCAGCCAATCAAGAAGCAATATTGCTGTTCATTCAGAGACAAGAGATTCAATCTATAAATTAAGCATCAAGATAAAGAACCTCAACTCTAAGATACATAAAAAGGAATTTCCTTAAATTATCAGAGCAAGAAGTTCACAAATAGTCTTTAGAGTGGAATTCTGTTTAATTAAATTGAATTTTTGGATCAAAAGATTTAAGACTGCAAGGTTCCTAAGTTTTGAAATACAACAGAGTCCTGTGGCACTTTTAAAGACTAACAGATTTATTTATCGCATGAGCTTTCGTGGGAGAAAATCCCACTTCGTCAGACGCTTTGAAGATAGGAAAGTTACAGAGTGGGAGGAAATTAAATGCAGGGGAGTGTATGACATAGCATCTGGTCAGGCTGTAACAGATGCTATATCATACACTCCCCTGCATTTAATTTCCTCCCACTCTGT
>ML685899.1:901270-934742 GCA_007922175.1 Pelusios castaneus
CAATGGATTGGATTTTTCTCAGGAAATCTGTAGTGTCTCTCAGATAGCTAGGTGTGTTGATAGCATAGGGTCTTAGGAGAGAGTCCACATAGCCAGATAATCCTGCTGTAAGCGTGCCAATGCCTGAGATGATGGGGCGTCCGGGGTTTCCTCTTTTATGTATTTTTGGTAGTAGATAGAATATCCCTGGACGGGGTTCTGGCGGTGTGTCTGTCTTGATTTGTTCTTATGCTGCTTTGGGAAGTTTCTTGAGTAGGTTTTGTAGTTCCTTTTGGTATTCCTCAGTGGGGTCAGAGAGGAGTGGTTTGTAGAACCTTCTATTGGACAGCTGTCTATAAGCCTCCTGATCGTAATCCGATTTATTCATGATGATGACGGCACCTCCCTTGTCAGCCTCCTTAATAATAATGTCAGAGTTGTAATTTCCTCCCATTCTGTAAGTTTCCCATCTTCAAAGCGTCTGACAAAGTGGGATTTTCTCCCACGAAAGCTCATGTGATAAATAAATCTGTTAGTCTTTAAAAGTGCCACAGGACTCTGTTGTCTTAGAAAAAATTAGTTTGAATCAGCGATCCCCATTGATTTCAATGGGCCGGTTAGTTCGAACTAAGAAATTAGTTCAAATTAACATGGCCACATTGGTTAGTTCAAACTAGTTAGTTTGAATTAACCCTTACTTCTAATGCCCTATTCGAAGTTATTAGTTCGAATTAAGGAAGCCCTTAATTCGAACTAATTAAAGCCTAGTGTAGCCATGGCTTTAGTTAGTTAGAATTAAGCTTCCTTAATTCGAACTAACTTGCCATTCTGAACCTAGCCAGTGAGTCATAGGTCAGAAGGGGCCAGTATGCTCCTCTAGTCTGACCTCCTGCACAATGCAGGCCACAAAACCTCACCCACCCACTCCTGCAATAAGCCTCTAACCTATGACTGAGTTATTAAAGTTCTTAGATCATGATTTAAAGACTAAGATACAGAGAATCCACCAGCAAGTGAGCCATTCCTAATGCTACAGAAGAAGGCAAAAAACCCGAGAGCCCTAGCCGATCTGCCCCAGGGGAAAATTCCTTCCTGACCACAAATATGGCGACAAGTTAAATCCTGAGCATGTGAGCAAGTTTCACCAGCCAGTCACCCAAGAAAGAATTCTCTGTAGTAACTCAGAACCCACCCCATCTACCCTCCTTTCTTAGGCCACTGGCATCTCCACCACCAGTAGTTAAAGATCAGTCAATTACAAAACTAGGCTGTGATGTTTAAAATTAATAGACTGGAATCATCTCAGCTGCAACAGCTATATGTGGCAATTGAGGAGTAGGAGAAAGTCAAGAGGGCATTTGTCATCAGCAATTGTAACAGACGCATGGTACAGTAAACCCTCAGTTACTTATAGACTAGATCAGGTTTGTCATTCTTCCAGCCCTTAGCGTCTTCACAGCTCTCCACGTAACAATATCATATTCAACCTCTAATCCAAACCAGCTACAGACAAATTTTTTCTTCCTGAGCAGCTCAGCCAGTACCCTTGATGACATTATGTCATTGCCCACAAGCCCCTGCGTGAACATACTTCATGCATCAAGATGAACTTATTAGCAGACTCCCTCCCTCCCCCCACTGCAGGAATAATATGGAAACCAATTTTTTAAAGAGTACTATTTACTCTTCTCCTCACATAGATTATTTTCAGATTTCTGCTGAAGTGTCCAAAATGTTACACCTGTGCCCCTCGAGAACTACCACATTTAAATCCCTCCTCACATCTTTGAGATTGCAATACCATGTTATAATATTACCACATCCTAACACCATGCTTCATAACCACGAGTCCACTCATCATCACATTGCTGGGAAGAGTGTTCCATCATTGCATTGGAACATGATTCACAGGCCCTAGAAACACTCGCAAGCCATGGCTGAAATGTAGTGAATATACATAGCACTATATTATCTTATTTACTGTTTTACAGCACCTAGATGATTTTCAGTAAATTGCCCCCCTTCCACTACCCCACACCTTCCATAAGAGCTTACACATTTGTTTTAGACTGTCACACAACTCAGAGGAAGATGGGGGCGAAGGAAGGACAGGTTATGTATTAAAATTACGTGTTCAGGAAAGACGTGTACAAGAAACCGTATATTTTATATATTGTGTCTGACTCACTTCTTGTGGCTGTCATGATAGAAGTGGGTCTGAAGGAGGCTCTAAATAAGGAGAGGAAAGTGGTCTAGCAGGCTGGAAAGGACATTCTGAGTGAAGTGTAGTAAAATCCACTGAGACCACTTATTAACATAATTAAGGTTGTCACAAAACTCTTGAGAATGACACTACATTCTGGGCTGGTATCTGGCCATTTCTTCTTGTCTCATTGAAAAGTCTTTTTTTTTTTTATTACTAGTTAATATCTGCACATAGAAATTGCTGTGCAAACACTGAATATTTTCTTCTTATGTCTATAGATGTATTTACAGTTCCCACAAAACCCCAGTGATTTATTTACAAGAAATATCAGAAATCTGAGGAAATTCCCATCAGCACAAGCAGTTACAACAGAACTATGTAGCAAACCAGCATGTTTTCTGATAGAAGGATTTCAGTAGAAAGCCTTCTAATGTCAAGTTTCCTGAGTATCACCATAACTAATACGCAGTAAAAATTGTTTAGAGATGAGGAAAATGCTTAGACTGGGTCCTTTTAAGCGTACAGTTAAACTGGTAAACCACAACAGCAGTACATAGAATACAAGGTGCTTGGTTTGGCAATTGCTCTCATGAAAGTCAAAGTGTTTGAAAATCACTAATCAGTGTAAACTTGCTGACATCTGTACCTTCCTATTCCTACTAATGGGTTTTGGACATGCCTTACAGAAACACTCTCTCTACCTGTCACTGCTCCAGTCCGTTTAGAAACATGAAATGATTTCCAGCCCATTCTAATAGTTCCATTTCATCTCTGTGTCTTCAGCATTTAAATTCCTCCTTATCTCATCTAAGTTCTTCCACAAAACCACTGCCCAAATCACTTTTCTATACAGATTACTTTGCTCAAGTGCCTGGCTTCCCTCTTTTGTTTTACTTATAACATTTCAGCAGACACTGATGTCCCATTGCCCGCTCACTAGGTCCCTGACCCTGAACAGTTTTCAGTGCTGAAAAGCTTCATGTGTGTGTTTAAAAAAAATAATAGAATAAAAAATGAGACTCACTTGAGAGCAGGGGACTCCTGGAGCAGCACGGGAAGTTCACTGAACTGCAGCCTCTCAGATCTTCTGATTCTGGCCAGCTGGCTCCACCCCACTCTGAGCAAGGCAACCAGGGAGACAGTCTGGAGGAGGAGAGCGAGGAGACTGTGCTTTGAGTCCAGCTGCTCTTGCTGGTACCGCTGCCGAGGAGTGAGGCTAGCTCAGTTCCCTTCTGCCCCTCTTCCACGGAGGGCACAAGAACAAAGCCACATACTGAGATGTACAAATCACACATAGAAAATAAACATGGAGACAGCTAGTACACACACTGCACAACTGTTCAAACCACCACAAACACACCGGTCTAGTATATGCACACAAACCATATACACAGGGACCAGCCATCCACAGCCCCGCTAGCACATCTGGTACACAAACATGTGCCTTGTGTGTGCCCATCTCTAACACAAAGCACACAGTGTCGCAGTGCTGCCAGCTGAGATCAGGGTCTCATCATGCTGGGTGCTGCAGGTAAACATAACGAAAGACTGTCCACGTGAGATTCTGCAGGGACAAGAATCTCAGATGGGGCAGGGGAGTTTGGGGGGGAGGAGGGACACTGCCTCCACACTGCTACTCAGCAGCTGTGATAGGGCCATACGCCTTATCACATAAACCCTGTGGAGATGAGCATCGTGTACACCTCGGAAAGCCAGACTGATCACTTCCCTCATGGCCCCTGATTGGTCCAGGTACTCTATTTAAGTCCAGGAATTGTTTCAGGAAGTGCCCATGAAAGGAAACAGATTCTCCTGCCAGCCAAAGTGATAGACCTGCCTGTTGGCTCGCTGTCAGACTCATGCCCCAGCTCTGACCTTCAGCACTGTGCCTAACCTCACTGACTGCCCAAGCCCTAGTCATGACAGCCCCTGCCCTGAGGAGATCACAATCTACACAGCCAAGGCAAAGGGCTAGAGAGGAAGTGTTACCACCTAATTTACAGATAGGATGGGGAACTGAGACACAGGGAAATTGAATGATTTGCGCAAGGTCATTCAGCATGCCTGTGGCAGAGCTGGAAATTGAACATGCGTCCGAATCCAGTGTTTTAACCACAGGATCCTCCTTTCTCCTCCAGGACACAGAGACGCACATTAGACACCACACTAAACACTGCACATACACCGTAAAATAGATGAATACATAAAAATCCAGGAATATACACACTGTGTCATTTAAATTAGAGACAACTTGGACAAAAGTGGAGCATCCTGGTCCATTGCTCTGTTTCTGCCATACGCCAGTTGTTGTATCCTTTTCTAACTGATCTCTTTGTGCCCCTTTTGGCTACGCTGTTGCAGAGAGGTGTTATGATTATGTTTTCTTCATGTTGCACTTTTTAATGGAAAGAACCTTCATGTCTGTCCATTGAGAGTAGCAAGGCAGTGCTGGAAGGCAATTCACAATGCTGGGTTGACAAATGGGAGACTTGCATGGGGTATTGTCTCATAGAGACATTTTCTCTCTTTACATCTGGGTGAATAGCACAAATCTGGCTCTGCGCGTCAGGAAAAAAAAGAAGAGGGACAAGACAGCAATTAAATTGACAAAACAAATCAGATACTTATGGATCAGCTAGATTATTATTATTGTTGTTACCATAGTGATTTCATTTGTTATTGAGCCAACACTGAGGACTGGAGGAGATGCAGAGAAACAACTCAAGGCTATGTCTACACTTACTAAAGTTAGTTCGAATTAGTTAATTCAAACTAATTAGAACTAATTTTAGTTAGTTCGAATTAACTTAATTTGAACTAGCAAAATTTAGTTTGAACTAAGCAAGTGCCATTCATGGCACTTGCTTAGTTCGAATTAGCGAATTGCATTGAGTTCAATGAGCCGATTAGTTCAAACTAAGCAATTAGTTCGAACTAACATGGCCACATTGGTTAATTCGAATTAACTAGTTCAAATTAACCCCTTAGTTCAAACAGCATATTTGAATTTATTAGTTCGAATTAAGGAAACCCTTAATTCAAACTAATGAAAGCCTAGTGTAGCCATGGCTTAAGTTAGTTCGAATTAAGCTTCCTTAATTTGAACTAACTTGCCAGTGTAGACAGGATGCTCTGAAAAGGTTGCAGAAACGGAAGGATCAAGTTGCCTGTTCGGAGCATGGAATAGGTGCAGATAGGACCCATCCATTAAAAGTGAAGGTTCAAACTATTGGGAAGGTTGCCATGTCCCAAAATGTTTCATAGCACAGATATTTTTGGCAGCATTAAATTATTACAGAAGATTTGTGTCAAATTTATCAGTAATACGCCCTAACTACTTGCATTTTAACAAAAAGAAACTATTAAATGGATTTGGGCCTAGAACCAAAATGAAGGTCTTGATGCGGGGCATATGATGCCTCTCTTGCTGGATTTGTCATTTCAATTGTCATCTCATAGCATTTGGTTCCAGGACATTATTGAAGGCTGGGAGGCGTTATTCTCAACTAAAGAGCCACTAGGAATTATTTCTCAGATAATTAACATTTCATTAATACCCATTTTGAGAAAAATCCCTCTTGATCAAAAGCCACTGGTAATGACACTGGTTTGAAAGGCAGGGACTCCACTTTTATCTCTGCATCCTGGCTTCTGCTAAACCTTCACGTTAGCTGAATACTAGACACAAGTCATTAGAGAGATGTGTTAATACTGGTGCACTATCCCAATTGCCACAGCAAGTAAACAATAAAAAATAATACTCATGAACAGAATCTCTTTCCTAGACCCCATTACAACCAGCACCTGATGATTAAACCCCAGAATTTCAGAAGTGCCGAACACTGGAAAACAGACTCTTAGATGCTGGACACATCATTTTCCCATTAGATTCCAGTGTAAGAGCATTATTTTTATGCCTCATTCTCTAAAACAGGCATCTTGGATGGAAGTGTATGTCTACCTCTTGAAATACCCTCCTCCCGAAAAACCCAGACCACAATAAAACCTAGTAAACCCAGCACTATTTTGGCTAATTTTTTGTTTCATCCATCCATTAAATAAACCTCTTCTCAGTCCAGTTAATTGAGGCAGAAGCGTCATTGCTTGAGAGTAACTTGCCTCTGACTGTGCCTGTTGGCAAACTTCCCGACAAGCTTTTAAAAGATGAAACCGAAACACATGTGAATGCAGTTTCTGCAGAACACACAGCTGAGATACGGGAGATGTTGGAGAGTTCAGGAACTGTGTAAATGAAGAATTGGATGAATTATGGGGAAGTTCCTCTTAGGAACATAGTTAATTCAGAAGTGTATAAGACCACAATCGACTGCCATTAAAAGACAAAGACACACACACACACACACACACTGAACTTTGGGACTCACTTAAATCAAAAAGAAAATTTAATGACACAGTTTATAACCTTTTTTTCTCCAATGAATTATTCAAAACTGACAAATAACTATTCTGTGTATTTGGCAACTATTCTTTCCATTTTGCATTGGGTAGACTGTTTTACTTTTCTGACGATTGACTAGCCCCATTGGGTAGAATAATTTCTGACAGGCATAACAAACAAGGGCTATGTCTACACTGGCAATTTAAGTCGACTTAAGGAGGCTTAAGTCGACTTAAATTAAGCCACATCCACACTAGGCTTTCATTAAGTCAACTTAAGAAATTCCTTAAGTCAACTTAATGAAAGCTTAAGTCAACTTTATAACTACCACTTATTAGGTCGACTTAATCCTTAAGTCAACTTAAGGACAGTGTGGACGTGGAGTAACCCTTAAGTCGACTTTATTGAGTTGACTTAAGGTTGGTTAGGTCGAATTAAAGAGGACTAAGGCGACTTAAAGTTAAGTCAACTTAGTCCACTTTGTTAAGTCGACTTAAAGTCGACCTTATTAAAGTCGACTTAAAGTTGACCTTATTAAGGCCATGTACACACGATCACTATATTGCGCAATAAGGCTCCTTACCGCACAATAAAGCTGGTAGCGTACACACGAGCATTTTCCCTGTTGCGCAGCAACACCCTCTTGCCGCGCAACAGTTAAACCACTCAAATCGAGAGGGGTTAGGCTTACCGCAGAACAGCTGTTCCCTGGTAATGCTCATGTGTACACATTTTGCACATTACACAGACTCCGGAAATGTCCCAGAGTGCCAGTCAAGGGCACTCTGGGACATTGGAGCTGTCAAATATGTCAATTTCACTGCTCTAGCTGAGCAGTGAAATTGACTGTTATGGGAGCTGCCAGGTTCGGCGGCTCCAGGGATTGGCTCCCTGGATTGACCTAGGGGGCTGGCCCGAACGGGCTGCCCTCGCCGGTTCGGGCCAGCCCCCTAGCTCAGCCTCCGGGCTTCGGGTGGCAGTGGGGGCTGCGTGCTTAAGCGCCGCAGCCCCTGCCTCCACTCGAACCCCTGCAGCTGGACTAGGGGCCTGACCTGAACCAGCGAGAGCAGTCGGTTTGGGCCAGCCCCCTAGCTCAGCCCCCGGGGCTTCGGGTGGCAGTGGGGGCTGAGCGCTGCAGCCCCCACCGCCACCCTAAGCCCTGCAGCTGGACTAAAAGGCTGGCTGTGGGCAGTGAATGGTGGGACAGGTGCCCACCATGCACTGCTCTTGGATCGCAGAGGAGCATTCAAACGGGTGAATGCTCCTTTGCGATACAAGAAGCATGTGTGTACACACAAAAGCACTATATTTATAGCGCTTTCCTTGTCCCGCAATAGCTTATTGCGGGACAAGTTTGTCGTGTGTACATAGCCTTAGTCAACTTAACATAGTCGATCTAACTTTTTCTATTGTAGACATAGCCAAAGAGTCCTGTGGCACATTTAAAGACTAACAAATTTATTCAATGCATGAACTTTCATGGGAGAAAAATCCCACTTCATCAGACACTTGAAGATGGAGAACTGTCAAAATGGGAGGAAAATGAATGCAGGGAAGTGTAAGTTGTAGGATCAGGTCAGACCATTTCAGCAAATCAAAATAAGTGTTTCGATTCTAACAGTGTGGAACAACATATTAGAAGGTGGGGAGGTAAAGAGAGAGGCAAGTCACTTATTATAATGAGAAAGTCAGCACAAATCTCTATTCAAGCCTAAGGTAAATGGTATCAAATTTGCATATGCATAGTTTGCATCAAATTTGCATATGCAAAACCTGGATCCTCACACAACTCAAATGTCTGCCAGGATTTTACTCGAAATTTTATAACCTTTGCCCTTGGCCAGAGATAAGTGCAGGCTGAAGGTACAGTGGTTCGAAATTTTTGGGCAGATCCCTCAATGGGTATAAAATATTAGAGCTCCTATGACATTTTACACCAGCTAAGGCTCTGCTCCAAAATTTTGAACCAATGTACCATCAGCCTGCACTCATCTCTATTTGATCTCTGGCCAAGGGCAAATGTTATAAAAGTTTGAGTAAAATACTGTCAGAGGTTTGAGTCTTGTGAGGATTCAGCAAAAATATCTTCCAATTTTTAAAAAATAAAAAGGACTCCAGAGAAATAACTCCCAAACTAGTTGACTGCTGTAACTGCCTGTAACTTATGTTTACTGATGTATGTGGTAGCTATGACAGTACTGTAAAAAAAGAAACAATTGACTATTGATAAATTTAAAAGCAATAGAAAAATCAGTGATGACTAAAAGATTAAATAATAGAGGCATTAAAAAATGGTATAAAGTAAGAAAATTGGCTGATCCAAATCCAAGTATGTACTATGGGAAACATGATAAAGCCCCTGGATGGAATCCTGGCTTCACTGAATTCAATGGGAAAAATTCTCATTGACTTCAGTGAGGCCATGGATTCACTCCTTATCTTAACAAGCAGAGAATAAGTGTCAAAAGTAGTTTGATTAAAAAACAAAAACAAAAAACCCTGCAAAATTAAAAATAGTTGTTTTGGTTATGGAGATGGCATATAGAGAATACTTGCTGGTGTGGTGTGATATAAATGTATTCATTGACATTAATTTGGAATGATCTGCATAATTCATTAATTATTTTGTTTCTGGTGAATACCTTATTCATAACAGACTTGCTGAAAAATCCCTTATACCACAACACCTCTTCTCTTTAGAGTTTCTAAAATTTCCTTCACTTGTCACCAGTAAAGCACTTACTTATGGTATTTCTCTCAGGCCATGTACACACGATCACTTTATCGCACATTAAGAGTCATTACCACGTGATAATAGCAACAGTGTACACACGTGCAATAGGGCTCTTGCACGTGAACAGCCCAGTTGTAGCGCAATACAAAAACCACCTCGACGAGGGTGGTAGCAGTTAAAGCAGAACAACTGTTGCGCCTTTCCACTCGTGTGTACGCTTACCGTGCAATGATTGGCCTCTGGAAGTGTCCCAGCATTCCAAAGTCGTCCTCTCTGGTCTTCCCCCCACCCACTCTGTGGCCGTGACGAAACAGTCCACTCCCTGTTTCGATTCCCGGGATTTTCGAATTTCTCCTCTGTTTCACTTCCTGTTCTCTTCCTCGTGGAGTGGAGTGCAGCTCCAATCTTACCTAGCAATGGCGGCCCATCGTGGAAGATGCGCACCCATTTGGAGCACGGCAGAGGTGCTGGACCTGATCAGCATCTGGGGAGAGTCTGCTGTGCAGGCGCAGCTACGCGGCAGCAGGCGAAATTTCGATACATATGGCATAATTTCTCGGGCCATATCCAAGAGAGGTCATGAGAGAGACACTGTGCAGTGCAGATCAAAGGTGAAGGAGCTAAGAAAAACCTATCACCGAGCGAAGGAGGCAAACTGCCGTTCGGGATCAGTGCCTGCTACATGTACGTACTACAAGGAGATCGAAGCCATCCTCAGTGGGGACCCCACAACCACTGCAAAGAGTCCTGTGGACACATCGGCCCCCCCTCCTTCAGTGAATGCCAGAGCTGAGCAGGATGAGGACGTGATCGATGAGGAGGAGGTGATGGAGGATGACCTGGAGGAAAGCGCAACAACGTGTATCCAGGAGCTCTTCTGCACCCCCGCTGAGATGTCCACCCAAGACATGAATTGCAGCGTGTCCTCTGAGGCGCAGAGGGGGGTTCCGGTAAGTTTCTCTTCCGTGCAGCTATGGCTCCTGCTAAAAAATCATTGTCCGGGGCGGGGGTGCTTGCTGTCTCGGTCCCCGCTGTGCACGCTCTTTACTATGCATTCATTAGAAGTGCATCAACACAAGCAGTGATTGTCAAAAAATCATCTGTATTTAGCTCGCTAAAATTTCCTCGATGTACCTCCAGAGCCTCCTACTCAGGTTAGATGGGATAGCGTATGTGTCTACGCTCCCGTATAAGGATACTCGGCCTCACCAGCTGCAAAACACAGCACTGGGGACCATGGCAGCACACAAGGCAGCAGCATACGGTCCCAGCTGGCATCCGGTGGCATGTAGGATATGTATTCTAGCTGGCAGGGGCACTCTGAGGAGAGAGATATCGGGTTCCATCAGTGTGACCTGTGCAGAATGTTAGCCCCCAATAAGGTTTCTATTAGGACATACCTTGTCCACTTCAGCAAAGCATAGGATGTTGAATGCCTTGTACCTTCCAGTGGAATGTGCTACTGGAGGTTACATTGGTTATCTAAGCTATGTGTTAACAATAGCTTTATTATTATTTTTTTTATTAGATTCGACCTTCACAAGGCCGGTGTCTACCCCAGCTGACCGCATGAGAAACATTCGGCGGCGTGCTAGAAGAAACAGGGAGGATATGTTTCAGGAGCTGATGAAAACAACAGAGGCATCCGCGAGGGAGAATCGAGCCTGGAGAGAGGAATCCCAACAGAGGAGGCAGAAACACAGAGACGAACTGATCAGCGTGATGAAGGAGCAAACAGAACTGCTCAAGAGCATGTTTGCTCTGCAGACCCAGCCGATTAATGTACGGGCTCCACTCCAGACAGTTCAGCCGTGTCTGCCTCCCACACCCCGTAGTCCTTCAAAACATTTATTTGAAGGCCACCCGTCCCCCTGGTATACTGCAACATCCAGTCCCTCACAGAGCTACTTTTTAGAGACCCACAACTACACCCACCTGTAACCCCTCCAAACCCCCCAATCGCCACCACCCCTTTTTATCTTTTAATAAACAAAGTAACAGAAAATTTGAAGAGTGGCTTTATTTGTACACAGTGAAAATCTCATAAGGTGCACTTGATGCGTCCTTGAAGTGAACTACAGGAGGGCATCATTGAAATGCTCCCTGAGTGCCTCCCTTATGCGAGCAGCTTCTCCTTGGGCCCCCCTAATACTCCTAGTGGCTGGCTGTTCGTATGCTTCCTCGAGGCGCAGTGCCTCCATAGCCCACCCCGGGGAAAACTTTTCTCCCCTACTTTCACAAATGTTATGAAGGACACAGGACACCGCAATTACAGCAGGGATGTTGTCCTCGTCCAAGTCCAGCCTCCCATACAAACAGCGCCAGTGCCCTTCTAAGCGGCCGAAGGCACACTCCACAGTCATTCTGCAGCGGCTCAATCGGTAATTGAACCGCTCCTTGCTGTGATCCAGGTTCCCGGTGTACGGCTTCATGAGCCATGGCATCAGTGGATATGCCGGGTCTCCAAGGATGACTATGGGCATCTCCACATCCTCCACAGTAGTTTTTTGATCAGGGAAGAAGGTACCCCCTTGCAGCTTCCAGTACAGTCCAGTGTTTCTGAAAATGCGGGTATCATGCACCTTTCCCGACCACCCAGCATTGATGTCCGTAAAATGCTCATTGTGATCCACGAGTGCTTGCAGCACCATGGAGAAGTAGCCCTCCCTGTTTACGTACTCGGTCGCGAGATGGTCTGGAGCCAAAATCGGGATATGTGTGCCATCTATGGCTCCCCCGCAGTTAGGGAATCCCATGGCAGCAAAGCTGTCCACAATCTCACGAACATTGCTCAATGTCATCGTCCTCCATAGCAGAACGCGATTGATGGCTCGGCACACTTGTGAGAGGGCTAATCTGACGGTGGACCTCCCGACTCCAAACTGGTTTGCAACCAACCGGAAGCAGTCAGGGATCGCCATCTTCCAGACAGCAATCGCAACATACTTCTCCACGGTTAGGGCTGACCTCATGTTGGTGTCTTTACATCGCAGGGCAGGGGCCAACTCTGAACACAGTTCCAGAAAGATTGCTTTCCACATTCGAAAGTTCTGTACCCACTGCTCGTCATCCCACACCTGCATAACAATGCGATCCCACAACTCTGTGCTCATTTCTCGTGACCAGAAACGGCGTTGCACCGTGTGCAGATGATCGGTGAAGGAGCTGAGCAATGCGGTGCTGTTGCTCTGCAGGGCATCGATCAGCCCCTGCTCCTCAGCATCCTCGTCTGATTCGGAGCTCATTGCGTACTGAGCAACCAGCCGAGATGTATTTAGAATGCTGAAGGCGACAGTGGAGATTAGAGCAGGATCCATGCTGTCGCAGTTGTGATTGCTCGCAAGTAGTGCGTCACTGCACTGTTGAAAATAGGCGCGAGTTGCTATTGGCAACGGGGAAGACGCAAGGGGAACACAGTGCACCACAGGAAACTGAGATTTTACCCATGGCGCTTTGCATTCCTTTCCTTCATCCCAGGATTCCAAGCGCAGATTGAGGGAAAATTGAACTGTGGGATAGGTGCCCAGAATTCATTACGCTACACCGCGATATTGCAAAGAATTCTGTTGCGTTGCAAGGAGCGACGTGTGTACGTGCTGTCCCGCAATAAAGGTCACTCGTTTTTTATACCGCGATTGCCATGTTGCACGTTAATCTGATCGGCTGCATCTACACTGGTAAATTAAGTCGACTTAAACTTGGCTTAAGTTGACTTAATGTGCCCTGCGTCTACACTACACTTTGCTTAAGTCGACTTAAGCAGCTTGCTTAAGTCGACTTAAGCAAAATAAAGTCGACTTAATGAAAATTATGTCGACTTTATTAAACCACCTTTCTACTCGACCTAAGGCTTAATTCGACTTTCTAAAGTCGAATTAAGCCAGTGTAGCCCTGGGGTAGCCCTAAGTCGACTTAGGGCTACCCCAGGACTACACCAATGCCCTCCCTGCTGGGGGGGGGAGGGCACAGGGGGAGCCTGGCATGCCCCCCAAAGGGCAGGGCATGTGTGCACAGCGTGACACTGTCTGGATTTAGGGAAGCATTTATGATATTATTTTCTATGGATATCTCATAAATGCTGTAATCCATAGGAACTATGTCATGTTTGGTATCAATAGAAAGGTAGTAATTTGCTGGGAATGATTATATAGTTTATGTCTAGGAATTCTATTTTGATTAGAAGTTAAGAATTTGATGTTATATCCATACTTTAACTTGTGTCATTTTGGAGAAATGTCTTAGATGGGAGGGTGTGAACAACCATTGTCTCCTTAATGTTTAGGAATTTGCCAGGTGATATGGTCCCAGGGAGTAAACTGTTGAGCCATTTAGGATACAATGGTTATATTCTTTATGTCCTCATCAGGATACTCCCTGAGACCATTCTACCTGGAAAATTCCTAAACATTAAGGAGGCAATGGTTGTTCACACCCTCCCATCTAAGACATTTCTCTAAAATGACACAAGTTAAAGTATGGATATAACATCAAATTCTTATCTTCTAATCAAAATAGAATTCCTAGACATAAACTGTATAATCATTCCTAGCAAATGACTACCTTTCTATTGATACCATGACATAGTTCCTATGGATTATAGCATTTATGAGATATACATAGAAAATAATATCATAAATGCTTCCCTAAATCCAGACAGTGTCACACACAGGGCTCTGCCCTGCCAGGGTCCCTGTACCCCTTTGCCCCATTGTACACAGGGGGTGCTCCCCCCCGCCACCGTGGACCTGCCCAAGATCCCTCTAGCCCCACAAAGTCGACCTAGAGCATCCAGTGTGGACGCTCTAGGTCGACTTTGTAAGTTCCCCTTTAAGTCGACTTTAATTTTAAGTGTAGACTCACTAAGTCGACTTAGTTAAAGTCTACTTAAAAGTGCAAGTGTAGACATAGCCATCGTCTGTACATAGCCTCAGATGAGCTAACAAAGGCTGGATGAGGGCAATTTTACTCTTGGTTATAATTGGGTTTACTAGTCTACTTTCACTTTCAGATTCCGCTGCATGGCAAACACTGCATGGGTATGTTTATTAGCATAAAAGATTAAATCTATTAGAATGCAACTTACTGTTGTGGAAACATTTTATTGATTCTACTTACAAAACCTAAATGTGGGGGCACGTATGATCTGACTGAGTCTTGTTAACTTCTGTAATTGTTTATATTGCTGGTTTTACAGATATAAACAAGAAAATAGACTCCTGTTCACAGGGTTGCTAGAAGGAACATAAGGCTGGGTGGTGGCTTGAAAGTAATTCAAAATATCCCAAATGGAAGAGGCCAAAATCAGCAAGGAAGGAAATGTTCTGTGCTTATAAAACAATGGAAATAAAGTGAGGAGTTGACCTATTTAAAAATCCTTGAGTCTAAAGTGGTAGAAAGTGCCTCAATACATAGAGAGCATTCTGGCCTCTTTTGAATGTGTGTATACTGCTATTGTTATTTTATAATACCAATAACCTCTCTTTCAAGTGTTTAGCCAAGAGGGTTTTCTACACGACGAGCCTAAAATACTGCAATTCCTGCTGGCTTAAAAATAGCCTTGCAATCTGGCATCATTGAAATCTTACTGTGTATGTAGGAATTTTAATATTGAAATTTAGAAAAGACAAACATCTGTAAGCAATAGAAAACAAGTTTTGAAAATAGATTGAAAAGCATATGGTCTTTGGACTTTAAATACACACATGGACAGCACGATAAATGTACACAGTTGGACACATAACTTGACCCAAAGAGTTTACAATCTCTACTAGCCAACAGCATGAAAAGAAGCCAAAGAAAGTTAATGCAGCTGAGATGAAGAAAGACATTAGTATTATTTCTGATGAGACAGCAGGAAGGTTGCTGGTAGTAATGGATTTTAAGGTGAGATATGGATAGGAGGTCTCTTGGTGGAGAAGAAATGGGAGTCTAATCCATTTGTTAGGGAAGGATGACAGAAAGCAAGATTGTGAGCTGGGAAAAATGACTTAGGGAGCAGCAAGATGCCTACAGTGAAGAGCTAGGGAGCAAGAGAGGCAACTGAGGGAAGGTATGTAAGGGGGAACAAGACTGAGTATCAGTAGTGCCTTGGAGGAAAGGATGTGAAACTTGAATTTGATAGGAAAAACAGGAAGCCACCCAAGGGACTTATGAAGGTCATGTGACTGAAAAAGGAAATTGCACATCTAGGAGGTGGGAGGGCCAGAGAGGTGACAAGACGAGAAACAACTGTGATGTAGTGTTCCAGAGAGTTAGCTGTGTTGGTCTAGTTTAGCAGAACAAACAGGAAGTCTTGTGGCACTTTTAAAGACTAAAAAAATTATTTATCATATGAACATTTGTGGAAGAGATCCCACTGCGTCAGACACTTGAAAATGGAAAAAAAAAATATTGAGAGCATGGGTAAATGCAATGAAGCAAGTGTAATCACGAGATCATGTCAGATTACTTGATCAAATCAAACAGGTTGTACTGATTCAAACTGAGGGGATGACAGATAGGGAGAGTGAGAGTGGTGACAATCATTGCTTATAATGAGAAAGCCAAGAAATATCCCTATTCAAACCAGAGTTGATGATATTAAATATGTATATGAATTCTAACTCTGAAGTCTCTTTTTGAAGCCTTAACCTAGAAAAAACCTGTTTAAGGATAGCCACAGATAAACCCATCACTGAGTGGCCAGGGAGATTGAAGTGATCTCCTATTGGTTTTTGAATGTTGCCAGTTCTGATGTTAGATTTGTGTCCATTTATTCTTTTCATAGAATCATAGAATAATAGGGATGGAAGGGACCTCATGAGGTCATCTAGTCCAACCCCCTGCTAAAAAGCAGGACCACTCCCACTAAATTGCCCCAGCCAGGGTTTTGTCTAACCGGGCCTTAAATATCTCCAAAGATGGAGATTCTACCATCTCCCTAGGTAGCCCATTCCAATGCTTCACCACCCTCCTAGTGAGAAAGTTTTTCCTAATATCCAACCTTGACCTCCCCAGCTGTAATTTGAAACCATTACTCCGTGTTCTGTCCTCTGTTACCATTGAGAACAGCCTAGCTCCCTCCTCTTTGGAGCACCCCTTCACGTCGTTGAAGGTTGCTATCAAATCTCCCCTCAGTCTTCTCTTCTGTAGACTAAATAAGCCTGGTTCCTTCAGTCTCTCCTCATAAGTCATGTGCCCCAGCCCTCTAATCATTTTTGTTGCCCTCCGCTGGACTCTTTCTAATTTTTCCACATCCTTTCTGTAGTGGGGAGCCCAAAACTGGATTCCAGATGCGGCCTGACCAGTGTCGAATAAAGGGGAATTATCACATCCCTCAATCTGCTGACAATACTCCTACTGATGCAGCCCAATGTGTCATTGGCCTTTTTGGCAACAAGGGCACACTGTTGGCTCATATTCGTCTTCCCGTCCACCATAACCCCCAGGTCCTTTTCTTCAGCGCTGCTACTTAGCCGATCGGTCCCCGGCCTGTAGCAGTGCATGGGATTTTTCCGTCCTAAGTGCAGAACTTTGCACTTGTCTTTGTTGAACTTCATGGTTTCTTTTGGCCCAGTGTTCCAATTTGTCCAAGTCTCCCTGGATCATGTCCCTGCCCTCCAGAGTATCTACCATTCCCCCCAGCTTGGTGTCATCTGCAAATTTACTAAGCATGCAGTCTATCCCATCATCAAGATCATTAATGAGGATGTTGAATAGAACAGGCCCCAGGACCGACCCCTGGGGCACTCCACTCGTTACCAGTTACCAACTAGACATCGAGCCATTGATTCCTACCTGCTGAGTCCGTTGATTTAGCCAGTTTTCTATCCACCTTACGGTTCACTCGTCCAACTCATACTTCCTTAACTTGCCGACAAGAATGCTGTGGGAAACCGTATCAAAAACCTTGCTAAAGTCAAGGTATACCACTTCAACGGCACTTTCCCACATCCACAAATCCAGTTATCTCTTCATAGAAGGAAATCAGATTGATCAGGTATGATTTGCCCTTCATGAATACATGTTGACTGTTCCTGATCACTCTATTCTCCTCCAAGTGTTTCAGAATGGATTCCTTGAGGACCTGCTCCATGATTTTTCCAAGGATTGAGGTGAGGCTTCTATGAGCCTGTATACTGTTTATACTGTTTGGCGTCACCCCTTGGGGGTATTATTCATCGAGGGGACCAGGCAGACGCCAGGTTCTTTTTCCACCGGGATTATAGCCCGGCCTTGATCTGATGGAAGGGAGGCGCTG
Source organism: Pelusios castaneus (assembly GCA_007922175.1). Taxonomy (NCBI): domain Eukaryota; kingdom Metazoa; phylum Chordata; order Testudines; family Pelomedusidae; genus Pelusios; species Pelusios castaneus. Next base: position 918,828 of record ML685899.1, read on the forward strand.
ACAAATACATCAGTAGTCAGCGGAACTAGAACTGAATAATAAAGGATTAAATCGAGCCAGCCGATAACCCATGTAATTACCAAAGAAATTAAGTGCTGTTTCCATAGGGGAAACAGAAAAAGGGGGAGTGGAGTGTCAGGAATTAACAGTACCATGGCAAATAACAATAGAATAGAATCAAGAGAATTATAAGTACAAAGTGTTTATTAGAGATCATCTTGGGTACAAGAAGACATATCTTTGCTTATCTCTTTTGTTCGTGCATTCTTTTTAACTGTTACACACTTGCAAGGTTTATCTATGCTGATATACTATGATATTCTTGTGCTGCAGCATGCTTTAGAATTACTTGTTATTTAATAACTAAAACTATTCTTATTACTCTGCACTTGCCCCTAGCAACAAAGGGGTGCCCCTAACTTCAAAGGGGACAGCAGGCTATCTACCTGTACTCCCAGGCTGGGGTGCTAAACTACTTGATCCCTAACCTTAGCCCAATACCTTTTACAACCTAGGTTTGGGGAACTAAAACTAACTTCCCTACACATCCCTAACCTTATACCTATCCCTCCGTACCCTCGGGGACCAGGGTGCTAAACTTCCCTTACTGTTTCAGTTACTCATATACCTGTTACTTATATACCTGTAGCTACTCTCGAACCAGGGTTCACCGAGGCCTCTTGTGGTTTCTTAATACTCACCGAACTCCTTACCAACGTGTCAGTTTCACCACCGTTGGGGATCAGGTGCTGACCTTTCTTTGATGAGCTCGGGCCAACGTGCCAGTCCAGTCAGCTTCATGACTAGGACCTGACCTTTCTCTTTCTTCTCTGGACTGACCCCACTTGCTATAGTGACCGGAGCCCCTGGGCGTCTTGAGTCAGTCCAACCCTCTCCGCCTCAGTGTCCCAAGAGCTGATCTTTTATAGAGCTTTAGCCTTCTGTGCCCCTCCTGTTTTTACAGGGGTTCCCACAGTCTTTGCCACATTGCCATCGATCATTTTAGTTAACTGTCAGCCATTGATCATTTTAGTTAACTGTCAGCCATTGATCATTTTTAGTTAGCTGTCGGGGAGCTATCAGGGAGTTATCAGGGAGTTCTCTTCCGAGAAGAGATTGCAACCTTGTTGGGTATTCGAGGCTCGTTAGGGTGCTTGTTAGGATGCTCGTTAGGGCTGCAGCTGCTCATTATAAGACGTCTGAGTTCTTGGCATAGGTTCATGTGAGCGGTTATGCTTAGGCCTTTGAAATCTGGTTCAGGCTTGGGCCTATACATGCTAACTACTACTCTTAAAAACTAGTTTCCCTTAATAATATAAATTCCCATTAACCTAACCCACTCTATACAAGGCTGACTGGTCTGTAGTTCCCCAGATCCTCCTTTTTCCCTTTCTTGAAGATAGGTACTATATTTGCCTTTTTCCAATCCTCCGGGACCTCCCCCATTTGCCACGAATTCTCAAAGATAATGGCCAGCGGCTCTCCAATCACTTCAGCCAACTCCCTCAGCACCCTCAGATGCAGTTCATCCGGCCCCATGGACTTGTGCATATCCAATTTCTTTAAGTAGTCCCTAACCTGACTTTCTATCACCGAGGGTCGCTCTTTTCTCCATTCCATGTTACCCCGTGTAGTAGCCTGGGAGCTGGCCCTCCCTGTGAAGACTGAAGTAAAAAAAGCATTGAGTACTTCAGCCTTTTCCACATTATCCACCACGAGGATGCCTGCCCCATTCAGTAAGGGACCTACACTACCCCTGATCCCTTTCTTGTTGCTGACATACTTGTAGAATCCCTTTCTGTTACCCTTCACATCTCTTGCTAGCTGCAACTCCAATTGTCCTTTGGCCTTTCTTATTTTATCCCTGCAGTCCTGAGCAATATCTTTATATACTTCCCTTGTCATCTGTCCAAGCTTCCACTTCTTGTAAGCTTCCCTTTTATGTTTCAGCTCACCGCAGAGTTCTCTGCTAAGCCACTCTGGGCACCATCCACATTTGCTGTTCTTTTGCACAGAGAGAGTCCCATTTGTCCAATGTATAAGGCCGGGTGGCATAGTTGGCACATGATGGCATGTACCACATTGGTGGATGAGCAGGTGAATGAGCCCCTGATGGAGTAGTTGGTTTGATTAGGTCCTATGATGGTGTAATTAGTGTAAATATGTGGGCAGAGTTGGTAACGGGGTTTGTTGCACGGATATGCGCCTCCTTAGTGTTTCTTTTGTATGGTCTGGATGTTGCTGGTAAATATCAGTTTAAGGTTGGGGGGCTGTTTGTAAGCAAGGAGAGGTCTGCTCTGACCTCCTCCTGTGATTACACTTATTTCACTACATTTATCACTCTCCTTCCTATACTTCCCCCTCCCTCCCGCCGCCCATTTTCAAGCATCTGGCAAAGTGAGATTTTCTCCCACAAAAGTTCACGCAATAAATATATTTGTTAGTCTTTAAAAGTTAGACAAGACTCCTTGTTTGTGGTGTGGTGAAGACTTTTAGCAATGGTGTGGTGAAGGGCAGACTGTTGATACGAAAAGGAGAAGAGAGAACAGGATTTGAACAGAAACTAGATCTCAAAGAACAATTAAAGGACAGAAGATTCAAAGATAAAACTGTGGGGATGGGCTTGGGAGACTAAAAAGGAGTGTGGCGTTATCAGTGATGACTAAGAAGGTAGGTGCTAAGGAAGGAAAAAGTGAGTTCACTTTTAGATAGAATGAGCAGGCTGAAGTGGCTGGGCATTGGAGGAGATGTGTCTGAAAGACAGCTGGAGATGCAGGACAGAACAGAGCATTTGGAAGAATTATGGGTGGAGGGGAATTAACCCATAAAAGTGGCAGCTGAAACCTGAGGGAGTGGTTGAGGCTGCTAAGTGAGACAAGGAGGAAGAGTAGGAATGGTGGTGAACAGAACCCTGGCGCACGCCAACAAGCTAGAGCCAGTGAGAATGCTGGAAGATAAGATGAGAGCTGAAACAGCAGAGATTTGCCAAGGCCAATCGAGGTGAGCATGTGGAGCAAGAGCTCGCTCAGTGCAGTGAAAGCCAGCATCAGATCAAGAACAAAAATGCTCCCCTCATTTATTTAGGGATGGGTCATTTTTAATGAGCTTTCTCAAGATGTTTCAAAGAGGGAGAGGGGATGGAAATGAGGCTAGAAGCACTCAAAACCTTGAGATGAGTAATGAGGTCAGTGGCTAGTAGCTTATCTCTAGAGATGAAATGAGAGAGGCACTGGTCATTTTTGTGGGAGTTGTGAAAAGGTTGGGTATAAAATTATCAACCATTAGACAAGATATACAGTGAAGGCTTTTTAAATACACAATTCTCCATGAAAGGGCCTAATTCAGAAGCTGTACTTGAGGCAGACCTATAAACAACTGACCCAAGGCCTTGGTATTTCTATTCTAACATAAGGAATCCAACCAAAGACACGCGCAATGCAGTAATTTGTGAAAGTGATGTCAGCGTACACACGGACACTAAACACTGGTACTTTCTCACCATGCACACTTTGTTCTTTTTAAGAAACTGTTATGCACCATGAACAAGGAAATATTGTGCAAAGATCTAACTTATCAATGGCTCATTCATTAGTCAATACACTTGTCCAGACAATAAAGCAAAGTCAGAAATTACATAGCGCAGAGGTGTCAAACATGCAGCCTGGCCTGTGAATCTCTTCCATCCGGCCTGTGACTGCGCTCTGCAAGATCACACTCTCACCCTAACATAGAGCGAGTGTGGTCTCGCATACCCAACACTCCACGATGCCATGTCAGGAGATCACTGGGTATGCGAGACCGCGCTCCGTGAGACCATACACTTTACCTGAGAAAGAGAGAGAGATAGCTCGCAGAGTGCAGTCTTTCACGCACAGCGCTCCACGATGCTATGAGAGTCCCTAGTACAGTGGTTCTCAACCTTTCGTATCTTACTTTCTGAGGAGTCACTTGAGGATCTGTAAAATTTTGCTGTCAGCACGTTTATATATAATGATACTGGGTCAGGTGGCCTGGGCAGATCAGTGGGACGGAGACCGAATTCTTGGTAATTGTTATGAAAACCATGCATCCCACCTAGACTACTTCTGCATACTACTGGTGGTATGCATACCACTGGCTGAGAACCATTGCCCTAGTATTTTGATTTATAGAATATACGGCCCACTCGAAGTACATTTAAGTCAAATCTGGCCTGCCCTAGCAAATGAGTTTGACACCCCTTATATATAGGATGATGGCATTTAGAATCCCCCCTTTAAACTAATTTACATCCCTTTGCACTGAGGCTCTCCTAGATCTACTCTCTCCATGTGTTAGGGATTCTAAGTGAGTTTCATTTACACCCTAGGAGCTGGGTTCATTAATATACAACATTTTACATCTCCTCAGTATAAAAATTACATCCCCTTTAGACTTCCTGACACATGGGCAGAGTGTCAACAGTCTGAAGCAGAGTCTGATAAATGAAAAGAAGTTTAAGCTACCCATCCAATGCATATTTTCATCTGGCCCAGTTGCAGCCTTGCAGACTGTGTTGACACAGTCTATTCAATGCATACTGCTTGCTTTTCTTCGTTTAAAATTCTATTGACATGAGACAGCTTCTTGCTTCAAAGCCCTGCAGTCAGGCTAAAAAAAAACACCCCTAAAATCTCCAATAGCCTTCATATCAATAGGTGCTCCCTGGTGGTTGAGCATCCTTCACTCCTCAATGGCCATACAGTTAGTCCGGTGGTACCAGTCTCACACTGATCAGAAATTTTTCTCACATGTAGAACTCTGAAGAGCTTCAGCATAGCCATTTATAAGTCACTAGCAACTCCAAATCATACAAATTTGCAGATTAAATGGCATTACATAAATTCAGAGTGCCCACACAGAAAAAATCCAGCTTTCAGATAACTAAAGAAAAAACATTTCTAATAACTCACAAGCACTTATAGCTTTCCCCCCATGGGTTCATAAGGAATTTGGGCAACTTATGTCAAATATATAAAGACACAGGAAGACAATCTTGTGAGTCCCACAACCTTTCAAATGCCCTGCAGAATGGTAAACTAATCATAATTTTAGAAACAGCACAAAGAGTTTGCTTCAGTCCATTACAAACATTTTTCTGCTTATTTATTGCAGAAATCTCTCTCCTGCTTCCAATCCAATAGTCTCTGGAGATGCCTTAGTTTTTTTATTTGGTTCTCAAGCTGAAATATCCTGCTAGAAATTCTCATGGTCTTTCATAGTAATAGTAATTATTGTAAAATGTTCTCTTTCCCAGACGCTCCTTACATTCAGTTAATCCATATGTTGTAAGTCATTCCATGACTAACTGGAGATCCCCTCTGCATGTTTCAGAGATTTTCCTGGCTTAAAATCACTTACCTTAAACCAAATATAAAAAAAACAAATCAACCCACCCGCCCACAAACCATCTGGCTGATCAGGAAAAAAATAACCATCTACGTGACGTGTGCCTGTTAATGTTCCAAACATACACTCTTTACCATTTTTACAAAAGAGCTCCCAGCCCACACTCCTTTACTGTGGAAAAAAGTCAGTTATAACTGGTAGTCCTCTTTCCCAATTTCCTACACTTTAATCTTAATTAAAAGCAGAATGAACAGTCTGGATTTGAAAGCCAACTTCAAACTCTGGCCAGTAGCATGCTATCCACAAGAGCAAACTCTCCTGTCAGAGGGTTTCGCCTTAGAGGTACAGGGCTTTATATTTCCTCAATAGGACATTCTAGATGGGATAGCATCACTGAACATGTGTTTATCAAAAAGTTCTGTATATGGTAACTGCTGCTTTAATTTCAAGAGATTAACCCCGTCAGCCACGTGGCAGTGTTTTTCAAATCAAAATCACTCACTTCTAACTGCCTAATTAGGAGCAGCGCTCTTCCGAAAACCTGTCCCTTACTGCAAAACATGCTCACCAGGGAAAAAACACAAGTCTTCACTACTGAGCGCTCGCACTCCGCTATAGAAAGGGGGAGGGGGAGGCTAGAAATTTACTTTGAATTTTTAAAGTTAAAAAAAAAAAAAAAACCCAAAAAAGCAAACCTCTCCGACAGAACGTAAAATGATAGCTAAAGGGAAGATAGTGGTATCACAGAAATTAAAACCAGGACAGATCTATTAAATTACCTGGTCCACATCCCTGCCAGCATTAGATTGTTCTCCATAGTACATTTTCCATTAGTTTCTAGTAGCAAATCAGCTACCTAGCCGATTTTAAAATTTCTCCAGAGTTCTGCTTTCCACTGCTTCCCAGAGGGAGTTCTAGTGTAGTGAGGCAGGGTATTCCCTGCTTCAAAGGTCTTTTCAGAGGGAGGGAAATCTTCCAGTAGCTCACTTTGAATAGGATATTGGTGGACTGACATACTCCATTCTGTAGTAAAGACTTAGGAGTCAACAAGTCTATTAAAGGTCAAATGATAATGATGTATACACTGAACAGACTGCATAATGTCCCAATAACAGAGCGCTTCTCTTTGCCTAGTCACTCGTTAGTATCAAATCTCTTTATAGTTTGAGTGCAACAGCACAGGATAATTGGCTCCAAATGGCTTTGGGTTTTTAAACCACTAAATGATTCACAGACAGTACCATTTTGTGTTTTTAATGTTATGTGATGAATTTAAGAGATAGGTGCAATATAAGTTTAAATAAGATTAATAGGCATTCAGAGGATAATTAAAACATCTCACACCCTAGCTTCATAAATCATCAGAAATATTGTTTTTCAAGTTGCAGAGATCACGGCTGAGTTGAAGATTTATGTGCCTCCATCAAATCAGAGCTGCTGTAATGACTGTAACGTCACACATATGGTTCTGATCCTTAATACATTAGCTTAATAGGTCAGTTAATATAACTCACAAACTCCCTGATAATGGATTTTTGAAAGCAAACGCAGTAGATAAAGATGTGCCTTTGGGAGGTTTCAGAATGAAATAGCAGGGAATGTTGCAAGTCTCTTTACCACTGTTCCTCAGCTTGGAGATAATGTTTATCCACATTTATAATTTGCTTTGAGATCTGTGCATGAAAAATATTATGTAAATTCATATTTGAAATATCAACACTATGCTTGGTGTTGTTTAAAATGGTCTCAGCTCAGAAATGCTTAAATCTAAGGGCCTGATCCTGCAAAAACATGTTGTCATTTAATTCACAATTAGTTTCACTGACGTCCTCATTCAGGAGATTATAACTAAAATAATATTGATTTCTGACAAAGCTAATATGGAAATATTATAAAGAGAAGTTTATATCATTTGTGAATACTCTTCCATGTTAAAATAAGTTTAAACAAATCTTACAGACTCAGACCTGATCTGTATGAATCTGAGATTTTCTAATGGAAAAAAATATATCACATCAATTTGTATTTTTAAAATGTTTATTATAAACAATCTTGTAGTTTTCAGAATGTGATTGCTACATCCTATATAATAAAAACACTCCTAGATGAACTGATATCAGTTTCAAATTGTTTACATGTATCTTCTGCTATATTAAATCAGAACCAGTGTATGGAAAATCTTTAAAAAATGTAGCAATTTAGTCTATCACAAGGAAAACACCTTTACAAATATGAAATAGAATTAAAGATACACACTTCATCATATATACATAAGCAGCTGACGAAACTCCTGACAGACACATGAGAATTTTTTAAAAACATAAATAGATTTTTAAAAGTAAATTTCTTTTTTGTGCATACAACATTATTTTGGTTTCTACACTGAACAAGCTCTTTAAGACAGAAACAAGGACTTCAACTCTGAGAAATTCCTGTATATTACTTGGAACATGGGCAATGATGAACATGGGGATGCAAGAAGTGACAGCACGTTTATGAATACAGTTTACACAGCACTCCTATACTATGATTTAACTCTTCATTTACATGTTTACAAGTCACCTTTTGTACCTGGGACGCCATCTTTGCAATGCTGCTGAAATCAGTGAACAGGCTGTATTCAGTTTCAGTGTTTGGATAAAAGATAAAGTAACGTTTAAAAGGCAGCACCACTTGGTTTGCAGAATTCCGGGTCTGCCAAACTGTGTATGTCGTGGAGGCAGCGGGGCAAGTACACTGACCTCTTTGTGTTCAAACACTTCCCAGTATGACAAGTTAAGATGTGACCCTTGAATTCTTTTCCTCCTGTTTATAAAATGCAGCTGTTGCAAAGATAACTGTTTTTACTCAGACCCACTGCAAAGACACACACTTTTGCCCTTGAGCTTTTCTTTAAGCCACCAAGTGTCTGGTTGTTTTTCCCCAGGGAGGAATTTGTCTTTATATGATCTTCTATGTTAGCTTAAGTTATTTTTCAAACGGAGGGTTAAATTCAACACAGTTACACTTGACTTGAGAATTTTTTCTTTAATGCAGAATCTGGGGGAATTTGGGGAGAAGCAGTATGAAGATAGGGAGAGATGGTGACCAAACTTCGGAGAATACGGAGCCCTCACAGACCCCACTGACTTAGCTAGATTTGTGGGTACGCAGCACTTCTGAAACCTAGGCCCAATATCTTCTGTGGGAGTCTGTCTGGCATTTTAGGAGTCTGTAAGAGGTTGTTTTAGGCACTATAGTGTCAAAGGAAAAGCCCTGCTTTGGCTATTCAGTTCTTAGTTTAACCATGAAAACGTACATGAAAAACCAATGACTGGAAGGTAATTTAGACCAACTACATTCAGTGGTTTTCAAACTTTTTTTCTTGGGACCCAGCTGAAAAAAATCATTTATACCTGTGACCCAACACTAACATCTATGTGCAGTGCATTCCAGTCTTTTGGCGGCAGCAGCAGGGGGCGCTGCGATCCAGCACTGGAGGGTCTGCGACACAGTACTGGCTCCCGACACATGGTTTGAAAAAACCGCTGAACAAGATCAGTGTTTCCCAAAATCATGGGGTGGGCCCCCAAAGGGGTAGAGAGGAACATCGGGGGAGGGGGTGCAGAGGGTTTGAGGCCAGCCCCCATGAGTGTCACCCACTCCTGTTCAGCCCACCGTGCCAGCCCCTAGCTGCAGCTGTGGCCCCAGCTCCATCACAGATCCCAGCCCAGCCACAACTCCACTCTCAGTCCAGAGGGTGCAGACATTTTATTACTGGTAAGGCAGGGTGCAAGAGGAGAAGTTTGGGGACCACTGAAATAGATAATGAGGTGCAGGTTATACCTTTTAAGACCTGCCACAGTGTTTAGACAAATGCCACCAGCAAATTCCACCCAGATGTCAGTAGCACAAAATACATTACCTTGAGACTCAATGAATTACACACATCCGTACTCATACCAGACAGTCTGCTGGTCCCCGTGGGGATCTGGAGATCCAGGAGCGCTCTTGGATTCCTCTATTCCCCCTGCACCAGTATGGCCTTCTGGCGATCTACTCTGACATTTGGTACTGAGGGTGTCACTCAGACTCTGTCCGTGGGTAACTCCGCCCTCGGTGTTACTAGAGGCAGCTCTTACAGAAGTCACAGTGCTTACGTCTCCGGAGTGTGGGGCTGGCTTGGATTTGACTTTAGCTGGTGTGTATTGTGTGGGTGAACAGTGTTGCCCAGGCACTGCACTCATTCGTTCCTGTTGCTGCGCATGGTTGGCAGAAGCAGAGCCAGAAGACTGATGGAAAGAAAGAGGTCTCTCTTCCTTCGGAGGTGCCAGAGAAAGACGTCTCAAGTCAAGTTGCCGACAACGGGACTCGATACTTTGCAAGGCACTTGCTGCTTTTGCAGACTGTGGCCTTTCTTGTACGGCAGCGTGAGAGGATGGCTTCACTGAGACACGCAAGGTCTGACTGCCAGAGTCTTTGCCCACATGAACATCTGCACCCAGCTTCTGCGGGCCATCCTGTCTGTACACCTCTGGGCCGGTGGCCCTCAGGAGATCTGCAGAGGCCAGACTAAATGCTCTGCTCAGTGAGACATTCCTCTGACTCATCGTACCGGTCTGCTGAGCTTGTGCTGTCTGTCTCAGCCCACTGAGTGGCTGATGGAGTGGTGTGGAAGGAAGTTTAAGAGACCCTGTGGAGTTTGCCAGAGGCTCAGGTTCAGCTGGTCTAAGACTGGGTTTGACATAGTGTCCAGGTTTAGCCTTTCTCTCCTCTTCACTGGTGATGGCCATCTTTACTGTTGGTGACACATAGCTGGTGGGCATCGTAGCTGTCTCCTTTCTACCTGGCTTACCCATCTGATTCACAGTAGAAGGGGGTTCATTTGCTTTTCTAAAATAATCATTCAGCAAGTCATCTCTGCTATTGGAAGTATCCTAGGGGAAGAAAATACACACATGGCACATTAATGACAACACTGTTCCAAGGAAAATGTGTTTAGCAAGCAATTTTCCTCTCAAGGATGTCACAACATAATTTCATACATCAAGCAACCCAGGGATCAACACAAAATAAATATATGACGCTTCGCAGAGCACATCTCACCTTCAAAGTCAGCCACTATCAACTTTGGAGAGACCCAAAACATCTTTCATAAAACCACTTATTTTGTAGCTATAGTTGAGAGCATTGGGGAAAAGAATATCTAAGTTTAGATCAATGAGTTACATGATGATCAAAATCAGATTGTGACTGCTTTATTTGCCAGTTTAATTGTCACCAATTAAAGAAATTCATCTTGATAGCACTCTGGGCTGCAGTTCTTTTACTCCATTTAATGTTGGCCAATTTAATGCACATCAGCCATTGAGTGTTTGTCATTTCTAGAATACAGCTGTGTTCCAAAATCAGTGATGCATCAGGAGAATATGCTAAGTGGAGATGTGTTAGCAGCTTAATATAGGGCAATTTCATTATTTTTTTTCTGATTTTTTTTTGGGAGGAGGCCAAAAACCAACATACTACATGTGTTCAATGGTGTATGTAAAAAGAGATGAATGATTGGTCATCCAGAAATTAATGAGCAACATTCTGAAGGCAAATAATTAACCTGGCCATAAAAGAAAATACACAATAAATGCATAATGGAGATGGAGACATGCAAAACAGCTAGATGACAGTATCAAATGCTGCTGAGATATTAATACAAGGCATGCTGTGAATAGCTAATGGACATGCTAATTATAAGAAGAATGTGCTGAAACAATGTGATGTATGTCATTTCTTTGCTCTTCTCTGGGGTAGTACGTCATGGTTTAATATATCTCTTTATTTCATTAGAGTTTACAGAGGAAGTTACTTGCAGTAGCAAAACCCATTTTACTAGTAGTAACAATTGTAAAACAGCAGCTCATGAGAATTTCTTACTTTGTTAAAAGCATTCCAGGTTCAATCAAACGCTGAGTTTATGTTATTTTTAATATTAGTCTAAATCTCTGTGGGGTGTGTTAAAATTAGCGGACCACCACATTGGCTATTACTACCCTCCCAACAAACAGGTGCTCCTGCTCGAACTCTAGAAATACTTTAGGACTATTTAATGAGACTAATTTGGCTACTTTACTTTCATTAATTTTTAAACTAAAGTGGTGATGAAATGTTAATATAAGCTTCCATAGGCACTGATGAGCTTGCAGGCTGGAGTGAGGTGTGAGCAGCTAATTATACAGTGATAGCACTGGATACCCTGAGGATGTCTAATGAAGTTGCTCTCCGACGCCCCCAGCCCGTTCTCACACCGTCACCACACGAATGACTGAGGAGCAGTTTGACTGAATGCGAAGGTTCTCGATGGAGGGAATGAGATGGGGAATGGCAAGAGGGATACACTGCATCAGCTTCTAACAGAAATTGGTGCAATGAGATAATTTCGGTCTCATTTAAGCTGTCTCGCCACTGAAAAGGAACAAGGATGACAGAAAGAATGAAAATGGAGAAATGGTCATGTGGTTACAGACAGCAAGTATTAAGGGTTTTGCATTCAATAATTTACCCCAAGGGACTCAGAACAAGGGACTACAATACATTTTAAAAGGCTTGTCTTAAACATTAAGGACCAAAGTTCGCTGATGTCATAAGACGATGAGACTCCACTAATACCAGTAAAGCTACTGGGCTGACGCAGTACCATTAACTTTCACTCAAGTGAACTTGGATTTAAGACATCAACAAGTTTTATACTGTAACATTTCATGTGACTGGTATGCATCATCACTAAGAAATACAAGACATTTATAAACAGATGAATATTATTTCGTACAAAAGATCTTTAAGGGCACAGTGAGAAACCGTAGCAGTGATCTCACCAACCACACAACCGTACCACATGGTTCACAGAAACAGAAAACATAATCCAGAGGAACAGAAACTTCCCTCCCCCAAATCCTAATAAAATCCTCCAGAAAAAAGCTGGATCATGGGGTTTTTTAGATAGCACAGACATCTTTAAGATGCACGCTTTAGAATTCAATCAATGATGGTCATCAAGTTTTATTTTTTGGCAGAGATTTAGCAGCTGAATACTAAACACTAAAGGCTGATGATTAAAATGTAATTCTGCACAACACTGCACAAAACAGGTACTACTTTACAAATAATTAATGCTCACCTAAGCTTAGAGCTGGTGAAATAAAGGGAAAGTTTAATCAGAAAGAATTACTGGATAAAAAAACACCAACAAATATGAATTACAATGGATTATTTTATAGCTCTCGCTATAAATATCAAAATAAACTAACACAATATTTGTGGTCCTTTATCTTTAGGGGTTTTCCTGTTGGTTTGTCTCTCTCACCAGCACAAGTTGGTCCGGTAAAATCAACCCTCCTATCTCTCTAACAAGTCAAACAGCCATCAGTGAAGATCTCACTGTATTTCTAATTTTGCCCCTTCCCCTCAATTCAGCTTGGAATATTTTCATGTCATTTGAGACAGATATGGTTTTATTTTACGTACACTTGGGGGGGATAACTTGTTGCTCTCTTCTAGAAACTCTTCCAAAGTCACCATCTCACTTCCAGGAGATGCAGGTCGCTGCTTGCTCGTGTATGATTGGATTGGGTTACTCCTCTGAGGTATGTCATAAAAGCTCAAGCCACTCCTCTGAAGGGAGGAGTCTTGTCTGTTGTTAGTGCTCAAGATGGCAGAACTAGAGCGACAGATATAGCTGTCTCTGGGCAAGCCAGGTGTCTCTCTACTTGGCATCATATCTTCACTGCTGAAGCTCTCAGATCTGCCATGGATACAATCTGAAGAACCTGAGGAGGAGAATAAGCAACATTAAAAACACTCATTTCCCTCTATTTTAGCAGAACTGAAATAGGGACTATATGATTCAGTTCCTTTTTCAGGCTGAATAAGTCAACTTAAAGTGAACTTTACAATCATTATTTCCTCCTCCTCAAAAACCTATGAAATCAGAGCTTCAGAATACATTCCAGATCTTAAAAGGGAGTCAAAAGTAAATGAGCAGAGCTACTTGCCCACAGGAGTAAGAGATTCTATTTGATGAGCCAGATTCTGAACCACGACAGAAGAGCACGTGACAAAAGTCAGCTCTGCACTGCCTTAATCCTGGGGCTGCTATGTGTAGGTCAGTCCCAAGTATAAGTTACAGCAGCCGTGAAGTTCCTTTAAGTTATGCTGCTTGCTAATGTTCCCAGAGGAGCTGAAACAGCATCTGGAGTTGGTAGAATGTGGAGGTGCCCTGACCACATCCTCTTCTATTTTTGTGCTTTTTTCAGGCAGCATGGAGTAGAGTTGAGCCTCCGTGTCAGCTTTGTGACACTAAAAGATCCCCCTAGCCCTGGCGTTATGGCAAACTGAAAGCAAAAATCTGCCACGAGAGCAGCACATTTAGCTTAATAGGTTTATCTTTGTTAACAGAACTCAAGCAAATCTCAGTGGTGGTGGTCTAGGTTGGGTATTAGGAAAAATCTTTTTCACTAGGAGGGTGGTGAAGCACTGGAATGGGTTACTTAGGGATGTGGTGGGATCTCCATCCTTAGAAATTTGACGGTGCAGCTTGATTAAGCCCTGGCTGTGAAGAATTAGTTGGGGTTGGTCCTGCTTTGAGGAAGGGGTTGGACTAGACGACCTCCTGAGGTCCCTTCCAAACCTAATCTATGATTCTATGAAATCTAGAGGGCATCTTTATTTTACAAACTTGTGCACAGAATGAGAATGCTGGAGAACTGCTTGTATATATGGAAGGAGTTAAAGTGTAGACTTGTATCAGAATACCTCAAAAATGATGCCTATGATATGGCAGAACTGGACTCTTTGTCCTAGAATTCAGGCCATTTTAGTCAAATCATGCTTAAAAAACCATTCTTGCTAACACTGTTTCAAGTCTTCATGTAACCATGCCGCTGGTCAAATTACAAAACCATGTTATTTGTCCAAGTCCAACTGGGAAAGAAAAGAAACTGCCTTGCATGCAATTCAATTTCATTTCCTGTCCCTCAGAGAGCTCCTTAACTCTGAAAATCTTACCTTTCAAGTTGAGAGGTGAGCTATTGCTGGATGCATTTCTACTGCTCTCTAAACTATTTGGCTTGGAAACTGTAATGAAACAAGAGTATTAAGGTCATGAGCACATAAGGTTTGGAGAAAAGATAATAGTCTAAAAAATGCCTAAGTGACTTAAGAGCCTAAGACCCATTGACTTTAATTTAGGATTCAAAATGTCTAAGTTAGTTTTGAAAATATGACTTGGTACTTTTGGAAACATTACCAGAATGTCACGTACATAGAGGGAGAAAAAAGCCCAGACACAACAAAAATCAACCCTTTGTCAGGTGTTTAAGATCTCATTTTCCTACTATTATTTTGAGCAGAAAAATGTATTCTTCAGTTTGTTTCTATAGTAATTATGTTTGCCACAATGAGAAATTTTAATGATGGAAAGATCTACTGTTATGTTAGATATACTAAGGTAGTTTCTGTTGTTCCAATATGAAGCATACATTTTTATCTAAAATGTTAAGTTTCCTCTCTCTTCTCAAGTTCCTTTTGAGAGGAAAGCCTGTGAATTTTTAGTGCTGACTGTTAACCAGCTTGCAAATTCAATATCCTGCAGGAAGCCACTTACTATCCAGCATTGCTGTTACTACTCTGACAAGAAATCAACTCCTGCTGATTCCTTTCCTTGCTATTATATGCAAATATTGATCTAAAAAATCAGTGTTACACTTATAGTGCATACACAGAAGATGCTGATGCTGAGACAAGTCAGTTTGTCTTGATTAGGACTTCTTTTTTTTAAGATTAGCTTGGCAAATATTTTTTTTAAAAAAACTTAAGATAAAAATAAAACAATTTGAACCAAAACCCCAAAGAAATGAATAATAAATAATTTCAGCTCATTATATAATCTGAGTTTAACTACATTGCCCTTTGAGGGTTTGTTTAGACATAATGAAGCAGGACCCAACACGGGCGGTTAATGTAATATTACATTCTACAAACTTACCATGTTGTCTGTTTCTTAAAAACTCTACCTCAGGGGATTGTTCACAAAGATTATCATCTGAATTATATCCTAGAAAGAATATAACATTTAGAAGGTAACATTAATCTTGGAAAGTCAATGCCAGATTTGCCTTGAACAGACCATTACAGTGTTAAGTGGTAGAGCCTGCCAAATGACTTTATACAGGTTATATTGGAGAAGTAGCTCTTTTTGCCACCATTTTGAAGTAATGGACCTGCAGTGAAGTTCAGCTGGAGCAATGATTAGTCTGTTGTAATGTGGCCTCCCAAATGGTAGCTTCCCTAGTGTAAAGAAGCTCTATGAGGCTGCGTCTACACTGGTAAATTAAGTCGACTTAAGCTTGGCTTAAGTCGACTTAATGTGCCCTGCGTCTACACTACTTTGCTTAAGTCGACTTAAGCAGCTTGCTTAAATCGACTTAAGGAAAATGAAGTCGACTTAATGAAAAGTAAGTCGACTTTATTAAACGACCTTTCTACTCGACCTAAGGCTTAATTCGACTTTTTAAAGTCGAA
>ML685899.1:939742-967741 GCA_007922175.1 Pelusios castaneus
CCAGCAAATTACTACCTTTCTATTGATACCAAACATGACATAGTTCCTATGGATTATAGCATTTATGAGATATCCATAGAAAATAATATCATAAATGCTTCCCTAAATCCAGACAGCATCACACACAGGGCTCTGCCTTGCCAGGGTCCCTGTACCCCTTTGCCCCATTGTACACAGGGGGTGCCCCCCCGCCACCATGGACCTGCCCAAGGTCCCTCTAGCCCCACAAAGTCGACCTAGAGCATCCAGTGTGGATGTTCTAGGTCGACTTTGTAAGTTCCCCTTTAAGTCGACTTTAATTTTAAGGGTAGACTCACTAAGTCGACTTAAAAGTGCAAGCGTAGACATAGCCTAACTGATTAAGGGGACCACTATCTTACAGGTGCACAATCATGCTGCGCTCAGCTTTTGTAATTGTTCGTGGTACCCTTCAATATCTGTTACAATGGCAGGCCACATTATAGTGAAGTGGGTGCTCCAAGTATTGGGATATGGACTAACTGTAAATAGGCTAAATACAAGCTTGCACTACACACCTTTGGGTTTGCTTTGGTGCCTGGATGTAGGAGTAGAACTCAAAGTGGTCAGCTGGATGGCTGAGGTAGAGTAAGTCCGGGAACCTAGATCCATGAAACAGTGCTTAGCAGAGTCTGGTGAATTTTCAACATTATCTTTGCTGCCTCCATGTTGGGAAATTTTGTTTTGCTTTACATCCATTAATACTGAGTAGGGGAGAGAAGGGTAAATAAATGAGGCAATAAAATAGCACAATAAAACATGTATCTATCCACTTTCACACAAACACAAGCAGGCACAAACAAACTGCGTAACAGAGGCACGAGTTCTGCAAGCTTTTCGATAAACAGTTCACTACTGGGGAAGAGATTTTTGCACCCATTTTTGCAATCATATATCTGCTCATTAGGGAGCTTAGGAGTGACAAGATAGTGTCAGTAGGAAAGTTGTTTCATACATGCAACAGGTATTGTGATAGGAAGAGGAAAAAGGAGCAAAGACATGAAAGCAGGAAAAAAATAACTGGGATATGAAATTTTTAAAGTACATATTTATAAGCACTTGTAATGAAAGGAAATAAAGCTTCAATATATAGACAAAACTGTCAAAGCCATATTCAAAACAAAAGCTCATGATTTGAAAATCATCTAACAGGATTCATACTAAGATATAATCTCTCTGCATATAAAAATTTGCTGTGACAAAAGCTTCAGACTCTCTGGAAGGCTTAAACTCTCCTCCTTCAACGCACTGACTTCTTAAACAGGATTTTTGAATAACAAGAACTACTGCCTGCTAAAATATTAAACGCTGGTAGCTGGACAAAGTCTTTTTCCTGGTGATGAGGTGCAATGTATTAAAAAGCCCAAACTAACCCAGCTGATATACATGTTTTAAGGCTTGCATAAAAATACTGCAAAATGTAAACCTTCATTTTAGAAAACAGCCTTGATGAGAAGCAAGATTCTAGGTTCCTACATTTTTCTGAAGGGATAGTTTAATTAATAGTAATTAGATACTGGATACAAAGCAGAGCAAAGCGGTCAAAATAGACAGCTGACACAGACAAAACAAAACAGGTTAGTTTAAAGGCACAGGGCAGTAACAAAAACGTATTAGAGAATGTGGGGCAGGGTAATATTGGGTTATGCTGTTTCTGAAAGTTTATTGCAGAAAAAAGGTCTTCTATAGCAAAGTTATAGTGTGCATGTGTGCTACAACAGGATGGGGTCTGCACCATTTTTACTCTCTCCCATGTTTTAGAAATTTATAGCACAGCTGTAAAAATTATGATGGGCTAACACTTGCCATGCAAGTCAATATTTCAAATGGCCTCTGAAAAATTAATTTAGTGGCCTTCAAAGATGTTAGATTAATAGCCCTGGAAACTGATGTTCTCTATTAATCCAAAGAACAGCAAGCAGCAGCCCAAGCTTCTCTATACTTCCCTGCCAGTGTGCTCAGCTCTGAGATGGAGAAACCTCTAGGAATATGAAACCTCTAGGACCTGATGGTAAGTATGAAAAATTGGGACTGGGGCAAGGGGTAATAGGGACCTACATAAAAGCCCAGATATCGAGACTGTCCCTATAAAATCAGGACCTCTGGTCACCCTATTTAGGAGAGAGAGGAGAGTTTACGCTCTTTGGCCTCCCTACTAAGGATGATTACAAGGGCATCCCTTGTGATATGCACATATGTCCAACAAGAAGTGGATTGTGACCATGAGTTCATTTCAAAAGCCAACAAACAGCAATGACTATTAGATGACAAGAAGTTTGGGTTACTGCTAATTTGGCCTTGTCTACACTGAAATGCCTGCATCGGTTTCCACCGATCAATGCAGTGGGATCGATTGAATAGCCAGTAGAGACCAATCAGTCAATCCTGGACGTGCTCTCCGTTCAATGCAGTGCTCCACCCACTCCAAAAGGGTAACGGCTGCATCAACCAGAGAGCATTTCCCATCGGCACAGCCCAGTGAAGATGCCACAGAAAGGGAGGGAAGTAAGTCAACAGGAGATACGCACTCTACAATACATAGATTGTGCATCTCCCATCAACCCAGCATGGCAGTGTAGTCTAGGCCCTAGGGTTGGATTCTGCCCCTAATGAAAGAGATCTAATCACCTTTTCTGACATCAAACACTCTCAAAAACCAAACTCCCACAGGCTCAGCTGTTACCCCCCAAATTTCATTTAAGATTAATTTTTACAACCAAACTTCTAAAACTTCTAAAAATGGCTGTTTAGAATGCAAATGTTGACATCCCCCATGGAGAACAGCATTGCTATTGGGTGCCACTGTATTTCCAGAGCTAGACTGCCTGGAAGCACAGAAAAATTTTAATAATTTGGACATCTTAAATTTAGCTGGACAAAGCACTGAAAAAAAATCTTCAAGATTTGAGTGTGCTTATGTATTAGCTTCATATTTTAGTAGGGATAATACATTGTAGGAAGCATAGCAAAAGCAATTTTTACATTTTAACTGGACACAATGCAAATCTGTGATGGCAAGAAGGTATTGAAGCGCACAACAACTTCACTTACTTATAATGTGCACCATGGCCAGTATACATATGCATACCGTATGTCATGAGGTCCCCTAAAAGTGTACTGCATTGAAGAAATGATCCAAAGTGTGCAAGAATGTTTCATCTTCTACTGGAAAAATTAAGTCCACATTCACTAATTTGTACTTGTATTTAGTTTATTTTAAGGACATGCAGAGTGTTTAAACCAATGTGTGTGTTCATTTAAGCACGTAGGTTTTTGTTTTAAACTTGAGTAATATATGAAAATAAAGAAAAGGTGTTAGAAATCTCCCATTTCCGAGAAAGAAAGAGGTTCATTAGGAGAGGATGGGATGTCGGAAGAAGACCAGAACCGCAGACGATTAGTGAAAGACTGATGATTCGATGGAGACTTAGGAGACTTTTCTTTGTCCTTGCTTTTGCTTCTCAAAAAGGCAATCTTTTTGCGCTCAGCAGCTAAATTGTTAGCACCCAGGTATTCCAAAAAGAAGAAGAAGAAAAATAGTGAACAAAAAAATAGAAATATAACTAAAATGTCTTAAAACAGTTAAGTGACAGAACATGAAAAAGACTAAACTAACACTAGAGCAAATAATGTCTAGAGAATCAGATTAATGATTAGTTAATACAATACACATGAGCAGCAACCTCTACACAGAACTACATCCATGATATAATATTTATTATAACATATTATATATACACTTGATATACTTCATGTATACAGACATGTTACTTAGTGGTTATATTACCTAGGGTTTTATACTGCTGCCCATCACTGCAGTATGTGAGCACCTTCCATATAAAATCAATAGTAACAGTGTAGTCCATAGTGGACTTGATGGAGTTCTTGGCACTCCAATGGGACCTGACTGCATTTCTTGCTCATCCCAAACTCCCCACTAGGTTAGTGGGAGCTTTGGATGCACATAGACGGCATTTAACATTTTCTGGAAATAGACACTGCTAAGATACAGATGATTTTAAATATGCCTTTTCATTATAAATCAATCACAGATCATGCAGAATGGGGAAAGAGGAATTGAAATGATTAAAGACTTTTCTGAGTTGATATTTGAAAGAATGGGGTCCTCCCCTGTTCCCTCACACACCGTATGAAACCATGAATGTAAGTTCTTGAGATCACTAAAGTTGTTCCTTGAAAAATATTTTTAGAGGACAAAAACAGTTAAAGGGAGGCAGATCTGGGTGATCTCAGTAGCAGCAGTGAAGCATGAAGATTTTTTTGCAAAGTTAATAATTTATTAATTTTGTGGGAGTTTCCATTAAATTCTGCATTACTTGGAAGATCTGATTATTGTGTAAAGTAATTCTCCTCGCTGGACATAAAAACTACACACACTATACCTTTTCATCATATTCTTGCAACATCACAGAAATCACTTGTTAGAATTTTGCATTAGGAAACCCTTAAATCGACAACAAATGGAAACACTCCATTGTCTCCACAAATAATAAGCATTTATTGAGAATTAAAATAATTTTACTCTGCTTGCATTTCTTTTCTGTGAGGGCCCTCTGCTGGTTCCAAACAATACCACACCAAAAATAATTTTAACAGAAAAGGCTAGTGGTGAAATGCAGAGTTTTACAGATAGACATTATTAGACTATTTTCTTTTTGCAAGGTACATTAATTTTGCCCATCAGCTTATTAATTAACCTGCAACATATGCAGTCAAATTATGAAACTGAAGAAACAAGTCATAGATAAGGTAAACCACCAAATAAATAGAAATACTGGTTTAATCTTAAAAAGATATAAAATATGATGACATATTATAGTAAAAAAGCATCTAGTAAGTCTTCCAAGCAAATGAAATGTCCAGTGTGTGCCTTCTATTTCATTAACTACCTCCCCATGCTGGATATATACCTTTGTTTGAAGATCCATTGCGGCTCACTTTCTCTTCCATAGAGTTTGATCCCAGAGAGGTACTATCCAGACTCTCCTGCTGATGCTTGAATATCTGAGAAGTAGATGGAGATGCTGTTGTCTCAGTGGATTCAGAGTGCCATGGAGGACTGTCCACTGGTGATTTCAATCGCTCCCTTGTAGCCTCTTTCTTTGGCTTGATCAATTTAACTAAGGCTCTGGCTCCAATCCAGTGGTTTTTCCTGTTAGAGTCATATTTTGATAATGGAAGATCATAAAACACTTCAAGAAATTTCCCTTGAAATCTAGAACTGTGCCACAGCCTCCCTCTCCATCACTTAAATTATGCTCCAAACTGGCCATTAAGGCATGGTGTGAGGCCACAGAGCATGAAATGTGGTGATCTTCTCATCAAACACATGGCCAAAGAACGATTTTACAAAATGAAAGTGGCTGACTCTCCTTCGAGGTCAACGTCATTTAGGAAAATATTTCTCCAGAGCTAGTGATCTGAATAACGGGACTCCCGTGTGGTTAGAAGCAAAGCCATAAGAGTGGACCACATGAAATATTTTCATAGGGTGGGAGGCCCTGCTACACAAACAAGCTGAAAAGTTGTGAAATAAAAATTTCTAACAATTGGCATGGAGGTCCTATGCACAAAGGTGTCAGGTATATTTTGTTGGGCTTTTTGGTTTATTGGCTCTTTTTTTAAAGACTGAATACCCTTGTTGGACTGCTTCTCCCCCACTGCTCTGGAAGCAGTGCTGCTGTCTAATCATTATCTAGGGTCCTATTCTGTGATGCCAATTCATTGTCAATGGGAAGAAGTTCCAAAGAAAGACAGGTGGCTTTGTTGACAGAACTATCCCATTGGTTTGACAGCCCTGATTAGTGGCCATTCATTGCTTAGCAGCCTCTCAGATCTGACCACTGGATTAAATGATCCCAGATCAATTCAGCATTCTTTGGATACCTCGATCTTATATGGCACTCAGCACTGGAATGCCTCAGCCTCTCCCAGTATGAATATGATTAAAAGATGATCATTTCTTTCTCTCTCTCTTCTCTTCTCCCAGGAGGAAGGTTTAAGAGATTGGTCCTTTAAATAGATGAATCTGAGATTTTATTTAAGAATCATGTAGGTCCTGATTCAGGAAATCATTTAAGTACCAAAATGGAGGCATCGTGCTGACCCCTATCCCCAGTTCTCTCACAATGAGAGGTTCTGCTGCTGGCAGCTCTCTCCTGGTGGGAGAAGGTATATTTCAGGGCAAAATGGCGTCCTCTAGAAGCTTATATTGACTAATATCCCAGTATAAAGTTACTGGGACTCTCCAAGTGCAGAGGGATCTACGTTAGCACACGTTAAAGCAGAATTGCAGCTTGAGTCAGTTAACTTTTGTGTGGATGTGGGGGTCAATGCACAGGCTCTGGACAAAGACAATTCCAATTAAAGCTAGAGGCTTCTGGGGAGAGAGGAGGAGAGAGTACTGATGACCAGAGGCGCTAGGCAGCTACCTCTGTCACATCTCCTGGCAGGGAGTCATAGGGTTTTGCGCTTTTCCAGCTATGAAGAACCCCTTTTGTTCCCAATTCTGTCCTGCAATAGTGGCATTAAAACGGAAAGGAACTTACTTTTTTGGAGCAGGATCATAAAACTTGTACTGATCCATTATTTTCTCCTCTAGTTTTTCTTTGTGTCTCCTTAATGTATTTAATTTATCACTGTGAAAATTAAAAAAAAAAGTGCATCTTGAAAGGCTTGCTTGGATTTCAGGATGGTTATGAAGTAGAAGGGTAAGACCAACAATCACCAGGAGAAGAAAGAGGCCGTACTACAGGCCAGATCTTTACAGATCAAAATACCTTCTTATCTAGTGCATTTAAACAGAAGAAGTAATTTAACTCTAGTGATCTTATTCACTAACTGTCTGAGAAAACAAAATGAAAACACACTGTAACCTCACTGAGACATTGGTTTAGTACAGTGGGCATAGGTGGACGGTTCACCAGTTATGGTCTCACTAAAGAGAAGATAGGTAGTAAGTAACCAGGATGTCTTGTATTTTGAATAAGGCTGATGTTTTCAGAATCATGCTAGAATGCTTAATTATTTTCCCCAGTTCTTTCAGCTGCCATTTCATTGACTTGCTAGCAAGTCTACAGGCACAATCTGTCTTTCAGAAGCTGGGCTAGATTGTCCCTATCATATGTTCATCCAGGTGTCTTATTTGCAAACATTGTTTCAATAATCTTTATTGGTACTAAAGTAAAACTCAGTCTGTTATTACTAGGATTACTTTTAGCTCCTAGGTCTGTAAATCCCAGGATTTACCCTGGACAGGAATAAGAATATATTTTGTTCCTTTTCACTGTAGCACAAGGAGAGCCCGTATATCCCTGTGATGATTAAATTGTTTATACATGTAAAATAGAAGGAAATGGTGCCATACTTCAGTGACTCAACCTATTTAAAAAGGAGATCGTGAAAGTGGATGAAGCATTTGGACACCTTAGAGACTCTGTGTCCTTTAACAGAATATTGTGTTGAATATTAACAGTAACACAAGGCGGAGTCCCATGTTTAGCGCCTGGAACATATGCTTATCCTCCATTCCTCCAGTGTATTTATTTTAATGAGAGGCGGTAGATGTCTGTTGGCAGGTGAGTCACTTCATTCTGAAGTTCCTCTTGGATGCTGTTCTTTCAGCTGGTTTCAGTACCTCCTGTTTTCACACCTCAGTAACTCATGTGCCTCATCTTTATTACTTGAAAAGAGTTGGTCTGGGGTACTTATCTACTTAACATGCTTTGGGGTGGAGACATGGAAAAAGACGGTTGCTTACCTGTAACTGTTGTTCTTTGATGTGTGCTCATGTCCATTCTTACTATAGGTGTGTGCGTGCCAGCGTGCACGGCCACCTGAACTTTTTTCCCTTAGCAGCAGCCATAGGCTTGGTGCCCAGGACCCCCTGGAGTGCCACACTAATGCCGTGGTATATCAGGGGTCGCTGGGACCGAGCCCACTGAGTCACTTCTTTCCACCAACTCCGAAAGTGGGGACAGTGGGTGGATTTGGAAGGGACATGAACACACATCTCGAAGAACGACAGTTACAGGTAAGCAATCGTCTTTTCTTCTTTGAGTGCTGCTCATGCCCATTCTTACTATAGCACCGCCGGCACCGTGCTTCCTGGCACTGGAAACGGAGCTCCTCTTCAGATCGGGGTCAGGTCCCCCGGTGCTGCTCCAGCAATAGCAGCTCGGGCGTATCTCCCCCGAGAAAACACCGCAGGCACCATCTCTCCAGGCGCCGAAGAGAGAGCGCATCTCGCAATCAACTATTTTCTCTTTCTTTCTGCGTTTGGGGTTTAAACCCCTTGCAGATCTTACACTTTTCTTAATGGTGCTCTTCTCCTAAGCATTTTAGGCAGCATTCATGTGGGTCGCTTAAAGGGAAAGCCTTCCTGCAGGTCGGGCAGGGTTTAAAGCCCAGGGACCTTGGCATGGTGCTGGCTGAGCCCGCAGCAGAGCCGAGAATTTTTTTTTTTTTTTTTTTTTTTTTTTGAAGAGGACTAGTTACCTAAAATACTGATCTACACTAATTAACTACCTACTAAGAACTCTAACTACCTCTAACACTAATATAAACAATAAGTCTTTAAGGATGGAGAGTCTTGGGTGAGCAAGACAAAGTTCCAGTAGCTGTCACCGGCGGAAAGAGGGAATTGAGCGGGCTTGGTCCCAGCGACCTCTGATGTACCACAGCATTAGCGCAGCACTCCAGGGGGCGCTGGGCACCAAGCCTACGGCTGCTGCTAAGGGGAAAAAGTTCACATGGCCGTGTACGCTGGCGTGCACACACCTGTAGTAAGAATGGACATGAGGAGCACTTGAAGAAGATATAATTTAGCTTCTTTACAATGTCTTTATTCTCCTTAAAAGGTCCTTTACCTACTTGGGAAATCTAGTGGACCCGAAAATTCCCTAGCAGTCATTCTGCTTCTGATAGATAACATTTTCCACACTCACCATTTCTTTCCTGGCCTAACAGATTAATCCTAGTTGACACAAATCAGTACTGCTAGTCTCTTACATGTATTGCTTCTGCTCTTCATGATACTGTTCCTTGTTTTCCATGTTTTGCTCCAGCAGCATTTGGTTCTGCTGGCTCAGCATCTGGATCTGGCTCAGGAGATGATGGTTTTCTTCCTCCAGATTTCCCTTTAGGCGGGTAAGCAGCTAGTCAAAAGAATGAGAGGTGAATTTTCCTTTTGCACTTGACTTCACTTGGGATGCATCATAATTAAACTAGCACGAGTAGAGAATTAACTGGATAGAGTCATGCATTTTTAAGACCAAAAAGGACCATTATGATCACTTAGTTTGACCTACTGCCAGGGCCATCCTTGTGGGGGAGAACAGAGCAATTGCCCTGAGCCCCGCGGTTACATGGGCCCCGCGCTGTCCCGCTCCCAGCGGAGCAGTGCGGGGCCCACGTCGCTGCCCCCCACCACTGCTGCACTTCGCCCTGCTCCCTGATGCCTTTGGCAGCAAGCTGAAGGCAGCGGGGGGCAGGGTGGGAGCGCAAAGCCCAGCCTCTGGGCCAGGCCTCCCGGCCCCCAGGGTAAAGCAGCTGGCCCAGGAGAGGGGCCAGTGTGCAGGGCCTGGCCTCTCTGGGCCGGCCCACCTGCCCCTTCCCCCCCTCCCCACTCCAGTGCGGGCGGAGGCCCCGCACAGGCTTATTGGCCCTGGGCCCTGCCCTCCACTAGGGATGGCCCTGCCTACTGCATAACATAGGCTAAAGAATTTCCTCCAATGATTCCTGAATTGAGCCCATACCTTGAGCTAATTTGTCCTCACAACCCCCCTATGAAGTAGGGAATGATGTTACTCCCATTTTACACATAAGGAACTGAGGCACAAAGATTAAGTGACATGGCCAAGGTCACACAGGAACTGTATGGCATTGCCAGAAACTGAACCCATCTCCCGAATCAGCTCAGTGCCTTAATTACAAGATCATTCTGCTTCCCAATATGCTGTACTTCTCTCTCCCAAACCATCTAGCTAAGATTGCCATACTGTTACTCAAAGGTCTAATACTGCAGTGTGCTGAGTATTTCCTGTGCATCACTGGATACCCTCAATTCTCATTTGAGTAAGTGAGAGCTCAGGGTGTTTAGCAATTTGTAGAACTGTGCTCTAAAAGATATGGTAGCAAATTCAGCTCCATAGAGGTGGCTATATTAGTTAGCACGTTTAGAACTCACTCAAAGCCATTTGAATTTCTCTTTCCCACCCCTCTATATCTTGGTAAATAAACCCAGCACAATTTTTACCACAGGCCAATAATCTCAGTCTTATCAGTTTCTTTGTGTTGGCTGTCACTATGTCAATCACGTGGAAGAATTCAATATCATTATCAAGCTAAGGACAAAATTCTAGTCCTCAAGATCATGCCAGGGTCGTCTTTTGCAAGGAGAAGCAACAAAGAACAATGATAAAGGGACAGCTAGTTTAGGAGGTTAGAGGATTCCTTCCATTCCATGTAAGTCGAGCCTTTGGTTTTAATTCTTCTGAAAGCCTTTTTCTCCTTCCTCTCCTCAGCCCACACAACACACACTCCCAAAAAAGCAACACTACAGTGCAAATTTCCTGCTATTCCTTGTAGCGTAACCAAATCTTTTTCCCTAAGGACAGACCACCACCTCTTTGATGTGCCTGCTTCTAAAGTAATAACTTAAATGCCCTGTGTGAGAGCCAGCTGTGACAAGATCAAACGGCTCCATTTCAACTGAAAACTTAACCAAAGGTGATGTTCTTCTGTTACTAAAGCATAAGGTCAACAATTTCAAGAGCACTGGGGCATAGCCACCCATTTAATTTAGAGAAAAGCTGTTCCTTTGGAAAGAGTGGCCTTATCTCAAGTGTGAAAATATCCTGCCTCTAGATCTCACCTCACAGTGATTATCAAGCTTGGTCAGGGAGATATCCATGGACTGGTGCTGTTCCTTCAGCTCATCATAGCGAACCTGCCAGCGATTCAGCTCCAGCTGAGAATTATTCAATGAGGTTTTCAACTCCTTAGTGTGTGCATACAGCCCCTCATACTCTGTCTTTAGTTGGCTATGCAAAAAATTTACCCTAAAAGTAAAGAAACCAGAAAGCTTACAAATAATATTCAACACAAAGGCACAATATCGATATGCTGAGCTGAAAGTTTCAAAGCTAATTTTTAATATACTTCTATTTGATTGTATCTTACCTGTTTACTATACAAACAGCACTGACAGTGTTACAAAATGTTTCATCTCTACTAAAAAACGGAAAGGAAAATAATACAGAGAGGAGGGTTACCCACCTTGTGCGGTAACCAGAGTTCTTCGAGATGTCTGTCCCCGTGGGTGTTCCACACTAAGTGCTGGAGCGGTCACGTGACATGGCTCAGAGAATTTGACAGCAGAGCTCGTCTTAGTCGCCTCCCTGTGAGAGGCAGTCTTGCACCGCTTTTGGCACCTCTCACAATTGCACAACCAGACCCCCTCAGTTCCTTCGTTACTAGGGAGCGAAAGAGATACACTCCAAAGAGAGAGGGGAGGCGGGTGGGTGGTGGAGCACCCACGGGGACAGATATCTCAAAGAACTCCAGTTACTGCACAAGGTGGGTAACCCTCCTTTCTTTTCCAAGCCGTGTCCCCATGGGTGCTCCATGCTAGGTGACTCCAAAGCAGTGTCCTCATTAGGAAGGAGGGTCTTTGGAGTTAGTAGTGGATGTAGAAGAAAGGACTGCTAGACTTATTGCAGCATCAGATCTTGCTGCTTGATCAATGGCATGTTTGGTAAATGTGTGGATGGAGGACCACGTGGCAGCCTTGTATATGTCTAGAATAGGGACATTATAGAGAAATGCCCTGGAGGTAGAAATTGCCCTAGTGCAATGGGAGCGGATGTCGTCAGGGGGCGGAATGAGCAACATCTCGTAACACATGCGAATACAGCTGGAAATCCACTTTGAGAGTCTTTGTTTCGATAATGGGTCTCCTTTATTTCTACCAGTTGCGGAGACAAATAGTCTGTTAGTTGTTCTGACTGGTCTCGTTCTTTTGATGTAGAAGGCCACCGCTCTACGGATGTCGAGTGTGTGAAGGATAGATTCACAGAAATTCAAGTGAGGCTTTGGCATGAAGACAGGTAAGTCAATGGTTTGATTGAGATGAAAATGGGAATCAATCTTGGGAATGAATTTTGGATGAGGTTTTAATGTGACTTTATATTTGTAGAAAACCGTTTACGGTGGAGTTGCCATGAGAGCTGCAAGTTCACTAACATGGCGGACAGAGGTTATGGCAATAAGAAAGGCTACCTTCATGAATAAGTGATTGAGTGAAGCCATAGGTTTGAAGGGGGCCTTAGTTAAGGTTTTAAGAACCAAGTTCAAATCCCAGATGGGAGTGGGTAGGCAAACATCCAGGTAGAGGTTTTGTAGTCCTGTGAGGAATCTTTGCACTATGGGATGAGAAAAGGGAGATCCCATCCCGTGGATGTTTGTGAAAGACTGTGAGAGCTGCAAGGTGAACTCTGATTGAATTTATTGACAGATTTGATGTTTTTATGTGTAGAAGATAATCCAAAATGGATGGAATCAAAGCCAATGTGGGTTGGACACTATTATGGGAGCACCATCGGTGGAATCTCTGCCATTTCTGCAGGTAAGTCCTATGGATAGATGGTTTACAGCTATTTAGGAGAATGTTTAATACTGGTTCAGAGCAGTACAGTTCCTCCTGAGAGAACAAATTAGGAACCAGGCTGTTAGATGTAATCTGCTGGGATCTGGATGATTTGTGCATCCGTTGTGTTGAGTAAGGAGATTCGATATCACTGATAAGGTGATAGGAGTTCTCGCTAACATTTCCAGCAGGTAAGTATACCATGGCTGTCCGGGCCATGCTGGTGCCAGGAGTATTACAGTCACTGACTCCCTGCGAATTCTGTGAAGGACTCAAGGAATAAAACGGGTTGGAGGGAATGCATATATGAGACCGAACTTCCAGTGTAGGAGGAATGCATATCCCAAGGATCGTGTGCCAACACCTCCCCTGGAGCAATATTTTGGGGATTTGTGGTTGCTGTATGTAGCAACAAGATCTATACGGGGTTGACCCCATTGAAGGAAAATATCGTTCAGAATTTCCTGGTGCACTTCCCACTCATGATTGTGGGAAAAGAAACAGCTGAGGAAGTCGGCAGGTGTCTTCAGAGCTCCTGGCAGATATGTAGCGGGTATCATGATGTCGTTCTTGAGGCACCAGTTCCATAATCTGATCACCTCTATACAAAGGGATCATGCTCCGCCCTGTCTGTTTATGTAAAATATGCAGGCAATGTTGTTGGTCATGACCCTGAGATGTTGGTGAGCTTGAGGGTTTGAAAGCATAGACAGGCTTAACAAACCACTCGGAGTTCGAGTATGTTTATGTGCAGGGATGTCTCCTCTGTGGACCATTTACCCTGGGTGGTGAAATGTAGGATGTGAGCTCCCTATCCCATAAGGGAGGCATCTATGGTCATCATAAGGGAAGGTGTTTCTATAGAAAAGATAACCCATTTTCTAAGTTTGAAGGTATTGTCCATCAGAGGGGAGATCGTTTCAGCTCTAGGGGGACAGAAAGTGATTTGTGAATTGGGTGTAGCTGTGGTCTATAGACCTTGGCAAGCCATAGCTGGAAAGGGCACAGGTGTAATCTTGCATACTTGATAACAAAAGTTGTTGCAGCCATATGACTTAAGTTGTAGACAGTCTTGTGCTGTAATGGTGGGCAAGTGGACTGTCGACCTTGTTAGTTGTATGATTGTGTCTCATCTTTGACCGGGAAGGAAGGCTCATGCTGATCTTGAATCTAGATGGGCTCCTATGAAGTGTATGATCTGCGTTGGTACTAGGGTCGATTTGTCTGTGTTGATCAGTAATCCTAGGGAACAAAACAGTGAGGTTGTAAGGTCTGTAGCATTGGATGCCTGGGTAAGCAAAGGTGCTCTTATCAGACAATCATCAAGGTAGGGAAAAACAGTGACACCCTGTCTGCGAAAGTGAGCAGCAACAACCACCAGGACCTTGGAGAATAATCAAGGTGGTGCAGAGACACCAAAAGGTAAAACTGAATATTGGTAATGGGGATCGTTTACTACAAATCTAAGATATTTTCTATGGGCTGGATGTATTGATATATGAAAATAAGCATCCTGTAAGTTGAGGGCTGTAAACAAGTCCCCATATTCAAGAGCGAGGATAATGGATGTGAGAGTGACCATCTTGAATTTCTGGCAAGCTATAATCTTGTTTAACTTTCTGAGATCTAGAAGAGGACGCCAGCCCCCTGATTACTTTTGAGTCAAAAAATAAGGGGAATAAAATCCTTTGCCTTGATGGGTATCTGGCACCTCTTCTAGGCTCCTATTTGTAGAAGGCGTAAAAACCTACTGTTGAAGGAGTTGTGCATGCAAGAAGAGGGACAGGGAAGGGTAATGAAAAGGGGGTCTGGATAGAAAGGGAATCGTATATTCAGATCTAATAATCTCTATGACCCATCTGTCAGAGGTGATGGCTGCCCATTTTTGGAGAAAAAGTCTTAGACATTTCCTGAAGATTAAGTAAGTGACTGCTCATGAATGTGAGGGAGAGTATGACAACTCTCGATCTTAGCTTCAAAATTGGGGTTTTTGGGGGGGAGGGCTGGTGCTGTGTGACAGATTGATTTGATGGTTGTCATCTACGCTGTGTTTGTGGTCTGGTATGTGTCTGATGATCCTACCACCTGTACCGGGGTCTGGTCTGTGGCTGGAACTGGTACTTTGAGTTGCATGGTTGGTACTGGTATGGTCCGTGAAGAGCCCCCCGGGGGTAAATACTGAATGTACAGAGGGTGGCTCGTGAGTCTTTTGATCCATGCATTATCTGATCAGTTTTATCGGAAAACAGTTTCTTCTTTTCAAAGGGCAAGTCTTTGATGGTTGATTGCAATTGCTCTGGGAGATCCGCCAAGAGCACCTGAGGAGAATGACCCCGGTGGCAATTGTGCGGGCGGTGGTGTTGGCAATGTCTAGGGCTGCTTGAAGAGCTGTCCTAGAAATAAGTTGCCCTTTTCTAATGATGGCGTGGAACTGATGTTTCTTGTCCTCTGGCACAAGTTCAATCAAGTCTGCCAACTCGAGGTATTTGTAATGATCGTAATTGGCGAGTAAAACTGAGTAATTGGCCACACAGAGTTGGAGGGTGGCCGAGACATACACCTTTTTCCCCAAGAGGTCCATCTTTTTATCCTCCTTGTCATGTGGTGTGGCATGGTTAAAAAGCTCTTTGTGGTGCTGATTTGCCACCTCCACGACTAAGTAGTTAGGTGCTGGGTAACTGAAAAGGTATTCAGAGTCCTTGCTGGGTACATAATGCTTTTTGTTGACCTTCCTAGATGTTGGGGGAATAGTGGCTGGCCTTTTCCAGATTTCTGTGGCTGGGTCTGTTAATGCAGCATCCATGGGTATCGCAATTCATGTGGAAGATTTACTTTGTAGAATACGCAAGAATTTATGCTGGGACTCAGGGACGGTCTGCACAGCTATCTCAAGAGATTCAATCACACAGCGGAAGAGCTCCTGAAATTGTCTATAGTCATCCATTGCAGTGGACTGCGAAGAAACCATGGCATCTTCAGGTAAGGGAGATGTGAAGGTAGGAGGAGATCTGGATTCCAAGTCTCCTGGTTCTTCATGGGGCTCCTGAGCAATGTTCCCTCTAAGGTTTGGCGGCTTGTGTGCAAAATTTTCAAGCCGTGTGCAAAACTTTTTCTGAATAAAATTTTTGTGTAAACTCACACGACAGAAATTATAGACATTAACTGAAGTTAAGGTGATTGTAAATAGAATTAATTAATTGTGTTTAACTGAATCTGAATGAATTCTGAATTAAAATTTAATTTTTAGAAAGGTTTTTATTTAAAATTAATTTTTTTAAAGTTTTTTTTTTTTTTAAGAAAGAAAGAAAGAAAGAAAGAAAGAAAGAAAGAAAGAAAGAAAGAAGCCAAGGCCGCTGGGCGGGGGGGAGGGGAGAAGGGGAGGGGGCGGACCCGACCGCGGCCCTGGGAAGCCGCCGGTGGGGCGGAGCAGACCCCAGCCCCAGAGGCTGATCCTGGCCCCATGCTGGGAGGCCGAGGCCGTCAGAGGAGCCCGGCCCTGGGCCGGGAAGTCGAGGCGATTGGTGGGTGGGAGCCCGGGAGCTCGCCCCGGCCACGTGGGGCAGGCAGGCAGGCCCGCGCACCTGCCCCGGCCCTGAGCCTGCCTGTCCCACCCTGGGGGCGGGAGGGCCAGCCCAGAGGCTGGGCGCAAGCCAGGTCTGCCGCGACAAAGCCGCAGCCCAGGGGTCTGGAGGGAGCGGCGGGGGCTGCCGGGCTGTGCAGGGGTCCCTCAGTGCTGCGCGGGGGGTGCGACGGGTACAGCGCGGCCTTGCACCCGCGCAGCTTAGAGGGAACACTGCTCCTGAGTGTCTAGGACTGGCAGAGAGAGGGGTTGAAGTGGAGGTCTGTGATGGTGTGAGGTAGATGGGTTGGGGGAGGGGGTGGAGTAATGAGATCAAGCATCCCTTGAGGACCAATGCTGTGGGTATGTAGAAGATTGGGCATACCAGGGAGGCAGGCACCAAGGGTACAGTGGATAAGTGGGCAGCCCACGGTCCCGTAGATAAGGAGAAATGGGTTGCTGAGAAAAGGTGTGCCACTGTTCTTGCATGTCCTTGTCCTCACTGTCAAAGGGGACTGGTGATAGGGTTCTGGTATGGACTGTGGAGAGACCGCGGAGCCACTACTGTGGTAAGTAGTCGGATACCTCTCCTGAGACGGAGCATGGTGCTCGAGCTTGTGTGTGTTTGCAGGGTACTGACTGGTCTTCAGGTGTGGACAGTGCTCTAGAGGTTAGAGTTTGAGCAGCACGGTGCGGTGCTGCTGTAGTGGGAGCTGCGCCAGTGTGGAGGTAGGCGCTGGTGATCCTGTTGGCCCAGCGGATTGCTGTGCTGTGGGAGGGTCAGAATGAGCCTCCTGGGCAAGCGGAGCCACGGAGGACACTGAGGCTGTTGGTGTTTCCTTAGGGGCCGCTGTAGAAAGCAGGGCTGCAGAGGGGATAGCTTTTGACAGCTTAGCCTGAAGCAGTCTCCCCCCGTGGTCTGAATGAACTGACAAAAGGACCTTTTGGGGGGCTTCTCCGCCAACACACTTGAAGAACCTAATGCCTCTTTAGTACGTGGATTCTGAGGCGAGAGGGATCTCCTCCTCTTCGCTGTGGTGTAAGGTGAAGTAAAGTGCCTGTCAGAGTGGGTCCGAGGAGCCGTTGCTGCCCGCTCTGGGTCAGAGGCTGGATGGAGAAAACGGACCCTTAAAAGTAACTTGAGACGGAGGCCTCTGTCCTTTCTAACCCTAGCACTTACATTTTGGCAGTGAGGGCATTTCATAGACATATTCCCTTCTCCTAAACATTTTATGCAGTCGGCATGATTGTCAGACGCAGGCATGGCGTCCTGACAAGTCTGGAAGCGCTTGAATCCAGGAGAAGCCTGCATTGTGGCTCAGCAGGGGAAATAAACCCCTTTGGTTGTTTTTTTTCCCCTTCTTCTTAAACAAGGGTAGAAATAACAAAAAAAGAAATAAGAAGAGAGTAAAAACTGAAGAGGAAAAGGGTAGTGAAGAAGAGATTTAGAGACGAGCTGAGGAGAGAACCAAGCTCCATCCGTGTCTGTGGATGGTAGAGAAGAAACTGAGGGGGGTCCGGTCGCACGGCCGGCAAGAGGGCGCCAAAAGCGGCCTGAGACTGCCTCTCGCAGCCACACAACCAAGAGGAGCAATGCTGCCAAATTCTCTGAGCCGCGTCGTGCAGCTGCTCCAGCACCTAGCATGGAGCACCCACAGGGACACGGCTCAAAGAAGAACATAACACTGACTACACCTCTCTGATACTTAAGCATTTAGGATAGGTTACAAGTTTCCACAATGAAAATACATTTAAAAGCATTCCAGTGTAAAACCAGCTCTATTGGGTACAGGTAGGGACTATCCATTGGAATTTATTTTCCTGTAAGTGTTATTGTGCATTGTGTGTCAGGGACACTGCAATGCATCAATAAATTAGGCAACTTGTGTGTTTTTTAAGCCAGTGGCAATGGTAAAAATATCTACGATTCCTGGACACCTTTTAAATAAATAATTTAAAAAAAAAAGAATTCTGATTATGTTGACAAATGAAGCAAACAAACCTACTTCTCTTGTAACCCTCAGCAATTAGCATTTTGGGACATTGTTCCAAAGCTTTGCCCACACTAGGAAAATGACCCATGTTGAACAGAGAAAGTTCAGAGAACCCTGGTTTGCAGAGCAGTAGTGCAATAACCTGCATTACCTGAGAACCGTGTAAGGGACCATATTCAGGAAACTCAAAGCACGTTAGTTTTTAAACATGTTTCAAACTCTGATGTAGAGCATAAAGCCTCAGGTCTTGTTTACACTAAGTTTCTTTAAAAAAATTTGCTAAGAACTTGCCTGAATGGTGCAGGTTCATTGATTGTAGCAACAACTGGAGCGCTAGTGTATACCGGTCAGAGACATTTTAACCACCGTCTGGTCCAAATCTATTCTGAGACTAGCCCACTAATGAGTTCCAGCACGGTTTAAAAGGTGTCTAGTGCAGCGTTTCCCAAACTAATTTGGCCACAGAACACTTTTTGGCTTGAAATATATTGATGGAACATGTACATGCTGGTGCCGGGGTAGAGGAGGGCCTTCATACTGAAAACTTGCTGCACATATTGTCGGAAGTTGATTTTAAAGAGTTAGTTTTAGTTTTCTGGGGATGTCTTTTATTTTACAAAGAACAAAAAATAATGAGGGAAGAACAAAGGAAAATCATCTACTATTCAAATACCTTAATATTTTTGATACACACATAATTTCATACTTAATATTTTAGAAAGAAAAAATATTGCTAGCATTGAAATTTTTTCACAGAACACTTATTCACATCGATTTAGGAAATGTTAGCCTAGTGAATACACAAACTACTGAGCCCACTTTTAGACCATGTTTAGTTCTTGTACTTAAGCCTTGACACAGAGTTTCTAGTCTGGACAGGCTATTACAAGTTAAAGGAAAATAAGGAACAGCAGAGCTTTAACTCCTGGCACTCTAGCACATCTTGAACAAATCAGAAATAATACAATTAAAAATTTAAGGGAGACAGTATTGGGTATTTGGGTAACAATAATTTCCATCTGTCAACTTTTTACTTAAAGCCCCCTTTGCTGGAAACATGCTTACATGAGAATATTAGCTTTTATTTTACAAATATATTTGTTTAATCCTTATGGTTGGTAAAAAAAAGAAAAAAGCCTGAAAATTTGACCTGAACGTACCCTATTGGTTCATAAATCAGTCAGCAAATAAATAGCACCCAACATTTAAAAAAAATATGCATGTGTTTAAAGCCAATATCATGATTTTTGAACATTTGGGGCTGCCAAAATCCAATTTCTTTAACAATCAGAGATGCTTACACTAACTACAATATTTTGTCCACAAACTTTTTGCAGTAAAGTACTCTCTAGTGATTCCTCAACAACTGGCAGGCATTTCTCTCCTGTTCCCCACCATGGGGCAAATACTACATTGATTTATGTCCTATGCAAGGTCCTGGATTTTCATGAGCTTGCCATGATCAAAAGTCAGCACAGAATTTGTTCAGTCAACCCTTTGGAAAACAGACACACATGCAAACAGAAACTATATCCCGAGCCTATCTGGAACAAGTGCAAGTCACAGGAGCAGACCACATCTGAATCACTAACAGTACTCATTTACAATGATTATAAAACTGATTATCTACTAGCGATTAAGTAAGCATGAACAAATTAAAAAACCAGCTATCAGGGAAAAGAAATTCTGTTATGAACAGCTACACCGACGAAGGGCTTCCAAGAACCTTAATGTTAGCACAACAGTGGATTAGAGCAAGTCTACATTGCATATGATTGAATTTTTACTAATATACGCAAGGCCCCTTTCCAAAGAGCTGTACCTGTCCAGTTCTTCTCTCAATTTCTGATTTTCTCCAGTGGCTATTGCATTCGTTCTCTTTTCTTGCTGCAGAGCCTCTCTCTCAGTTTTTAAAACGATTTCCAACTCTTCCAAATCTGCCTTGTGTTTTACTAAACTGTTGTACCTGTAAGAGATGAATAAGCATCTTTTTTTGCCTACGAACTTTTCTTCTCTTAAAACAGGATTTCTCAGTACATAAAAATGTATCCATCAGAAAACAAGACTTCTTCAATATGAGTTCAAGGAAATCTATAGTAAGTGAGTGAACTCAGGCTAGTCTATAATCATACAGAGAGGGGCTACCAATTATATTTCTGACTGAATTGAAATGCAAATTATAAGAACTGTGATCAATCTGTATATCCCAATCAACTGGTATAAAGCAGGTATTTTGCCAGGGTGAAGGGAACTTAAAGGGGGGGGGGGGGTCCCAGAGAGTGCTGCACCATTTAAACTAACATACCATGCAGAATCAATTACTCGGGGCAGGTCTCAAAGCCTCTGTGCAAAGCAAAAAGAGGCAGCAAAAAATAAAAAGGAGTGAAATCAACTGCTTATGTCAACTCTCAAATATTGCATATAAAAGACAGACAATGTGGTTATGACACAACAATGCCAATGGATCCGTGCTGAAGTGTTGTAGTATTTTGTAGGGACTGACTGTATTGCTCTAATGGTCCTGCTCCTTTGCTGATGAGAAATCCTAGGCTATGTCTACACTGGCAACTTAGTTTGAATTAAGGAGGCTTAATTCGAACTAACTAAAGCCATGGCTACAATAGGCTTTAGTTAGTTTGAATTAAGGGCTTCCTTACTTTGAACTAATAAGTTCGAATAGGGTATTCAAACTAAAGGGTTAATTCGAACTAACTAGTTTGAATTAGCCAATGTGGCCATGTTAATTCGAACTAATTTCTTAGTTTGAACTAACCAGCCATTGAAATGAATGGGGATTGCTGATTTGAACTAAGCGAGTGCCATGAATGGCACTTGCTTAGTTCGAACTAACTTTTTCTAGTTCGAATTAAGCTCATTCGAACTAACTAAAATTAGTTCGAATTAGTTAGTTCAAACTAACTAATTCAAACTCATTTTAGCAAGTGTAGACATAGCCCTAGAGGGTAGCACTGGGATTTACTTGCCCTGAGAGCTCCACTGTGCAGCATTCTAGGATGAATACAACAAAGAAGCATTTTATTTCACCTACTGATTTGTTCATTTTGCACATGGAGCCATCATGAGTGGTGAGGAGGGGAGTTAGAAAGTGCAGTGGTGTCTTCCCTGTGCCGAGAACACCTAAGTTTAGGATGAGACCTCTTCTGACCCTGCTGGCACAGTTTCCCTAATGTCTAAAGGAGACAGGCATAGATGAGGAAGTTGAATGCCCCTTACCAAGTATGGCTGCCGACTTTCCAGATAACACTGGTCCCTTACTACCACCCTGATATATGGTCACTTTGCACCATAGCAAGTTGTTCTCAAGAGGATTTCCTGCAATTGGGGTCCTCTGCCAAGTTTTGTGCTTGTGTAAACTTGGCTAGACTACATAGGAATCCAGCTCAGTGAAGTGGAAATGGCCAGTGTTTTGATTTAGAGCAGCTTTTTGTAACAGTGGTGTGCACCCATCTCTGGAGATGGTACAGCAGGCTTTCACCCCCATAACATACTCTCTGGACATCTGTTGTGAAGCATGGATGAACCTTGTTTCAAAAAGTTTCAAAACAGCAACCAAGCAGAAGACAGAGAGGTACTTTTAAAAGCTCAGTGAGCAGACAGACTTCCACTGCGTTGTCAATTCTCATTTCAACAGAAGCGAAAGCAGACAAGGACAGTTACTTTGTAATAAAAACAAAACAAAAGAAAGAGCACAGTACCAAATGCACTGACTCCTGCCAACTTATTTCTCTTTCAGGCTACCATCCCTCGGCCCCCAGGGGTCACATTACAGCCTGCTACAAATTCCAGCCTAGTAAGTTGCCTCACAGAGGAGTACCTGTCTTCCAGACAAAAAGCTGCTTTTTATTATTCATCACCAGGCGCAGTAATGGAGTTAAATGAACCTTGTTTGTTTTCTTCTCTCGTTCAGCTGCAGGACATTTTAAATACTGTTTAGTGTCCACATGACAAATGGAAGATCCTGTTTTCTTATGTTAACCTGAGGCATTATTTTCCCTTCTGTGAGAAGATTTTTTTTCAAATCCCTTTCTTTATACCTCACCTTTTAACTTTGGCTCTAGTTCAGACTCTGATAACCAGCTTCAAGAATGAAGTTCAGAAGGTAGCCCTGTCGATTCCAGAGTCTGACAGAACCAGCTCTATCCTCAATATGCTGACAGAGGTCATCTTGTCTGCACAGAGCATAGACTCATAGACTTTAAGGTCAGAAGGGACCAGTACGATCATCTAGTCTGACCTCCTGCAAAATGCAGGCCTTAAAACCCCACCCCACTCCAGCAATAGGCCACCAACCTATGACTGAGTTATTTACCTCCTTAAATCATGATTTAAGGACTTTAAGATACAGAGAATTCACCAGTAGGTGAGCCATGCTCTGTGCTACAGAGGAAGGCATATCAGAAATGATCCCATCACTGCTCTACTGTTCCTGCAGCTTGACTGGCACTAGAATAGATTTGCTACCAGAAGCTTTACCATCAGGTTGTCCAACTCTGAGCAGGGTTAGACAATGTAGAGGTAAATCAGTCGATGACTAGTCTTCACCAGTACTCCCATGACTGGTCTAGCATTAGTGCCAGACCAACGGTGGGATTTTGGAAAGGTTTCTCGCTGGACGCAGATTCAGTCCATACCAATCATGGGCCCCTACACACAGAACTTCCATCTTTGGCCTCTTTCCTTTTGAGTCCTCAGGCAAAAGCTCTGGCAAATTTTACACCACTCACTCAAGTGGGAGTCTCCCCAACACCTAAGGCAGGAGAAGGGCAGGTTGTCCCTTGGCATAGATTTCCTGCAGGACATGCAGGATTTGAAGCCAGGCACTGCCCTAAACCCAGGCCTGGGACAGGCAGAAACTAAATTCCCGCTAGTCAGGATTCCTAATTAACTAACTTAACGACTATACAATTACTAAAACTAACTACTGAACAATAGAGCTATAAACAGGTACTTATTGTGAATGATAGGGGGAAAGCACTTGTTGAGCAAGAGAGCGCAACTGTTCCATGGTAACAACAGCTTTTTGTGGCTCTCAGACACAGTTTGCAGTTCCCTAGGGGCCCACGGACCACAGACTGAAAATCATTGCTCTAAGACAACCTCTTTTCTCACAATAACCCAAATCTTTCTTCCATACAATTCTCAGTGATACATATTGTTTCAGAGTTCTCAAGAGACCTATACTTCACACCTTGCTAGTTAATTAGCTGATTTAGAGGTCTTACCCTGCGATTTTATTCTCACAAAGCAGCAGCAGGGAAACCGTCTAAGGATCTATATTTTACAGGCTTTAAGGGCAAAATTTTCAACTGTGCCTAAATGACCAAGATTCCTAAGTCCCATTTTCACAAGTGCACATGCACTAAGGCTATGTACACACTACAGACTTGTCCCACAATAAAGCTGTTGCGGTACAAGCAAGCGTTATAACTATAACGCTTTCCCCTCTCCACACAGCACTCCTTGTAATGAAAAGGAGAGTTCACAGGCTCCTTTGAATTTTTGTTACAAGGAGCAGTGCATGGGGGCACCTATCCCACCATGCACTGCCAGCGGGGCTGCTTCCACCCCCCGTTCCTCCACAGGGCCATAGGGCTGCCCCGGGGGGTCCCTGGGGCTGCCCTGCCCTGCTGGAGCTCCACTGGGGGGCGGCGCTCCCCCAGGAGCGGGGCTCAAGCCATAACTAGAGGGGCTGAAGCCGCCTGTGCTTGGGGGTTCCTGCTTGGGAGCCTCAAGCACGGGTGGCTTGAGCCGAGCTGCCTGCTGCCCGGGCTTGGGGGCTCCCCAGCGGGAGTGGGGCTTAACCAGGGCAGGGCTCTGAAGCCACCGGCGGCCTGAGCCCCACTTCTGTTGGACTTTCCCAGGGCCAGGGCTCCGCTGCTGCCAAGAAGCGAGTGCTCTTGGCGGCTGGAGCCCTGCTTCCCTAGGGAACCCCCAGAGGTAGCGGGGCTTCAGCTGCTGGCTTCTGGGCAGCAGCAGAGCCCCAGCTGAAGCCGCCAGGGCTTGGGGGTTCCCGCTCAGGAGCTGCCAGCCCGGGTGGCCAGTCCCCAGGAGCCACCAGGGTTCCTGGTGGCCGCAACAGCAGCGGAGCTCCTGTAGCAGGAGCTCCGCTACTTGTCAATTTCACTGCTCTGCTAGAGAAGTGAAATTGACAAGTTTGACAGCTCTGGTGTCCCAGAGTGGCCTCCATTCACACTCTGGGACATTTCCGGAGGCTGTCAAAAGTGCAAGTAGTGTACACACTGGCTCTACCGTGGAACAGCTGTTCCGTGGTAAGCCTAACCACGCTCCTTTAGGTGGTTTACCTGTTGCGCAGCAATAGGGCTGTTGCCGCACAACAAGCAAGACTGTAATGTGTACGCTCACAGCCTTATCACGCAGTAAAGCTCCTTACCGCGCAGTAAGGCTGTAGTGTGTACAAGCCCTTAGGCTCTTACATTTCATTGAAAGGCATATGTCTGTGATTACCACCTGTTTTGCAATTCCCGAATTCACACTGTTACAGTTTCAAGAACCTACTCCTTTGCGGGTGATTAAGTTTCCAATTTTAATCCCTTGAGGACATTAAGAATGGGAAGGTAGGCCTCAAGAAGCAATGCACTGCATTAATAAAATACTAATTATGTCTACTTTCCACAACAAAAAGGAAAACCAAAAGTCTGCAACATTAATACTTAGCACATACCCAGCCATGCAATTCCATTGGGTGCTGCTGAACTGTAATTCTCTTATTAGTGACTACTCAGCCCACTGTAATGTATCTTAAAAACTCCTACCTTTCCCCGAGAGCTTTGTGCTCCAGTTCCAGATTTTTGTGTAATGTTTTCAGGCAGCTGTGTTGCTTTATTAGCACTTCATATTCTGTGGACTGTCTCTCATGCAGTGAGGCAAAGTGTTCGTGGTCCTGCAGCAGTGACTCGTACTCAGCTTTTAGCTGGTCTTTCTGTTTCAGGAGATTTTCATTTTCATTTTCCTTGGCTGTTTGCTGGTTTTGAAGTAAAGCATTCTGGGCCATCAGTGAAGTGCTCTGGGAGCTCAGGGTTGAATTTTCTACCTAAAGTTTCTCAAATAAAAAGTATTTATATTTATATACAGCTGCTGGCACACACCACAAACATGCTATGCAGCATCCACTACAATGTGGGTAAAGATGCTTATACATTTATTGGGAACATGAAGATATGTGGAAAGAACACTTGAGCAACCATTTAGTATTACTAGTAATGGACAGGATATGAAGATATAGCAGAAGCACGATTAAAATTTGTCCTGTAGCAAAACAACACCTAATACATTTTAAGACTAGATTTGACAAAGGGGAGCAATCTGGTTCAGTTTAGTTCCATCTATAACACTGACAAGAGTGTACAAGAACTGAAGTTCCTCCATGTTTGTATACAACTGAACAGAAGCTTGTTAATTTCACTTCATAAAAAGGAGGGGGGTGAAATTCACCACTGTGCAAGGGGCTAGTGTGAAACCTAAATCTCTCATAAAGTCACTTCTGATACTTATGCAGTGCACTGGCTTTGCGCTGACCACATGGTTAGGAGTAGGACTATGTGAATCTAAGTTGGTATAAAGTGCATGTTGAAAAGGTGGCAGAAAATTAAGTTGAAGTAGGGGGCAGAGTAGGGCTAGTCAAAAGAGCTTCCATTGTAACTGCTTTGATAGAAAATTGGGTTTTCAATTAAATGAAATTGTTCTCAAGTGTCTCCTTTTCATGGAAAATTTTGATTTTTTGTCAAGAAACCAAATGCCTGAAAACCAAAATATGTTGAGATTTGGATACGAGGCTCCATTCTCATTTCCCCAAAACACTTCTTTCTGGGACTCGGTATGAAAAGAAAAAAAGAACTAACATGAAGAAACACATGATATGCTGCTGCAGCTGGAATAGCAAATCTGGATTCTGCTGCATTAGTAATTACTTCTTCCCAAGTACTATAGCAACTTCTTAATAGTGATGATCCCAGGCTGAAAGTCTGGATCCAAACATTTTTTAATTTGAAGAGAATTCGGATCTGAATCTGACCTCCCCTGCTGGGGCACCACCTCCACATAATTAAAATCAAATCCAAAGTTTCCTGGCACATTGGCATTTGGTTCTTCTGACCTGGAGCTTGGCTGTTTGGGTCTGCAAAGCAGTGTTGTGCTCCTGGAGGAAGACATTTTGCTTCTGTAGTGTCAGGATCTGATTATTGAAAGAGACGTTCTGCATTTCCAAATGCTTCAGCTGTTCTTTCAGCAGCTGCTTCTCGGTATGCAGGGCTGCATTCTATAAGAGAAGTAGAATGGGAAGGAGGGTGTGTGAGAGGGGAAAATCAAACAGCTGTTCTGATTATTTACAGTCCTATCATGGGTGAGAAGAAGCTACTAATATCCCTTATGCAATGAAGTTTTAATAGCAAATACTTCACAACATTAAGTCCAACGTAGGATAGATATTATGGTGCAAGATTCACCTCTGGAGAGAGGCCAGCACAAGACCTGTGCCACTCAAGTCCTACATAGGCTTTCAGATGAGGGCTTAACTAATTCATAAGCCAGGGGTTGGTTCTCTGCTCATGGGGTGAATTTCACGTGCAATGATAAAATTATTTCAAACTGTGGTACCTGCATGGTCCATTACCATAGGATCTAAGTGCCTGACAATCTTTAATAGATTTATCTTCGTAACACCCCTATGAGACTACCAGCCCCATTTCACATATGGGGAACCGAGGCACAGACTTGCCAAATGTCTCACAGGAAGCCCGTAGTGAAGCAGGGAACCGGAGTCCTGACTCTTGAGTACCTGGCTAATGCTCTGACCACAGGACCATGGTTCCTCTCCGGATACACAGAACTCAGGGTTGCTTCCTACTTTAAAAAATAACATAACCACCCTGAAATGCCTTATCCTCGGCCTCCTGAAGGCAAAGACTTACATTCCTTTCCAGCTCTATAGCCCTATCTTTCACTTTCAACAACTCCATTGTT
Source organism: Pelusios castaneus (assembly GCA_007922175.1). Lineage (NCBI taxonomy): Eukaryota > Metazoa > Chordata > Testudines > Pelomedusidae > Pelusios > Pelusios castaneus. The sequence continues at coordinate 966,981 of ML685899.1, forward strand.
GTTTCTCGATGTCCCGTTTCCCATTTCTCTTTCATCTGATGGTTTGAAACGATTTTTTCTGCAGGATACTTTAATGAGTTCTGTCCACACTGCTCATCTTCTTGATTTTGCTTATAAACTTCGAAGTCCTTCTTTACCTGTGAAATAGACACAAAATACTCTTGTAAAAATGAATCTTTTCAAGTAATTGTAGCTCCCTCAAATAAATAAAACATTAACAATAATAATTAGCTCTTATGCAGGATTTTTTCTTGTGATTTCAAGAAACTTTATAAAGTGTGTTGGGGGGGAGGGAGTACCATTAGCCCCATTTTACAGATAGGGAAACTGAGATCCAGAGGTAAAAATTATAAATTCTCAGGAAAAAGGAAGGCACATCTCCTCATTTCTAATCAAATCCCTCTCTACTTGGATCCGCTTCCTCCTAATAAATGAATAAATCCCTGGTAAATCCCCTTCCTCCTAATAAATAAATCCCTGGCTTGGGGATTTTCAAAAGCATTCAACATTGGAATAACTCTGCTGTCACTGAAGATTATTATTTTTTATTTGTACTACTGTAGAATCTAAGAACCCTAGTCACTGACCAAGACCTCATCATTGATTGAGGTGCTGAACAAACACAGAACAAAAAAATGGTACCTGCCTCAAAGAGCTTACAATCTCAGCATAAGACAAGACAGATGATGACGGTAAAATTCCATGACTTTAAAAGGAAACAGAGCTAAACCAAAGCTAAGCATTCTTGAAAATCTCATCCC
>ML685899.1:972741-1023939 GCA_007922175.1 Pelusios castaneus
TGATTCCAAAGAATGGATGATGTTGGTATTATTATTATATGTTAGCATATGACAGAAGAAGGCATTTAAGTCACATAGGAGGCTTTTTTTTTTTTGCTATCTTTTCTTGAGTAAAAAAGTATGTAGCATGCAACCTATAGAATAGCTAAACCTTACATCTTAAAATGAGTTTTTTCTTTTACCGTATTTAGCTCATTCTGTAACTGCTTATTCAATTTAAGAGACTCCTCCACTTGCGCCTCTAGTAATACAATCTTTTCTTCTTTAATGGCTAGTGTTGTCTTTAGTGCAGATTCAGTTTTGCTTTCTAGAATCTTGTATTTTCTGAAAGACAATGGGAACAGCATTCCAGTATCTGTCATTGGAAAATAACCACCATATGGATTACATACATTTCTCTCTCATATCACAATAATACGCTATTATTTTGCAATTGGATATAGTAAATTGCAAGATTACTATGGAGGAAACAGTTCCTTATGGGAAAATCCAACAGATTTTCATAGGGGTAAAATCAATACGCTAAAAAAACCTACAAAATTCAATATAAAATAATCTTTCTAATTTTTCCCCTAATCATACTATACAATTTAATAGAAAATTATATCCCTGCAGTATATTTCTATAGCTTGGGGGAAACCTAACTCTACAGAATTCTACAGTAAGGATATTATTCTCCAGTAAAGACCATAGAAAAAAGATAGAAGGAGATCTTTTTTGTTAAATTCTATAGGACTTGTCCATCAGGGATGTCTCATGCAATACCTTGACAGATTGCATTTATTTTCACATTTGGCTGGATAACCACTTAAATGTTAGAGGCATAGAATGCACCATATAAAAGACAATGGTCCAATACTGCATCTTTTACCTTGCCAGCAGAGTTCAATTATAAATACTGTTAGTAGATGGCAAAAATGGTTACTCATCTTAAATCTAAAAACTGCTTTCCTGCTCAGGTGAAGGCAGAATTTAGGATGCTAATCTCCAGAAGTGTTTCCAGAAGTAGGTTTCATGAAGATAAAAGAATAAAAACCATGTAAGTGGATGTGTACATGCAGGCCTTGATCCCAAACCCACACTAATTTCTACACTGGTATAGCTCCTTTGAATTCATTGGAGTTACTCCTAGTATTACTCACTGTAAAAGAGGTCAGAATTCTACCCTCCACCTGCTAAATTTATAGGGGGACACAAAACTGCTGTAATCCAACTGTACTGCAGCATGAAGTTATGTAATGGCTTCACAAAGTTATTTCACCGGTACAGCAATATTGAACTGGAATTCATTTTTGTTCCAGGTAGATGCAGAACACCCATCTGTAGTGACCTGATTGCAGGATTTCCATAAAACAGTGGCTTTGCTATTGTTAGAAAACAAAATCTAAGCCAAATGGTTTCATATAGTCTCTCAGGGGTAGGACACGAAACCATGATTTCAATGGGGGTGGGATGGGGGTGGTTCCCATACTATTTAACACACATAAAACAGTACAGTAATGGTCTAAACTACTACAGCTTGCAATACTTCTGCTGGAGTGCTGGGTGGAAAATATCATAGTCCTTTCCTTTATGTAGAGTGCAGTCATGATAGGGTTCTGTGTGTGTGAATTCTCTGCCACCCTTCTACTTCCCATTCTCCATATCAGTTAAAAAACTCTACAAGTGACAACTGACTTGGTGCTTTTAGGATTTAGTCTGTAATTTGACCCTGATGCTGCTGGTTGCAATGGAGATTAATAAGCACATCCATCCTTCCAGGTGCAGATCTTTTCAACCCTGCATATTGGCTGCCTTATGTCAGAAAAATATTCAGAGTATCAGAAACATTGGTGTGTGTGTGTGAATACACACACAGGAAACGTGAAAATGAAAAAGCAAAAGGCTGTGGTTGGCAGGGTTCAAGGACTTGCTGGCCAGTTACAGAGTTACACTCTTAAAGGGGCTCAGTTTCCTCACTTGTCGTCATTGCCGTTATCGTCCTGCAGAAGCAGCTCTTTGTTCATTCCAATCTTCTCCAGTTCCTGGCTCAGTCTGTCCATCTCACTAGACAATTGTTGGCTCTTCAACTTTTCCAGGACCAAATCCTATAATAATGCTAACACAGTTAGTCATCAGACAGAAGACAGTGATAATTACAGAATACCAGTTATTTTAAAAACCCTGGAGTATGATAAGGGCATTGGGTTAAACCCTGGACCCATTAAAGTCAAAGAGAGTTTCCTCTTTGATTTCAATTGAGCAGGATCTCACCCACTTTTTGGGGGTCTTACTTCAACTCTCTGTGTAAATTAAGAGCAGCTCCACTGTAAATCAGTGTGAGAGGAGAATCAGATGCTTTGTTTTTAAACAGCAGTCTATGCTGGCCATTTTATCAAATAAAATAGAGGGATTTTTCCTTCATATTTGGTCTTTGGCTAATTTGTATTTAATTCTTTATGCTTTCGTTGCCATCTCCAATGTTGCAAGCATATTGTAGCACGGACACAGGTTTGTTAGTGAATTGATACTAGGCCAGCAGAGGGCGCTCACAGTCTTCGGAGTCCAACCAAAAGGAGAAAAAAGTTTTAGAATTACATGTAAAAATAATTAAAACAAAACCAAAACTTCTGAACACCATAAAATATAACTAATAAAACACAGATATGTGTAATAAATAAGATTTTCCATTTTCTAACCTCTATATTTATAGTATTGAAGGTATTTCCGATACCAAGGGCTTGCCTACACATGGAAATTTATCAGTATAACTCCCAGTGTGGACATTTATTCTGCAATTCAAGTGCCTTTTTCTGGTTTAGGTTATATTCCTTTTGCAACAGTGTTAATTACACCAGAATAAGAGTGCCCACCCAGGGAGTTTTAAACGTATAATTATAGTGGCACAATTATACCAAAATAGTTATGCCAATAAATGTTCCTGTGTAGATGAGATAAGTACGTAAAATAAAATGCTGAGAAGTAAGGTAACCTTTTTGCTTTCATTGTCAGACTACATTTCTAAAAGCAACTAATGATTCTGGGTGCCGAACTGCAGACACCTTAAAAAAGGTGATTTTCCTGAGCATCCAGAACCAGTACCGCGTTTACAATGACGCCAGTGGTGCTGGATCCACATGTGGAAGGGGCCCTCCACTGCAGGCCAGAGACTGGGCGGGTTTTGGCCAATTGGGGGAGGGCAACATCAAGGGCTCAACTGAGCCCCGCAAGGCAAGCAGGTTCTGGCAGGCCCTGTCCTGCTTTGTCCAGGCTGATTTGCCTGGTTGATTGTGCCGCTCCCGAGGAACCAGAGTGATCCCCGTCCTGGGATCGATCCCTCTAACCCAGGCCTCACAGCCCCCACAGGTGGCCCACAAATACATTTGGTGCCAGTCCCACAAAAAGTTAATCTGGCCCTGCCCAGAATGCTTTAGAAAATGTAAGCATATTATATAAATATACAAATGAACATACACACCATAACATAAAACAATGGGCAAAAACCTGGTCTCACTAAAATCATTTACAAATGGGAGTTTAGACTTCAAGGGAGCCAAGATTTTATGCAGTATTTACACTTCAGTGACTCAAATAAACTGCTGGGAAAAAATGGTGTTAGAAATCATATGTGTCAAATTTAAGTTTGCACATAGGACCCAGAGCTACTTAAATGTTGCTGTATGAGCTCTGAGATGACCATATTCAACAGGATATATGCAATCACACCCATAATCCATTTTGACATTGAACATACAGATTCTTTTGACTGTTTATGCACATTCTTCCTACTGACAATGTGACTGCCGTAAGTTTTCTTTTATATCTATGTATTTTTTAAATTTAAATTGAAAAACCAGGACACACACCTGTAGATTTAAGGATTTAAGATAGGGCAAAATGTTGGGAGTAAAATATCTGAACCTAAATCTACCTCAGGGGCTTTATATGGTCTAAGTATTGGTCTAACTCAGGGGTTCGCAACCTTTTTTCTTTCAGTGACCCGCCCCCCCAACATGCTATAAAAACTAAATAAAAAAAAATGGCCTCAGGGCGGAGAAGGTGGCTTCTGCCCTGTGGGTCTGGAGGGCTCAGAGGTTCAGCTCCAGGAGATGCTTGGCCTCAGGGCTCTAGCCCCATGGGGGTGGGAGGGGCCCTCAGGGTTTTCTTCCTCAGGGTACTGGGGTTTGGGATTCGAGCTTCAAATACTGGGGCTTGGGGCTTCAAGCAGCTGGACTTCATAGTCTACCTGAAACGGCTCACAGTCCAGTGGGTCACAGGCCCCGCAACTGAGAATGGCTGGTGTACGCTACTAATTTAGATTGGTATAAACCAGTGGTGGCGAACCTATGGGAGGTGGCACTCGGCGCCCCCTCTGGTGGCACGCACGCCCAGGGTTCAACAACCTATGGCAGTTGTTTTTTCTAACTAAAACCTCAGTATTGGCACTTTGCGATAAATAAGTGGGTTTTGGGTTGCAGTTTGGGCACTCGGTCTCTAAAAGGTTCGCCATCACTGGTATAAACTTTGATGCTCAGATGTCTAGATTTTTTCATACTTGAGCAACATAGTTATACCAACTTAACCCCTGCTGGAGACAGTGCTATGTCAATGGGAGGGCTTCTCCCGTTGACATAGCTACTGCCTCTCAGGGAGGTAGAGTACTTATGCAGATGGGAAAAGCTCTCCCATTGACATAGGTAACATCTTCACTTAGAACTACAGCACTGTAGATGCAGACAAGCCCTAGCACGACTTCCTCAACGAGATCCTTTCTTAAAATTCCTTGAGGTTGGGGGAGAGCCGCAGACAACTGATTAAAACGTTTTCCCCAAGAAATAGTTTCTAAAACTAAAGAAAGTGGATGTTGAACAGCAGCTACACTGAAATAACAAATGTGTTATTTTTTTAATTAAAAAATTTCACGTTATCCTTCCAATACCCCAAAGAATTTAGCCTAATTTATACATATGAAATCATTTGTTTAGACTTCAGAAAACTAATCAGAAGCATAGACAGTAAAAGTGCTCAGGTTTTCTAAGTAATTCTGAATAATATCAACCTAATTTGTAAAGTAGAAACTGGTGGCTTAAAATCTTCTAAAATAAAACCAATGTTCAACATAATAACTGTATGCTCTGTGCTTATGCTGTGACATGGCTTAAAACTAGATTCATTTAACCAAGTTACCTCAATATCTACAATATTCACATGTCCTGATACGTTCTATAGAAAAGTCTTTGAATATTGGAAATGCTTTCTTGGACTCCAATCCTATAAACCACAGCTGAATGCATCCATGCAAACCACACTAGTTTTAACAAGGCTATTCCTGGACTGAAGGCTCCAGCCACATGGATACGACAGCCAGAACGGGCCCTTATTAACATTGTGCAACAGGTATGTGTTTAAAAAGCCATGACCGTACAATATACTAAGCACAGTGATGTTGCACTGTGCCACAGCAGAAAAGGCTCAGGACTCCACTGGAGTGAATGCAAAGCTAGTTCTATAATCAGCCTTATGGAAAGATTGAAGCTCTGCAGTTCTAGCATTCCACTTCCCAGGGCAGCACAACCTATAATGCCTAGAGTCATGGCGCGGGCCTTCCAGTCTCCCTAATTCATGGTTTGGATCAAACTGGCATGGAATGGACCACTGTCTACACAACACAGCACTAATTAAATAAATAAGATGCTTACGATGAAGGCAATAATATTATTTTGATTACCTCTCTCAACGTCGCTAGTGTTCTTTTATCAATGGTAACTTGCTTTATAAGGTCTTTGTTGTCTTTTTCAAATTCTTTCATCTTATTAGACGAGTCTCTGAATCGAGCAATTTCTTTTTCAAGTGTTTTATTTTCCTTTTCCATAGCTGTCAGCTTCATTGTGTTATCATCCAAAATAGCATCTTTCATCTCCACTTGCTGCCAAAGCCTTTTTGTTTCCTTCTCTAGCATTTTTTTGTCTTTCTCCAGTTGGGACACTTCTTGCTCCAGCAGTTTGTTCTCTTTTTCTAATCTCTCCTGGTGTTTGCTGGAAATCTTCAGCTCTTCAAGTTTTCTCTGAAGGACCTGATTTTCACTTTCCATCCCCTGTAGCTCTTTCTCTAGCTCTTGATTTTTTTTGTTGCTGTTCTCCAGGATTTGCTGTATCCTCTGATTCTCAGAATTCACACTCTGATAGCTCAGCTCTAGCCTTTCTGATTTCTTGCTCAGTGTTTTTAACATCTCCACATTTTTCCTTAGCTCATCTTTCTCCCTCTTCAAATCTTTATTTTCTGCCTCTATCTGTGCCATTTTTGTGCTGGTAAATCTCAGGGTCTCTACCATCCTCCTGAGCTCCAGGTTCTCATCATCCAAATGCTTGTTGTCCCTTTGCAGGTCCTCTAGCCGGATAGAAACATTCTGTAAGGTGTCCAGGGACTTTCTCAACTTCCTGTTCTCCACTTCAAGATCCCCATTTTCCTGCTCAAGAATCTCAACTTTCTCTGTTACAATTTTCATGGCTGCTGCCTTCTTTCTGAGTTGTTCATTCTCCCTTTCTAGCCGATGGAGCTCTTTCTCCATTTCCTCCACTCTTTCTACCTTTTCTTTAACCTGTTCAAAATCTTTGTGCAATTGTTTCTTCTCAAATTCCACCTTGCTGAGCTTGCTACTAGTCTCTGTAACCATTTCATGGAGCATCTTGTTCTCTTTTTCAATGTCTTTTACTCTAGCCTCGCTTCCAACCTGAGCCCTCTGTCTCAGGGACAAAACCACTTGGCTGAGGTGATCACTCTCTTGTTTGAGGTCCTTTATCTGCATTTTAAAAAAACCCAAGGTTACTAGGAATGCTGAACAGAGTCATCTACAGTAGAGTAGATCGTACCTAAGGAGTTGCTATTGAGCAGTTGTTTTTTTTTTTAGAGCAATGTACAGTCTGGCAACTCACCCCTAACATGCTGTATTAAAAAAAACAATGTTAAACAACACAAATTCATCAATAGACTAACCATTGTCACCTTTGACTCAAACCCTCCCCACCAGCCAAACTAAGGAAGGGACTTCTTGAAGAAAATATGGCTTTATGTAGCCTTTTTAATACCATACATGAGGTATTTCAAAGTTCTAGTGAGTTAAACACTGTGCTGTATTCCTTTCAGATCTTGAGCTAAGCAGGTCCAGGCAGAGTCAGCACATGGATGAGAGATTTCCCTGGAACAGGCTGGATTTGATGATTTATGAGCCACTCCTGCTTCTGAGTCAGATTGAACCTATGCCCTAGAACAGTGCTCATGAGCATTAGTTCCCACTCTTTCTAGGTTCTTATTCTCCACTCATCACTGTGATAACTGAAGGCCCAAGTACCCTCTTTCTGAGAAGATGTAAAATTGATATGCTGAATGCGAGTAGTTGTTAAAGAGTTAATTAAAGAAATACTCTTTGTAAGAGAAGAAAGTTCATCATGATTTCTTGGCCAAATTCCAGATGAGGAAATTATATTGGACCAAATACTCAAGCCCTTAGTTAGATTTTTACCTAATCCTTACTCAGACAGAACACCTATTGAAGTTAAATGGAGTTAGGACTAAAATAAAGGACATCAGGTGGCCATTTCTGCCCATCCAAGATATATTTTTCTTCACTTCCAGGCCTAAATATGAAGTGTCCATTTACTCTCACAGCATGAAGAGCTCCTGTGTTTTTACACAGTCGCTATGCTTCACCACCGCTGTATTTCAGAAGTGCAGTCTTCCCTGAATGTAAATCTGGAAAGTACTTAAGAATCTTTCAGGATGGAAGGCCCTCTGTAAATGCAAGATTTATTTTCATCATTTAACACAGCCTCAGCCATGTCACACAAATCAATGTAATAGATTTTAAAAGTAATCAGGCTACCCTCCAACGACCTCCACATCTATTCCCTCTTTAAAATTACTAAGTATGGACAACATCTTGTAAACTTGTAAAATAGCGGGATTGTATTTGAATTGAATCACAGAGGTAAAGGCTGCAGCACATTTAAAATATTAGCCCTATGGATGTAGCAGGTTTCTCAGCATTTTTAAATTTAGATTAAGAGATTCTAAGAAAACTACCAAGAGACACAACTGGTATCAGTCCAATCTTCTGCAGCAATATGGGATTTGAGTTTTACATCCCAACTTGTCTAGTTAATGTTTTTTGAAGGGCAAGGAAGAACCAATGTTACAAACAACCTGAAGAATCCCATAGAGCAACGGGATAAACAGCAGACATTACTACATGTAGTTATTTTTGCTCAAAGTACCTTGACCTGTATTTGAACACGTATTCTGCATGCAATATGCTCTGATGTCTATTACCAAGCCCCTAAGCCATCAAGATCCTCTAAATGGGCATGGTAAAATGACCACTACTGAGCACATGTTTTTGGATCACATTTGTGAAATCTGCACCTGTCTGTCTTTATCAGCTTTTACAGTTTCCATAATGCCTTGTAGCTGTTCTTTCTCTTTTATCAGCTCCTCACTTAAGGTCTCCAAGTCTTGGTTGCTTTGTTTCTCTTTTTCAATCTGATTTTGCAGCTTCTCAATCTGCATGGAGAAAGCACCACCAAATACATCAGACAACAAACTGAACAATGCCCTCTTTATTACAAAGCATTTTGAAAAATAGAGATTAAACAGAGGTTGAGATGCTATCTGTTCCAAAAAGGTTATGTCAAACAAACAAGACTGAGCAAACTAACCCTTCCTTTCTGAAAGTTGCCAGCCACTAGAAAAAAGGGAGTATTTTGTTTTCCAACAGTGCCAAGAAGCTTCTTCATACCTATTAAGATCAGAGTTTATAAGGTGCAACTGAGATAAAAATTTTAAATGCTTGAGGGCCAATTCCTGGTCCCATTTAAGTCAATGGCTAAACACTTGAGGATTTGGAGAAGCAGTTTCCTCATTTCCTGCTTTAAAAAAATCACTTTTCTGCTAGTTTTTCTACTGCTAATCCTTGCATGGCTAACTCCTTTCTACCACTGCCATCCCTGATCAGGGGAAACGTATAACAAGATGATACTGAACAACAGAATGGAAAAGGGAAAGAGAAGGGGGAAGAAACCCTCTCCAAAGTATACCTCCCCTCTCCTTTTGTTTTGTTATCATGCTCCTTATTCCGTTATATCATGATATCATACCTGTTGGATCTGTACAACTAACGGACACATCCCACAGTGCAGTAAGTGTCTTCAGTTCCCAATTATGTAAATGGGAGCTGTAAAGCACTGCACATCCTGTAGGAGGCTCCAAGTCCCTAGAAGGAATAGGCTCTTTGATTTAAGCTCCTTGGGGTAGATATTACTTTTGCTTGTAAAGTGCCATATACACCTATGACTCTCTCTATATATAATAATTCACTCTTTTGTGCTGATTTTATAAACTTTGCCAACAGTGAAAATGTCAGTGAAAAAGGTATTAATAACTCATCCCAGAGGATAAAGAGTAAATAGTTGGGCTATGTGTAGATCCACTGATGTAAGTCTTAAACAGAGGAATTGTCTAGATAAACAGGGCGGCCTACCCATGTGAGAGATACAGTGGCTTTAACATTAAGAAATGTAGCAATACTAAGCTCCATTGGTCTGAGGGACTGTTCACGGGAGGCTAGAATGTAAACCAGTTATATAGTGACAATTATTTTCATAAGTGCTTCCCAGAGAACCTGACACAAGCTGGGAATTACAATTTAAAGCTACTGCCATTCATAGTAGTTCAGGACAGAAAAGAACAACAGAGCTATTTAGTTCGCCCAAAAGAGCCATGCCCTATGGTAGGATTTTGTAGGGTTTTTTTTTCCCAGTGTCACTTTAAGAGGAGCAAAGTGAGGGGACTTTTGGCCTTTGCTTTTCTTAGTAGCATTCTACTGTTCCTAGTTGGCAGTCTTTACATTACCCTAAGTAATCCCTTTCTACCTCTGGTGCTTATACCAGTCAAACAATCAGTTATACCTGATACTGCAAGTTGGACACCCAAAATAGAGGCACATAAATTTGGAGAACGCTTCTAAGAATGTGGATGCTATTTCTTTGCTATCTTCATTTATATCAATAGTTAGCCCCTATTGTCTTTAACAGTCTTCACATGCAATACTATAGTCCCCTTCTCTCCCTACTTGCATTAATTGTCCAAGTCTGAGGGAACTATGGTTTGGTTTCTTGTTATTTTTTAAATTTAAATGATATTTTCCCCTTTCCTCCATTAAAAGTCTCCTCTATCACACCCCTTTTCCACATTCCCAGTATGTGACACCCAGGCCACTTGTATAAAAGTTCTGAGTTTCCTACCTTTAGTATTTGCTTTGCTGCTGCACCACAAAAGAGTTCTAAATCTACAAAAATCCATGATCTTTCTTGGACATGGAGTTTTGTTAGCATCAGGAATCTCAACATTATAGGTCTCCATACAGCATGTGTGAGGAGGACACTTTTTTATAAGACACACAGTACACTCAGTGTAAGATACTGTACAAGCCATATAACTCTTTGTATCAACAGACCATGTACTATTGACATTAGTTGAACAGGCACATGACTGTGCAGTAACATCTTCTCGAATAGGTGACAGAATCGTTACCAATATTATCAAACTGAGATATTCAATCAACACTCTTAGACTAAATTAGCTGCCATCACAATCTATTCCCCTGTTCCAAAGTGGTGACTCATTCTGTTCCATGAATCTCTTGACCACAACACTTTAAACCCACTGGCATTTTTGCTCCTCTATTTCCTGACTGCATATCCTCTCCCGACCCCTCTGATCCTGGACTGGTACTCTCCATTACTGGGTAATTCAACTCATTTAAGGATGGGGATCAAATGTTTGGGTAACTTAGGTTTGGTAACACCCTCCCGCTGCCACAACAGGAGAATACCAGACTAATGCTGAGCTCACATGTGCTGGTATTGATAGTATGCCACAAGTGGAGGAACCCAAAGAAATATGTATGGTGTAAGTAAAGGATGGCTGCAGCTGTTTAAATGATTTAAGTTGCTGGGCATCAGAGACATCTGTTGGGCACTTTATACCCCTAGATCTCAAGTTCTGAGTGTTTTAATTAGAGAGTCTATCTTGAACGACTGCCACAAAGGGGCCATAAGAGAGTGGAGAGGGAGTAGGGTGGAATTAATCTTTGCAGAATGTCTGTCTTGCCCAGATAGGGACTTTGAGAAGCGGATTTTGTTCTCTGATGCTACCAAAAGAGTCCCTCAAAGTCTTCCCTGTAGTAAGGTGACACCAACTCCTTTCTTTGGCATAGAAGCATGTACTGTGCTAATTTAATTTGCCATTCTACATCTAGACCTTTATATACAACACAGCAAATGGGCTCTCCCCACTTGGGGCAGCCTAATGGCCCAGCACATCTTTAAATGGTAAGCTGACTAAAGAGGGGACTCTAACATGTTTAAGAGTTGAAGTACTATGTAAGCCTGTAACAGTACCACAAAAGACAGTGGGAAAGGCGGGAGTGAATCCCATATCACAATTAGGGTTTAGTGTATGTGGAGGGCTGAGGAGAACTAAAGTTCTTAACATGGGAATTCTTCAAATGCAACAAATTAACAAGCATCCTGTTTTCCCACTAGCACTGGGTTATGTTAATTGGAAATCAGAAAGTGTGTGGTAGCAGACAAAAACTAAGTGGCAGAACTGAACACTCCTTTTCAAAGGCAGAGCTGGACTGGCACATGAGCCAAAAGTATCAGACGACAAGGGAGTGGAGCAAAAATGTGACTAGCATCACATTCATTACCAGGAATGAAAAGAACCCACAGCTTTGTGGGAAGGGGCAATGCAGCAGAACGTGAGCCAAAAAATGAGACAAGGCAGAGAAGTCAATCAAGAACCATGAACAGCAGAGGATGTTTCTTAAAAAATATATCAGGCTAAATTCACCTCTCATGTAATTTCTCAGATTTGACTGTGGTCCATTGTTTTCTCCACTATAACAGAATGAGCTGAGGAAGTATTTGTCACAGGAACAGGCAGTGGGACAAAAACAAGAGCACAGTCTGCCAGTGGCAGAATAGCTCCATGGAACAGTAATTAGGAAACAGGAGCAATTGCTGTCATTCCTGTTGGCGCATCTGAGTGGACAGTGCACAGACAAGGGGAGCAAGCATGTAATAGAAGACAATCATCTAGGCAAGCATTAAAAAAGGAGCTGAGAGCTCCCACATGCAGAATATGCACGAGCTCTCCAGCATTAGCAGCACTGCAATCAAGCATCACACAGGAACATTGTGAGCTGCAGAGAGTATGGGCCTATATCCTGAAACAACAGAATCAACATCCAAATAGATAGGCCAGCATGAGTCTAGTGAGACTCACCTTCTTGCTAAGTTGTTGATTCTCCTTCTCCAGCTCTGTAAACTTTAGGCTGCTCTCTTCTGTGGTCAGAGATGCATCTCTGAGCTCTTGGATGGTGTTTTGTAGGCTTTGATTATCCTTTTCTAGCTTCAGAATGCGACTTGATGCACACTCGTTTAGCTCAAACACAAAGGACTTCCTAGCTGTTGAACAATAAGAATCAGAATGAAGGAGTTTAACAAATTAATAAACAAGTGTCCATTTCTAGGATCATCATAAGACTGGTCTTTTTGTAGATAATTGGTAACAGATTCATAATGCTTCAGCTGATCCTACGTGGCAGAGTGGTCCCCTGAGTAAAAACACCTAAGTAAAAATATGGTGCACACTTACAGAGATAATAGTCATCTCCCTCATGAACAGGAAACTGATTGAAGACACAATGACTGAAAAGCTACTTATCCTCATAGTCTTATATCCAAGAGTCACATTAGCTACTAAGCTGAATGGTTAACTAGAAATGTTTTGGATGACACACTGGGTGAGAAGCCATTATTTCCATTGACATAGAAATTCTAAAAATATCTACTTCTGAAATAGGGAAAACCTCATTTTCAATAATTTATGCCACAAAGTTGCAACTGCAGCACATGGTCAATTAAAACTTTTGTATCAATTAACCATAGAAAACGCTCACATAATTGGGTGCCAGTTCTTTGGTTTACCCAGTTGCTTCAATGAGAACACATTGAAGCAGGATGTGTATTTTAAGGCTGGATATCCTTGCACTGAGCATCTGTCATGGAGAATTCTCTATAGGTGAGTTTTGCCATTGACTTCAGTAGGACCAGGATTTCACCAGAGGTGTACGGTTGTTTAGAGGTCACAAGTTTTACCACATTTCATGTGACCTTTCCCAATACCAGTATCTCCATTGTACATTTCCTTTTCTCATGATGTTTGATTTTATTAACTCAGCACTGGAGTAACTAAAAATCTACTTCCTATTTCAAATGCAACAAATGTACTCTGTACATAAAAATCATACGTTTAACATGAAAGTGACATTAACTCTGTGATCAAGTCTTAGAAAATACTTATCCTCGGAGGATGACAGACAAAATACAGCACTGTTATAACCCATTAAATAGCACTTCACAACTAGCAGAGACTCTTGGGAGGCTGAACGTTCTTTATGGGGCAAACACTGGTGAATTTCAGTCCCACTGGCATTTAACACTAAAACCATCAATTTCAATTCTATTCTGAAATTAAGACTTTAAAAATGGCTTTGGTGGTTTCCATGCTTACTGTTGCAAGTGATTTCTAAATCACTTGTGCTCAGTTCACAAATTTAACAAAAAAAGGTTTTTCTACATGCCACCCTTCCAAACTCAACTTGAAATCTAAGTCAAACTAGATTCTTTCTTTGCATGCATCACCACACCTAAAAATTCTGCAGACCAAATTCTGCTCTCAGTTATATCAGCACAGCGCAGCTGTCTTCAGTGGGATAAAGTGAAACTAACCGGAACTTCATAAATGGAGCTGGCTGAAAAATAGGATATCATTTTTGTGAAATGATTTTGAAATTTGTATGGTTTTCTTAATTTCACAAGGTTAAAAAAATAAAAGAACTTGTTTTTTCAAAAATTTAAGCAATTTTCAATAATTTGAATAGTTCAGATTTTCAAAATTTTGCCCCCATTTTTCTTTTGTCACCGGTACCATAAAATAAATGATGTCGTTGATTCCCTTCCACTTTTCCTTGGCTACTCTGGAGAAGATTTTAAAAGCTACAACTTTTTAAGAGTTATAGACTGACAGTGACAAAATTTATTAAGTATTATTCCTTTTCTATAAAGTCTCCAAAGTTAAGGAAGTTTTGAGAGGTTGCAGAGTGGACAAACAAAAAGCAAACAAAAAATGGAAAAGAACCTAACCATCATTCATCCTAATAAATTCAGCAGCAAAAAAGAAATAAAAAGGGAAAAGCAAAAAAGGGAAGAGGGGGAAAAAAAACCCAAAAGGGGAAATAAAACAAAAATTGCAATGTGAAATGAAGCCAAAATTTTTGCCTTGTTTTAAATTTTCTCATTTAAAAATTGAACTGGTTTCTCAAAATCTTTCAGTTTTGATGCAACTGTATTTTTGATGCACAGCAAAGAACAGATTCCAGTTCACCCTCTCTGAACTTTGATGTGCTGGCTCTGCAGGACTAACAGAGTAAAAAGTAGTAAGAACTAATCGGTCATTACTGTTTGTAGATATAGCTCAGAACACTCACAGCAAGCCAATCTGAGGAGTAAGGTGCCATTTTTACATAGTTAATTTATAGAGTACAGCCATAAATTTAAGCCCCAATTTTGCCAAGACTTTTGCATGTGTGGAGGTTTACATGACATGATTTGGCCCACTGACATCAGTGGAACTACTCACAGTGAGTAAAACTAATCCTGTGTATGAGTCTTTGAGGGTCTTTAGGTAAGTGTTCTCTAAAGGTCTGATACTGAATACTCTTGCCAGCAGAGTCCTCATATATTTCCCAAGGGTCTTTAAAACTGTATTTTTGTATATTCACATTATAGACTGAATTAATTTATATATATATATATTTGAATAACCAAGCCTATAAAACTGGGCACTGATTTTTTTAAACATCTTGCATATAATTACTGAAAATGAATCATCCATTTATAAACTATCCAGCCAGTTATTTCCTCTCCCTCCCACTCATTTTTTACCTTCTATTAGTATGAGTTACCACACAGCATAGGCTTACTGATCCTGTGACTTAAAGATCAGATGGGGGTAGTGGAGGGTCACTGACGCCTCCCAGCCACTAACTATTCAGTTAATCATTATTGTGTAATATATGGGGATATTTATTTGTTTTTGGGCACTTTCTCAAGGGAGATTTAAATGTAAAGAAGTCATTGTTAACAGTTATATAAGGAAAGAAGCTGAAAGCTGTTGCATTGTTAGAAGCTTTTTGTTCAGTGTAAATAATAAAAAGTCAGCTGGTTACTTACAAAAATGTATTTCCCCAAATGAACTATTGAGCTTGGAGCTTGAGGTTTTGCTTCCGGCCCAATGCAGTAACACATTTCTCCTCCTCTTCTACAAGAAAATCTTCCACAAGCACAGCAATAGTAGTGAAGAGTCATCTCATGACTGCTACTTACTATCTGCGAGGTCCGTGCTCTTTGACAGCTGTTCTAGTTCCCAGCCCAGGTGTGCAGACTCATTCATGCTCTGTTTTTGTGCTATCTCCAGTACCATGTTCTCTTCCAGCAGCTCTTCAATTCGCTTTTTGTCTGTGTCCCGGTCCTATGGAAGGAACATCATGCGGAGCTTATTAACTAGGCAGCTTGGTCACCCTTTTAATGCGTGCATAGTTATCATTACTAGGCATGACGCATCTAGAACTGAACAGACCTTTCTATACAACATGTGCGTATGTTAATATGCACATATAATATTACGAGAGACACTTCACAGATCCAAGATTATTGACGGGCCGGATTCCAAATGAAACTCCCCAGGTTTCAGAGGTACAAAGACTTAAGGTTTTGGTTTAAGTCCATTTCTAATTATCTAAAATACTAAATGGACCACTTCAAGACATATTTTATACAATCAAGCCTGCATAATTTGAAACTTTTGGAAATTATTCAGGCTTTACAATAAGCTCTCGGTCCTTCACAAAGCTAAAGATAAGCATCACAGAATCAGAGATCTTTTCTTCATTACTTGAAAAAGCAAAAAGTAAAATTTTCATATCACACCACTGTCAACTTCATACAGCTTTTTAAGAATGAAACCATGTAAATAGATGGAAAATAGATTCATGTAATGTACTTAAACCATCATACCATGTCATACCATATGCTGTACTTGAAGGAAAGTGCTGATAGTATAGTAAATCAGTAATTTCTAACTGACATTAACTTCTTGATTTGATTCTTTCCTTTTACAGGCAAAATGCACCACATATGCAAGGGCTTAATTGGAAACTGTTCAACAATTCCCATAGAATTCAGTTATTTACTACTGATTGATAAAATGGGAATTATTATAGTGAACAGATGAAAATAGGTTTATATGTGGTGAAAGCTTTCCATTAAAGTGAGTTGGTATTGAATAGGGTAGCCTTTAACTGGTCTATAAAGCTACACCACTCTATAAAGAACAGGCATACAATATTTTCTCAGGCGTGTATTCTCTTTCTTACACATCCCATTCTTCTTATGAAACACATGCATCACTCCAAATGATATTTACATGCCTTATGTTTGCACTGAAATGAGAACAACCATCTCTATGTGCTACACAATACACTAATACAGGCAGAACAGAGCCAACATGAAAGGTATCAACTAGATTAGTGATTTGGTGCAACAGATTTTTAGTTGCTCAACTTGAGATATCTGAAAGGAGCCCCTGCCTTCTGCAGGTCATACCTCTTCAAGATGTCTCAAGTGGGGCACTCAAAATTTGAGGTATACAAAATCATGAGCCACTTTTTAAAAATCTTGGGCATCATTCACTTCCTTAATTTACCATGTCTTGAACTGTGCAATTACTAGTAGCATAATATTAGTGTGTGTGACCAGCACCTCCATTTCCAGCAAAATCTTTTCCAGGTTAACAAAAGACCATACTTTGCAAGAATTAAGAGCAACCGACCCATAAGAATGAGAAACACTAGCAAATAAAATACAACACATGAAGTAACACTTATGTTTAATGCAGTAATAACTGTCCAATGTTATTTATTAGACCTTTTAGTTGTGAGTGATCAACTGCCAGTTCTTAAGTCTCTCCTTTGTGTGCAAAAAAATAAGCCTCCTTTCTCTGATTTATGCAGTATTAAATATTGCAGTGGTCAATACCTCACACAACTGCTGAAATAACTATACATTTTATTTCCAGCAAGAACAATCATTCATTGCAGCAGATTCTCGCATCCTTTGCATAAGAGATTATTTTTAAACTGATACTTCTAAAACCACTAACATCAATGTCCATGGTTTCAATATTTTCAACTTGATGACATATGCTTGTGTAACCTGAAATCTGTCATACTTCACTCTCACAAGCAGACCTCTGATACATTTTTATTGTAAGTTGAGTGCCACACTGCTTTAAGTATGTGTGATGCCTAACACTGATGTCACATGGTCCGAGATACGCAAGAACTTTGTAAATGGGATCTGTTCAACTCCACGATAATATTAAAAACAAACAAAGAAGTGTATGTAGCCCAATTTAAAAACAGAATTTTTAAAAAAACACTATAGTTAAACAAAGAACATGTACCAGCTCTACATCATGAAGTTTGGATTTCAATTGCAAGTTTTCCTTCTCTAGTTCATGCAATTTATCACCACGAACTCTTGCTACTGTTAATTGCTCTTCTAGCATAGCCTTTGTTTCAATTAATATGATATTGTCCTCTCTCAATTCCTATAACACAAAAAGAAAAACAGCATATGAAGTTAATCTCCTATTTTCAAGTCTTATGTTTCAAACATCAGGCTTCTTTAATAGACTACAGTTTGAAATAAAGGATGCATAGCACACATATAACAAACACTTTTTATCATTCCCTCTACGATTATAATTTTACATATGAAGATCCCACAAAGATGAAGTTTTACACTTTAAAATGTTTATATATTTACATTTGGGAAGCACTTGGAGGACAGAGTGCAAAATATCAAAGACACAGTTCTAGACTTTAAGGAGTTACAAGCACATTTACATGAAAAAGTCCTTTCAATAACATGTCAGAAAGATTGAGAGGGGTAGCCGTGTTAGTCTAGGTCAGCAAAACAAACAAGGAGTCCTGTGGCACTTTTAAAGACTAACAAATTTATTTATCGCATGTTAGTCTTTAAAAGTGCCACAGGACTCCTTGTTTATGTCATGTCAGAAAGAGTTCTCTTTCCTTTTCTCTCATGTACATAGCTTTATTTCACTTAAAGAAACACTGGTTTGCAATGATCTCTTAAAACACCTGGCTCAATCATTAAATGCCTCAACATTTGTTTTTCTCTAGGGCGGCAGTGTTTTTGGTTTGTTATTTGTGAAGCACAAGCCAAGGTGGCTCTACAGTTACAGCAGTTCTAGCCCAACATCAGGAACAAGGCTGGTGTATTATATGGTATTCCCCTGTTGGCTGAAACACAACATAGCAAAAACTGCAGCATAATAAATTCATATACCTTATCTCTAGAATAATGCATGTCTACAGCATAAAATCCTGTTGATGTTCTTGACCACATCATAAGAGCTTTATATTGCCTGATTTCAGGTTAAAAAAATACGTGAATGCTTACTTTTGTCTTTAAATGCTTTTGATATCAGAAACATACAGATAAGTGTTGCAATTCTCTTGCTCAGGAAAGAGCGAGCATTTGAAAGACAGGAAAAAGCAGGACTCTGTTTAGGGGAATTGAGGGCAGAGCAGGCACAAACAAGGCAGCAATTTACCCTCCTCATCTAAAGACATTTTTATTAGTTTATTTTTTCCTCAACACACAGAAAAAATGGAATACATACACATCCATGGAGAAATAAGTATGGTTTTACCCATTTATTGCTGGACAATAGCCTTCAAATTATAAAGCTTCTGCTGATATCAGTGAGTGAATCTGCTCTCAAACGACAAACCTTCAGAACGCTTACTACTGAAAGGTCATCAGTAATGAGTGGTTAGCTGGACAACTGTCTTCCCTTTTTTGGGAGGATACAATCAGTGGCATCATAAATCTCACAGGAACTCAGTAAGACTCAGTCTCAGGTCTGAATGAGATCTGCTGCATTTCAGGACATAGTTTGCAAAAAACTGCTATGAAAGAATGGGCTACCGTATCCTACCCTTTCCTGCTCTAACATTCATACAAACCAATATAGACATAACCCTTAACCATATCCATAACTAGCTTAACAGTGCTGAACTAACAAGAAAGCCTGCAAAGGCTTTTAATCTATTGCCAATTTCTCCTAAAGCCAGTGGGAGGGGTTAGCAGCTGACCTATTAATCTTCAGGCATTTCTTGGCATTCAAACAGGACTTCCCGTAAGTGTGCAAAACTCTAGCTATCAGCTATTCTTCTTAGAAATACAATGTGTTGTGGGATGGAGATGTTTTTGTGGGTAAGGCTGGACTGGGACTCAGGAGCTCTGGATTCTGTTTCCTGCCTTGTAGAGACCTCCTGTGATACTCTGACCTGGAGAAATCCCTTAAGGACTCTGTGCCAGTTTCCCATGTGTAAAATAGGGTTGACTGTACTTTGTACTTCCAAGGGGTTGGTTCTGTGAGGGTTAATACAGTAATGTCTACATGGTGCTGCGATACCATGATGGGGACTACACTACAGACATCTGTGAATAAATTAATAAAAAGAAAATGTGAAATCTGGATTTTTAAGACCTAATTTTGGGCCAAATTTGAGGCGAGAACATCCCTTTAGGATAGACGTGCTAAAATGTCTGAAATCAGAACAGATGAGAGCGAATGGAGTTAACAATAGGGAACATGCTGGGTGTAAAACAAGTACCAGGAATACTCATACTGAAACACTTGGTCAGTCAGAGTATATTTAACAGACCATCCTAGTGAGTCTGGACCACTGCCCTGAGAAGTAAGATGGTGCTTGACCTCATAAATGTGGCCTCAGAACTACCTCTAAAACTGCTTACCAAGCAGGAACTGATCATTTCAGCATCTCATGAAGAGTTGAACTGCGTGCCAAGTAAGGCATATACATATCCGGTCTCTGTTTGCAAATCACACATCATTGGAAGCCATACTATATGAGAGATGGGAGGTACGCACTGTGTATGTGCCTAAGGGGAGAAGGGGAAGGAATACCTGTCAGATCAGAATGGTTCCAATAAAATCTTAAATTAAGAACCTTTTGCAGAAACCTGTTAAAGTTGGGCCAACTTTATTTACTTGACCTCATTTTCTGAGGTCATCTTTATACTGAAAACATAATTAAGTAATTACTCCAGGGTAGCTTTGTAAAGTTATGTCTCAGAGCCTGGAAGGTAAAACTGTGCTTGCCACAGCATATTATAGCTCATGTTTCCCCAGATATCCATAGGATAGCACATCTGACCTGAGAATTAATTTGGATATAAATTATTTTTGTATTAGATAAGCAGAATGGTTGGGTGTGTCTTCCTTGGGAATCAAGGTTTTCTTTTCCCTTTTCAATGAACAAAACCTTCAACATGATTTTATAGCTGAGGGTTTGTTTTTTTTAATTAACACCACAGAATAGTTATCTATGGTCTTTTAAGATTTATTTACTTATAAGAGATTCTAAAATTGATTAGATGAAATTTAAAACTTAAAATTAATGATGCTATAAAATATCCAACAATTTCAGATCTTGCCTTCAGAAACATCTCACTGAATTAAAACCATGTAATTTGGTCTGCAACCATAACAACATGGGCCCTGATCCTGCAAACACTTATGCCCATGAGTAAACTACTTGAAACTTGGGATAAGTATTTGCAGGGTTGGGGCCCAGAGTATTTACCATCCATTGCTATGGAAGGTGCTCCTCTTGAGCTGCAATAATGCTAACAAATCCCCTGGAATAATTGCATCCATCAAATTACATGAAGGTATAAAAGAAATGCCTTTTTTTTTTTTTTTTTTTTTTTTAATAATGTTGACAGGAATTTCTTCCCATTATTTTGTGGCAAAACTTATTGCAGTTGGGGGAGGAAAATATGCAAGACTCCCTGGTTTTTGAAAAGCATCTGATCTCCTGGAGCAGCCCTGGACTCCATGGAAAGGAATGCTGCAGCAGGGCTTTATGTTGGAGGAAACCACCCCCTAAGAGGAAGCACTGCATTAAGCCTGCCCCTGCACATTGACAGCTATGACCTCATTAAGTCACCGCAGCAGGCAAGTCTACAGGCTGTATTTGCATTGTTTTTCTTAGAACTATAATCAAATTAGAACAGCATTTGGTAATTTCTTCTTGTCATGAAGGAAAACATTCACCTGCTCAGACATGTCAAGTCTCACTCGTCTGCAGTTAGGCTTGCTCCATTTGCACTTGTTCTAAGGCAGCTTCTAAAATTTCCCTCCTACCATTAGGGACTTTTCACCTCTGGTTTAAGGAGCTATTTAAAGTCTACTCAAATTTCTCTACTCTTATGTCTTGTATACTGTCTCAGACGGACTGTTCTCCATATGGCACTTGAGAGGCCACGGCCTGGAGATGCCATTCTTTAGGGTCAAGCTTCATGGCTGTACTACAAGTATCAGAACCAAAGGCTTGGTAAGTGCCCATCGTATGTTTCTTCACTGAAGTTCATGCAGTTAAAATGGCCTTTTCCTCAAGCACCATCAGATTTCTCCTCAGTGCAAGTGCTCATTGATAAATCTCTTCAAAGCCCCAGAGTCCTCATGGCATCATTTTACTACAGAATCCTGGCCTACATATTTTATATAGCTGTATTTTGATGATCACATCTATGTGAAATTCGTTTGAGGGGCTCAGACACTCTGAGCTTAGGAAGCTACTTATATCAATAAATATCAGGGCAGTTGGATCAGCCCTATAGACTAGCTAGTAGTACCTCTCTCTACTAGATCTCTGCTCTGACCCTGATAGTGGTTCTGAGGAAACTATAAATACAGCTATTTTTCAAAAGGATGAGAAGAATGTGAGCAGACACAACTCTGAATGAAGTCCCCTCTCTAACCCCTCGCTTTGAAGGACAGTTGCTTGAGGCAGGGGGTAATGGAAGAGAAACTGATGTGTAACACTGGATGAAAGACATCTACCATGCCAGATGCTGGCTTCACTTTAGCCCCTTTATATCGGTTCAGCAACTTCAGTGGACCAGAACCACCCCTCCACCTGGGGAATTCCTTGAAAACAGAAGTAGCACGAGGCCAAAGAAAAGAGCCTTATGCTGCCCTGTACAAAGCATTCAGTCCAGGGCTGTGCCGGGGTAGATTAAGGATAGGACAAGGATTGTCTGGAATGAAAAATACTGGCTATTTTACATGGTGGAGCAGCCCTAAGGCAGCTCTTAACGTATGCCAGAAGATACACTGACACTCTTAGCAAACAGAATCAGAGAGGTGCCAAGGAAACGTAAAATGACTTTTGCTCCATCCACCCACACAACTCCAGGCTGCAGCTCTTGAGAGACACAACGCAGAATCTCACCTATGATACACAACCTCGACACCCAAGAAAGGAGGGACAGGGAAGAAGAAAAGAGATGAAAGAGAGCTCTGTACATTTTACATTACAGATCATGAAGTTAGCATAGCACACAGGGGGCAGAAATGGTTAGTTTTGGGATACTGCTGGCTCTAGGACAAGCCATAGTGCTGACAACTCAAGAACTGTCTGACAGAGTGGCTGCCCTCTTGCTCTCAGATGAAGAGTAGCGGAAGCACTAGCTTTTACCACTCTACTGGAACCAACTTTGCTTCTGCATGCTTCAGACAGTAGGTACACACTAACGCACAGCAGCACAGAGCTGAAGGGAAATGTCAAGAAGCTGCTCTGCTATCCAATGCATGATAGAGTTAATGCACTGATTTGCCAGCTTGAGGGAGTAAGGGAGAGAGATGACTTTCAGTAAGAGCTCCAGACTCCCTCAGGTGAATTTGTAATTGCCAGCAGAGAGGAGCCTGCCTTAGTTTGCAATTTATACATGTAATACTCTGCAGGCTTAGGGGGCCTTAGCTGGTCCCCAGGTTGGTGAAGAAAAATGGATTTATGAGGCAAGTTTTGCAGACCATAAAGAACTGTCATGTTTTCAGCAAGGGGTGTTATGGGCATATGTTTTAGTAACACTCCATTATCTCAGAGCCGGGGGCTTCACCTACTTATAGTACAGGCTCAATCTTCAAGTCAACTGCAAAACTTCCACTGGTTTCAATGGCAGCAGAACTGGGATTGGATCTTTCTAATTTTCAGCCCTCAGAATCAACCTCATATAGTTCTTTGATTGCATTTGTCCCTGGCTAAAGTGCCCCATTCATCCATTGGAAAGGCAAAGAATTACTCAGCTGTACCAAAGAATTCTCTGTCACTAGAGGCATGGCAGTCACAATCAAATATTTATCCACAGGACAAGCAGAAGAATTATGTCCTGTTCCACATCTGTTTTTGGTTAGCATAAAGGTTTCAGGTACAGAGAAATAAACAACTGAGTTGGATGCTGTAAGCAAGAGGGCTTCTGTATTACTTTGATTTACTTTCTGGAACCCATATACAGTAAATTCAATGAAACATTTATTGGTACCTGCTTCCCATAATCTGAGTCACGTTAAGTCTGTCCATTTTCTTCTGTCTGTACCCCAACAGAAGCAAGCAGGGCTAATACAAATGCACTGAGGCAACAATTCCTGTCACAAGGGCACTGCTATCTCCACAAATTACCAGAAACTGGTCAATCAATGTTTCCAGCATAGAATCATCAGATTTCTCTCTCTGAGTTTTAGGTGGAGAAGAAATAGGAAATTTACAGCATGAATGATCAATGGAAAACTCAAGAAATACTTGTACAGTTTGTGAGCTGAAATTGGGTGGCAAGTATCCCTCTGTGTCAGGGAAACATAGGGGATATCAAGAATTTAGGTGAGATTAACTCAGAGGCCTAGAAACAGAGTGAAGATAGAATTAGCAGGGGCCTGAAGTAGCTAAGCCAAATAAATCGGTATTACTAATAATATAAACTTTTAGATTCAAACACTCCATTTAAGAGCAGTTTCTCTGTTGTTTACCAAGGCCAACATTTGCAGATTTTGATGCCTAAAGTTTGCCACTTGAAACTATAATAAAAAATTTCTAGCCACTTCAATCAACGCTGCTGGTGCTAAGAACCTCGGCAAAAATCAAGGCACTTATTTAGGTAATTAGCGCAGGTTACTCACGAATGGAAAATTTTGGCCAAAGAATCGACTCTGGGACATACCTTGAAAATGTTACTACAAGTAAGTCACAAAGAGGACCCTGACGTGTAGTGTCAAAGAACAGGGCTGCTGTGGAGGGTCACTTAATGGAAAATCAATATATAATGGGAGGGCTTTTCAGCAGTGGCTCTCACTAAAGAGTTCTATCATTGATTCCAAGGGAGGGATGGAGCTAGGCCATTGCTTTCAAAATTCCATCCATCAAGTATCTTCTGGAACTTGAGCTTGCTTTAATCTGCTGCCAGAGTTAGTGTGATTACAAATGAAACATGAACTGGGGAAACCGGGGTCTCCACAACAGATTTTTTTCCCCCAGTCTTCACTTGCCTCCATACGAGCCTTGTAGAAATCCACATCGTGCAGTTTCTCTTTACACCGGACTAGTTCCATCTCGAGTCTCTCGACTCGGTTCGCTTTCTCTCTTAGGGAGTCCAGTTCATCTCTGTAGGCTCGGGCAGAGCGTGCATCAGCTGCCAACTGGATGTTCTGGGAAAAGTGACAGACAAACAGCAAAACAATAAAATTAACCAGCCCATGCTGATAAAACCCATGACACACCCTTTCCCTGGTCCCATGTCGAAAAAATCAGAAGTGAAGGAAAGCCAAGAGTGTGTCCATGGTGCAAGTGTGGAGAATTCTCCAGTTAGTCATCAAACTCATTGCAGGACTGAGTTCAGCCTACAGGGATTCTTTACTTTTCAATGATCAACATCATATATGCTCCAGGCATTACTGGATTAGCTGGTGAACTGAGTGGATGAGACTTGCTCTGACCAGTAAAGTCAGGAGCACTTCATTAGTCACAGTCAGACTTACACACAATTTGCTGCAGTAACTTGGTTCCATCATTCAAATTTCATGAGATGTATCTTCATCTTAATATTGAAAGCAATTGTAAAGTGATATATGCCACTGCAGTGTTACAATTAAAGAGGATCCACTTACCTCCTGTTTTATTTTCTGCAACTCTTGAATGAGCTGTTCTGCCTCCTGTTTAGTGTCTCCAAGTTGTTCAGACTTTTCTTCCCTGAAAATGATTAGGGAAAATTTAGTAAGAAGCTATTACAATGGTTCCTTGAACAATACTTATGGGAAGACATAGGGGATACAAGGCACAGTAGTCTACTAGGATAAACTGGACACAAGAACTTCTACATTTTCTTGCTGATGCACCAGTCTCAAAATTACCAGTAGCTACAGATGTTTTCTTGTGGTGCTCTATGCCACAGGAAATTTGGGACTATGTTTTTTTTTTAAAATCATCTTTACATCTGTCACATGCTGTCACAGCTAACACAACCATTGCCCTTCCTAACAATTATTGCCAACAAGCAAGAGTGATGTATGCACGTGGGGAAGGGAAAAACCAATTGGAAGCAACAATCTTTGAAAACTTAATGATGGCGTGGGGTAGTGAGGGAAGGAAAAGGAAGAAAGAGTGAGGGATGTGGAAAAGCAAGAAAAAAGAAAAGGGAAAAACAAACAAATAGATCTTAAGATTGGTGACATGATAAGAAAGAAGACAATGCTAGCTGCTTTGTGCACATCCTTTCCTTAAACAAAAAACCCTACAAGACCCCAATCTGCAGCAAGTCTGCACACAGAGCTCCCAGACAAGTGAACATTTTGAAGCCAATAGATCACCCAATGCTGCAGGCTCCAGCTTAATACGCATTTACTTGACACTGTTGGCAAAGAACCTGAAACAGTATTTCTCCCCCAGTCCAGGCACTTAGTGACTTACAAATCCTGTCGGACCCTTCTCAGTTTCGCTTTTGTGTCTGCCAGTTCAACAGCCAGGTGCTGCTTGTCCTCATTGGAGAGAAGATTGGCTGGATTTGATAGGGAGTCTGGAGTAGATGTTTTCAGAGGAGTTGTTGGTTGCTGAGACTGCAGATAATCTCTCTCTTGAGTGAGATCCACAATCAGCTGGGAATGGAGGGAGGCAAGTGGCATTAACAAGAAATAGCAATACATTGCACTCATAGCTCCCTTCACTCAAACATCTCAAAGTACTTTACAAATTGGGTAATTACCTTACAGATGTGAAAATTCGGGTACAAAAGGTTCAGATGATGTGTCAAATGTCATACACTTAAGTCAGTGACAGAGTTGGGAACAAAACACAATTTTGATTACCAGTCCTGACCACTGGAATATGCTACTTCCTAGAGTTCCAGGTAAAGACTTTATTTTGCTTAGAGATTTTATAAAAACTACAACTATTTATATCTTTAATGAATTCAATCAGAGTCAGATCAATAACAGTAGGAGAGGGAAGCAAAGAAATCTAGGTAAGGAATAAAGAGGTTTCTAGCAGAGATATGAAATAAAATTAACTGATGAGTAACAAATACAGATGTCACCGCTGGCATAAGCTCGAGAGGAGGCAGATATTGCTGGAGGGACAGAAAAGCAGCCACTGAGAGAAGCATGGGTGAGAAGAGCATACGAGAGAAAAATTTTGAGGCAAATTCACGAAATAAAGCATACTGTGTTTCCTACACACACTTCACTTTCACAGATCAATTCTCTTAGCTCAAGTATACAATTTATGAGGGCAGCAATGAAGATTAAACATGACTCTAATGGGAGATTTAATAGAAGAGTTTGAGCCTTAAACGAAACACAGTGGCAAATCAGTACACAAGCAAAATAAAACAGAAAAGGAGAGCCTGTATTTGATCCTTCAAATGAACTGTTTGAGAAACAGATATCTCATTCATACTTCTGTGCACTCATCTCTCTCATCAATAAGCCTCTTGAGATGGAAAACCATATTCCTTGAGAGAGACTCCAGTTCTTCTGGGGCCATATCTGGAAGCTCCAGCCACTGCAAGTCAAACACATTCTCCTGGTTATGAGTCACCTGTAAACAAGAACAAAATACTGGTTTGTTTGTTTTTTTTGTTGTTTTTTTTTTTTAATTATCTCCTGGTACATTTTCAAATATTGCTTGTTGCATTGATTCATTCTGTGCAAGGATTTTCTATAATGTTTACTACTTGTATAACTCAGCTGGTAGAATCAGTACAGTTCCTCTTTCAATTGTCAACAATTTTCAAGAATTGATGGGAGGGCAAACTTGGTTAGAAATGTCACTTTTCAGCAAACATAGCCAAGAAATGGAGTAGAAATTCTTAGTTCAGCTGTAACATCATGAAGAAAGCTTCTTACTTTCACAAGATAGCTGGATTTAGAAAAAGTGGTCGGATAATTTTGTGCTCAATGACACTAATAGTATTCAACTGTCGTGCTTCATAGTGGAAAGCTGGTCACTGCAAGTGTCAGGAAGGCATTGGTCCTGTGTCGCATAATTAGCTAGATGCACTATTGTGGGCGTGACAAGGTTTATCCTTCCCCTGATGCTCTGATTATTGATCACTCTCACTGGGAGTATCTGCCTCCTCTCAAACACTCCAGTAGCTCTCCTCACTCTCACAGTCCAGCTATATGGAGTGATCTGTTCTGGTACAGAAAGTTCTTTTTTTGTTTGGTTGGGTTTTTTTCTACACTATAATTCTCTAATAATTGGTTTCTCCAAGCGGTGTTGCTGCAAACTGCACTAGACTGGAAAGGCTCTTTTCAAGCTGCTATGTCCACATTTAGGACTATGCATGTTTCTGCTTTTACCAAAACCATACTCTTTGTATTCCTTAGTTTAGAAATGAAATTGCTAATCAGTGGGATCTGCTTTTAGAAAGCAGATTTTAAAATAAATTAAAAGCTTATTGTCAACAGCTTCTTACAGTGTGTGCTCCCCAACATCCCCCCCTCCCTCCCCAGTTTAGCTGTTTTTTGTCTCTGCATCAGATGAAGCCCATCCCAAGAGAATATACCTTTTGTACTGAGGCCCATCCAGCAGAGGGTATTTACATGTGGTTCCACCTGAATTCTGGAAAGTGGGATGACAGCTGCTGGTTGAGCACATGTATTTTTTTTTCTTTTAATGAACCATTTAGAACCTGAGGACACGCGTCACCAAATTATACCATTCTTAAGAGATTGAAATGAAATTCTGGATCATAGGTAACGTTTTCAAAAGCACCTGAGTGACTTAGACACTGACATCCCAACTACAAATGTGACTCAGCCACTTAGAAGTCTTGTTGCCTTGTAATGGGACTTAAGTTCCTAAGTGACTTTTGAAGATAAAAGACTTGAGCTACTAAATCATTAACATGCTTTTAAAATTCTTCCCTCTTTTGTGTATCCCTATAAAACTACTTTCATCTTGAGCCTATGTTGGGCAGTTATGACATTTATCACTGCCACTTTCTGAGAAGTGCTTAGGCCAGTTAATTTTCATTCCACCTAGTAATTTTTTCTTTTTAATTTGATTACACTTAGAGGGTGCAACTACAAGGGAGCTGAGAAGTAGTGATTCCCAGCTCATGTATTCCATACCAGTATACCCGTCTAGCTCTGTAGCTAGGGACAGCAAGAGAAGTGGCCTGGGCTAGCCACCTGAGTACCCACCTAGTGGGTCTGGGTGGGCACATATTCAGCAGATAGTTCAAGTCACTGCCCATACTATCCTGACTGTACTGCTATTTTTAGCATGGCTACAACCATGCGAGCTGGGAATCACGCCGTCAAGCCCAAAAGCACACATACCCATACAGTCTCGGACTATGCCTATATTTCCTTGTGTCGGACACACCAGTGCCACTAGGAAAGGTTAATCTGTGCAACTACTTAGCAAAGTAAACAATGCTTCTGAACCCACAGGAGAAATAAAATAAAAAAGAAAGCTTCAAGTGCAGGCAACCCTACCTCCTGAATGTGTGAAACAATCGCAGCCTGGGTCTCAATATCCAACTGCTTTATTCTTTCAATAAACTCTTCCTTTCTTTCACACTGTAAATAAAAAGATAAATATACACTTCACTTGAAAACTGCTGTGTATCAGAACTCTCTCATGGCGTTATTTTCTTTAGCACAGCTAAAGGAACACTTTCAAGACAAAAGGCTACACTCCGTCATATTTACCCACATCGAATAGCTTGCGTCTTATTGCAGGTCAATGAACTAACTGAGAAGTCAACAAACGTGCAATCTGAGTAAGGGTGACTGAAGTGTGAAGTTTTTAAATTTAAGGCTAAGTTAAATGTAAAACAAACCAACCACCCCAAACAAACAAGAAAATACCCAACAACCAAACAAAAAAATCACCCTAAACCCAACCCCTTTCCCTCCCTTCACTAAAAATCAATTTACACCTCCACAGCAGATATAAATTAGCAACGCTCCACTGACTTCTACAGAATTACACCCAACATATAAAAGCTGAGTGTGACGCTGTCAGGATTTAAGGAACCATTTATGATATTATTTTGTATTAATATTTTATAATTGTTATAATCCATAGGAACTATGCCAGGTTTGGTGTCAATAGAAAGGCAATAATTTGTGGGGAATGATTATATAGTTTATGTGTAGGATTTGTATTCATATTAGAAGTTAGGAATATGATTGTTATATTTTAACTTGTGTAAGGCTGGGAAAATTCCCCAGACGGAATGTCTACCTGGCCATTGTCTCCTTAATGGCCCATTAAGGAAGCTCCCCAGTATAATGGGCCGAAGAAGAAAACCTGTTGAGCCACTAGGACTTAAACATGTGACTCAGCTCCAGTTTGATTGGAGAGAACGGCACACAGCATGGAGAAGGCCAGAGGTTATAAAAGGCAGCAACCCCAACTCCATCTTGCTCTCAAGTCCTCAGTCTACAGCCAACACCCATCTCTGGAACTATTCCTCCGAGACTGAACAAAGGATTGAGGCCCACCCTGATGCTGGGTGTTTACCAGAGGAACAAGCCTGCAAACTGCTTTTCATGAACTTTAAATCATTTGTATGTATGTGATTCGCTTTGACCCTTTAACATCTCATATTTTGCTTCTTTTCTTCTTATATTAAACCTTTAGTTGTAGTTGCTAAAGGATTGGCTACCAGTGTGGTATTTTGGGTAAGATCGAAACCTATATTGTTCTGTGTGCTGTGGCTGGCCCTTTGGGGTCAGGAGAACCTATATCTTTAAGGGACCGTGCGGCTGGGTGGGAGCCGGAGGAACTGGAGTGCAATAAAGGGAGCTGTTTCTATTTTGGGCAGAGTTCTTGGTACCCAGTGTGGGGAACCAGAAGCCTGGTAGTGACTGATAGGGAGACTGGTTTAAGTACCACCCATCGGTGTGTGGGGAGTTTGGCTCCCGGTTTTGCAGCTTGCCCTGATTTTTGCACGTCCAGGAGGGTATCCCAGGAGGCCCCGGTCACACTGAGGATCTGGGCAATGTCAGCAGATCAGTCAGTTCTGCTTTTGATTCTGATCACATCAGCTTCATTTTCTGGTTCTGGGGCATTAATTAAATGCATCCCTTGTATGTAAAATGCTGCAGGGGGAATATTTAATGAAAAATAAATTACATTTTAACCACATAGCTTCACAACTCTATCAAATTAGTTTTGTCAAACTTAAAAAACAAAAAGCCACAGAACTACAGGCAATACAGATTTGGGACCTGAAGCGGGCAGAATTGCTGCATGGACATAACAGAGAAGTTGAACATTTCCACAATCTGTTTTCTGTTGATTCTATGATAGACAATGCCCATTTTGGCCCAGTTCTGAGCAGGACCATTCACTTCAGTGGGAGGAAGTTCAGGTCTTTAAACAGAAACTGAGACTGTTCAGCCCCTTGCCGAATCAGGCCTTTTATTCTTTGTGTTAAAATGCGTTCATAAGTATAAAGTTTTGAGCAGCCTTATGAAAAGAGCACTGCTCTGACATAATTAACTTGACATAGCTGGGCAGGGAGAGTGTCCTAAGGCATGACAAGAACATTAGACAGACATACAAACAAGGTCAATTATAAACAAAGGCTAGGCCACAACTCTCCTATTGTCTGTCATGACTATTTATAGTGGAATCCCAAACATAGAATTTTGGTGTGCAGGACACACATTCCTTTATTCAGCTAACTGTCATGTATTTAAGGGGAATTTACCATGTCGTTTAACAACAGAGCATAAAAATACTCGTGTGATTATACAAAGTTCCTATTCTTTAGGATTTTCTATCAACACATGATAAAAAAATAAATAAGTGCAGCTGGGTAGTATTCTTCAGAAGACAGTGATTAAGACAGTCTGTCTATTCTCCTTACACTAATGGAATCCACTATATTCCCATATATTTTAAGAATAAAAAAAAAAAAAAAACAAAATAACCCCCTGCCATCTGCAGCAACCCTTAGACTAAGGAGACAGTTCAAGCTCACATTCTCTCCTGCAGGAATTATTGTGTGTTGGCTATTTGGATTGCCTTCTTGTGACAGCAGGTATCAAAACTCTGGTTTGAACACTAGCAAGGCAGGTGGTAAGCTGAGGCTATAACTTATTATGCAAAATCTTCTCCATTTACTCCTATCTCATTTCACCCATGTATTGTGTCTTTTAATTCTAGACCACAAACTGTCGGGGCGGAGAATTTGTTTGTACAGCACTTAGTATAATGGGATCTGGACCACCGATCCGCATTTCTAGGTGCTATTAAAATAATAAGTTCAAGGACCAAAATTAGATTCAAATGACACATGCAAGTCCTAAGGCATGTTTACCTGGACAGCACAGCCCAACACCAACAGCAGCATCTTCTTAATTTCATCCATACTCTTACCTAAATTGAAAGGAAAGAGGTAAATCAGTGCACATGCACAACAAGATTTAGGGAGGAAAATATATTTGCATAAAATGATTATCTCAAAACAGAGCAAAGACCTGTTGGGTTGGAATAATAACCTTGGCTTGAACTAGGTGCTTGTACATATAAACATGCCTATAAATGTTGAACATGATTTCAATGTAGCAAAACAGTTGTTCCAGATTAATTTAACAGATTCAGCAAAACACTTACACGCATGCTTGACTTGAAGCACATGAATAGTCCCAGTGGGACTGGGCAGGATGGAGCCTTTACTTCTTAAAGAAAAACGTCCCCATCCCTGCATCATTGTGCAAAGGTACTTTTAAAGGATGCATTTGAAACAAATCTCAGTTCTTGAAAGGGGCTTTGTTGCATCAAAATACCCCTGTCTGTGTTTGCCAAATACTTTCCAGTGAGTACAGTGAAAAAGGTTTAGCTTCAAATTGGCCATTTTCCTGTACAGATAGGGTTCAGAGTGGGATTGTTTTTAAAAGAAAAACCCCTCTGATACCCCAACTTACATATATTAGAAGTAATCACCACACAACTTCCCCCAGAGTTAAAATAAGAATGCTGAAGAATACCAATGTGTACTTAAATTCATTGTCTATCTAACAGTTGTATGCTTTAGCAATGAGCTTTGCCTCTGTTCTGCATCAAAGTACACATGCTTTGAAGCGAAGGCTTCATGTGCTAAAAGAGGAAAAAATGGGCAGTATAGAAAGAAGAATATTCAGCTGTGGAGCTGATGGGGAGAAATGACATAAGCAAGTTGCTATTGCAAAAAATCTTGCTGTGACCAACATTCCAGCAGGTATCATTCTCATGTGTAGAAAAAGAGTGCCAGGAAAGGGAAATCACTATCGCTTTTAGCCAAATTCAGATTCTGTCTCAGCAATGTTAAATAAGGCGATTACCTCCTCATTGGGGAGTAAAAGAAGTTACATATATTAAAGCTGAGGAATGGGGAAATTAGAATAAGAGGTCGAGGCACAATTAAAATTACATGTGCAGCTGGCAAAAGAACTGGAGGCAAGTTAAATTGAAAATGAAACATCGAGGAAATGCCTGAAATACACATCAAAGGGAAAAAATAGCCAACACGTAGTTTTCTCTCGCTTACCCATCTGTGTGGGATAAATATTTTTATATTCTGCTCCTCTCTTCTTGGGTGTTTAACTGCTCATAACTATATACAGGCAGAGGAAGGAAATTTTCTCTGTTTTCTGAGAATTTTGTGTGTGAAAGCCTCCAACATACACCATGTCCTGTAAGGCTGTGCTGTGCAGTAAATTACATGCATCTGCAGGATTGACAGTAGGGAACTGTAGTGAAATTGATTAATCAATTATGCTAACCCACCATTTCAGATTAACAAAGAAGGCATAGTGACCTAAATTAGCAAAGGGGTTGAGTTTCAACCTGGGAATCTTGCAGTGTAGACCAACCAATGTTAAAATAAGTGGAGAGCTCTAGTGAAAAAATTATTTTGCTTTTTTTTTTTTTTGGCTCCCTTTTTTCTTTTAACTAAAATGCCCCAGACAAAGTCCTTAAATTACTATTTTTATTAGCTAAATTTTTCAGCACAAACCTGAGGACAGAATGCTTTGTCTATTTAAAGAAAAACCAATAATTTTATATGAATTAACTTAAAACGAAAAAGATGGTTTTTCAAGAGTGCTTCAAATAAATTCAGAGGCTGATTTGTATAGGATTTGACTTATCAGTAGGACTCCATAAGTAGGGTATCATCTCCTAAGAACACATACGGTTGTAAAATCTGCCAGTCCAGGCTATCTTACAAGTATATTATTACTTCCCTTCAGGCTCTTTAAAACCTATTTTTTGTAATACACCATGTCACGGTATTCATGGCTCACTCTCTTTTGTACAACTGAATTTTTGTAAACAAACGGTATCCACAGTTTGGGCAAATAAAATAATGCTGGGGTATTCTGAAGGACATGATTAACTTGAAATGTAGTCAATACCAAAAATGAACTGAGTAACAAGTAGCTGCAAGCAATACCTCTGCTTCCAAGTCCACGTGCCAGTTTTTGTGGCTTTACAATCAAATTTTCCTAATTCATTTTTTTCCTCCTTTTTCTTTCTCTTGGGCATTAAAGACCCTGTGTAAAACTGACTGATTATACTGGAGGATTTGTTATTAGGTGTTACTTGTTACAACAACAGGAACATAAATAATTCAGAGACATGTATTTTTAAGTTGATAGTCATTTTAAATATTATTTAAAAAAACCCAACAACTTGTAACTCCATCCTCCCTCCAAATGCTGCCGAATCTTGCCATATACCTACTGCTGCCTCAGTGAAGGAGTTGATCTTCTATGGGTGTAAAGTGACCTTTCTCCCTGTGCTTATAAATACTCTCTTTACAAGAATGGAGACCCACACATTTTGCAGCTTTGATCCAGTCAGCCACTATTGCCCTAAGCAGATATTTAGGATTGGCCAGGAAAGAAGAATTTTGGCACAATTCCAAATCAGTTTTAGAGCAGGCAGAGCAGGGACTTGAATCTGGCTTCTCACCTCCAAAGTGAATGGCATAGCCACTGGGGTTCTTCCAGGATCATTCTCTCTGAACAGAAATTCCATTTTGGGCCTGAGAAACCTTCCTGACAAAATTTTAATCAAAATGAACATGATTTTAGTTTTGACAAATTGGTATTTTTCTATGAAAAAATGTGTGTCGAAAAATTCCCATCACTCTACAGATATTGTTCAGACATCTCACACATCTAATAGGACAATCTTGAAATGAATAGTTAACATTCCAGGATTCCCAAACAAACGCCAGAAGAGCAGAAGGTTTAAATTAGACATCTTGTTTGCTTTGCATTAAAAAGTTATCACTATATCCCTATCTGTTGAGGTGACTGTTTGTCTATAAGTGGTAAATATAATGGTAGCCACTGCATTCTAATCCTAAAAGTAACTTCAAATACATACTTAAGTAGTTACAAGCCTTATTAGAGCTCACCGTATTAGCTCATGTACAATACTTCATCAAAAATCTGTGGTTAACATTTCTTGTATGGCAACCTAAGCAAGTAATGTAATCGTAATGGTACCTGTAATCGTCCTCAATGAAACAAAGTTTTTCCAGTAATAATGGGATTGATTTGAGCTAGTAATGCATAGCCCATTAACCCAAAATGTGTGGATGTTATTTAATCCAGTTTAACTAGATCTTCAGTGCAAAAAGATTTGTTTGTATTCTACAGTAGGATAACTAAAACATGTTAGCAATCTTACTATAAGATCCTAGTGGGACAAAGTACATTTAATTTTTACTGTGAGGTAGCTAGGTTAGGTCAGTGCTAGACTTTGCTTAGTTTACCTTGTGGTAAAAACTAAAGGTATCTTGTCTTCTGTAGGATTTTACAGCAGGACAGCTAAAATACTTTCTTTAGCTAACAGTAAAACATGTGACCTTGTGTGTGTGTGTGTGCGCGCGCGTGCAGTGAAGGGAAAGCCAGAATTTAGAGGAAGGAATGAGAAGTTAAAAGGAAGATTCCAATGTAATGGCTAGTGCTCACAGAATGCTTTGCTAACAGAAGTCCTCCAAAGCAGAAGGATTTTTGGTTTTTTTTCTGATTTAACATTTTTAATACCCAAGGATGTGTAATGCACATCTAATGAATGCTGGTTTCTATGGCTCACTATACACACTCTGAAGGTTATGAGGTATATTAACAGTTTTACTCTGTAGACTGCACAAATGTTTTAAAGCTTCAAGAGCTGCATTTACTTCAATTCTTTGAGCCTCTCTCATTTCACAGATGAGAAAACTGAGGCACAGAGTTACTGAGCAAGTCAGTGGCTGCAGGCTGGACTAAAACAGTACATTACCATGTACATTTGAGACTAAAACTATACAGTGACAGACCTGGGACTTATTTACAGAATCTTATACATTTACAATACAATATATTGAACAAAATACCATTCTTTATCCCCAATTCAATGATGCTTCTTCCACAGCAGATACCCCCGCATTGCTTTTTAAAGGATTGATTTGTATTAACATAATGAGGTGGTAAAGTCATAAGGTG
This sequence comes from Pelusios castaneus, assembly GCA_007922175.1. Lineage (NCBI taxonomy): Eukaryota > Metazoa > Chordata > Testudines > Pelomedusidae > Pelusios > Pelusios castaneus. The sequence continues at coordinate 1,008,793 of ML685899.1, forward strand.
CCACTGCTGATAAAACTAGAGGCTGAAGACTTCTATCCACAAGAAAGACACAGTATGAACAGTCTCAGGCAAACATCGCTAGGCAGCCTCACCAAGGCGTCTCAAGGGGTCGTAAATGGCTGAAAAGTTAGTACCCAGATCAATCCAGCCCCGGGATCTCTGCTGAAATGTGGATACCTCTCTACTGGGTGCTACACTGAAACGCACACACTGATATCATGCTGGTCAATCAATGGCTGACCTGGAGTATCTTTGAACCAGCAACCAAAGAGAAGAGTTCTAAATTCAACACAACAGCATTTTTCACCTTTCTAAAAATTCCAAGGCAGTTGTTCCTATGCTAGGTCTCTGAGCCCACAAGGCAGACAGTAACCTGAGGATCTGCAGAAAGGCCATCTGCTCCCAAAAGAGGAAAGAGCCTTTGGGCTGTGGGACCAGAACACCCCTGTGGTCAAGGGTGAGAAACAGATGGTGGAATTGCGGGGGCGAGGCGGGGATGGAGATTAGGAGACAACAAAAAAGAGGATGAAGCTAGAGAGAGAAAATAAGAGAGACGAAAGAGGGGGAGGAGGAGAGGAAGCCTCAGAGAGGAGAGAGAGTAGATGAAATAGTAAATGCTGAGTTGGTACATTTTATTTAGTCACATTCCTACTCTGTATTAAGTTTCCTCAGTAGAAAAAGGGTGCTGGATTGTGTTTGTGTGGTGGGGGCAAGCAGACAGTGGAACAGGTGAGAAGTGGAGAAACACACCTGTATTCATGTCTTCCAGTCAAAGGTCTAAATTATACAACTCTATAGTTACATTTTGGAGACAGAGTTCTCTTATTAACATGGAAAGACGGTATTACATAATTTACAAGCCTTTTTCTCTCTGGACTGTTATGAAACAAAACAAGGAAAGGAAACCAGGCATGGGAAAAAATATACCAGTGGGAGACTAAATCTTTTGTGATTATAAGAAAAGCATTCTCTAAAGACATTTATTAGAAGGAATTTTGGGCTTGCTACTGTGCAAGGATTTAACAGCCTTTAATTTGAAAAATGCACTGAAACTGTGAAGTGTTTCAAGAGGACAGAAATGAGCTGTATGTCTAGTAAATTAACTCACTTTTGAGAGTCTTTTGGAGGAAGAGAAGCTAAAAATCCTGAAAGGCTCAGTAAAAGAAAAATGTGCATGTTTCAAAATGTTCATGGCCATCCGTTTCTGAAGTATAAGTACTAAGCATGTTGGGGTTAAAGGGAAGGTTGCTGGGCAACTGAAAAATAGAAGCGAAGTCAGTTACAGAGGTTCAGGATTATCACATAGTACTGTTGTACTGTGTGTGACTCTGTGTGTGTAAGAACCACTTCAGAGGAGAAATGATGACAAACATCCCTGGTGTAGTATATTCATTACAGCTCCATCACTGGCACCATGGGATATGTGGAGTTTTAATGGGAGATTGTGTAGTGGGAATTATCACTGGGGAAAAAAACATTCCTAAGAGAAGATGCCAACATCTGATTGTAATGATCTAAGAACTGTGTATCATACAAAGCAGTGAAGAGAGAATCAATCCTTTATCTCCCAGCAGCAGTCTAATATGCCTCGGAAGTTTTTCCACCCCTTCAAAGGCTCCAATCTTTTTCAGTTCCTTACTTTTCAGCACCTAACTATTAAGTCTAACAATTCATCTGCTCACAGGCTATTTTTTAAAATACTTCTCCTCATCTTCATCTGAACTGAGCCAGATGAAATTAACATGGATTGGAAAAAACAATCAGAGGGCCTGGAGAAGGATCACATCTTCTAAACTCAGGGGACATTTGCCATTGCATAAACACTGTCCCACTGAAAACTGCTATGTCATAGTTTCAAGTGTTAGTTCCAGGAGGTGGGACTTTACTTCTAAGAACAATACAGCAGCCCCAGCGACCAGAAATGCCCGCATATACAGGTGGATGAGTATTTAAGGGATCCAAGTGCCCTCACCTGTTACCAAGACCACCATATTAACATATATAATGACATTTTGGTCTACATCTTAACAAAGGCAAAACAAGTCATCCCTTTATTTATTTACTTATTTTAAATTAAGTAAAATCCCAGTACTCTGAACATGGGATCTGATTTTATTTCCCCTAGCTCAGATGACTCTCTCCGACTCTCCCTTTTCCAGAAAAGCATACCAACCCTTTACCCATGTTAGTTAAATCCCGATTTCCCCCTGCTCCCATTAGTACAAATCCAGATCCCACATCTACACCCTCTTCTGCCTCCTCCTTCTTACTTCTGGTAACATTTGCCCCAGTCTTGGGCCTTCCTCCATCCCCAACTCCTCCCTTTCCCAGTCTCATACCTACCCTCCTATGTCATCATTTCTGACTTCACACCCATCCTTCTCCTCCCTCCGCTTGTCTTGCTGTCTCTGAAATGCCCACTCCATCTCTAAAAAATATCACAACCATCCATGACCCCTTCATATCTCGCTCCCTCCTGCTCTTGATTTTCACAGGGAACAAGATACCTTCATCTGACACAGCCTTAGCAGCTGTACTGTCTTACAGAGCCCGCTCCTTCCCTCACACCCCTGCCCTGGATCAGACCCTGGTGGAGGAGTTGGGCTTCCCCTCTTCCATTCCTGTCACTTCCAACTCCTTCCTTCTCCCCACTTCCCACTCTGCCTCCTCTTCTGAACAGCACTGCATCTAACTCTTCTCTTCTCTCCTGCTCCATGTTGCTCTTTACCGTCCATCCAGCTCCCCCACACATCAGTCTTCCTCTCTGATTTCGACTCCTGTCTCTCTCTTCCTCTCTTGACAGAGGTTCCCACACTCACCCTGAATGGCTGACCCCAGCTGCACAGCTCATCCTAACCTCTTCATCCAACCCGCAGCCCTGGTTCACCTCACAAAAAGGGTTCACTTGTATCCTCTTCTCTCTCTAGCCTCTCTTTTGAAGAGTTCCCCTTTCCAGCTGCTACCTGACCACACTGCCCTATCACTTCCATGACTTTCTGTGCAGCAGTGTGGTGGACATCTGCTTTCAGCCCTTTTCTGCTCGCCCTCTCTCCTCTTTCTTCCACTGATTCTTTCCTTGCTTCATTTTCCTTCACCCTTAACTCAGACCTTTTTCCAAGTCTACACATCCAGGTTACATCTAAAGATTGAGAATCTTTGTGTGTGGCCTCTCCTGCCCAACCACACAGCTGGAGTGCGTGCCCTCATCATCTCCCATTTTAAGTGCTGCAACAGCCTACTCTCTGGCCTTCACTGCTTCACTCATCTCCAGGCAGAACGATGCTGCAAAGACCATTCTTGTACCCTGTTGCTTTGAGCAAATTATCCTTCTCTTTGCATCTTTTCACTGGCTCCTTAATCGTATCAAACCCATGTATTGTCTTCACTGTCAAAGTCCGCCATGGCTTAGCCCCATCCTACCTATCATTTCTTGCTTACTCGCAAGATATTGACTGCCACTTGAAGTCATGGTAGGAGCCTTTATCACCAACTTGTTAAATTTTCAAGCAACCACCTTCACACTTTCTCCTAAGCAGCCCCTCATGAGTGGGAAAAGTTCCCCATAAACATGTGCAAAATTACTTCGTTATCCACCTTCAAATCCCATTCCAGTGCATTCCTTTGCTGTGATGCCTACAAAAACAAGCTTAACAACCAGGCCACTGGTGTGTGGAGACCACTCTCTGCCAGAGGTGGCTTTCGGGGTAGGCGAAGCAGGTGCATGCCGAGGGCCCCGAGTAGTAGGGGCCCCGTCGCCTGCTTCGCCTACCTCAAAAGCCGCATCTGTCTCAGTTGGCAGCAGGAGGAGGAAGCCATCAGCAGGAAGCTGGGGCCAGAAGGGGGGGCCGGGGCTGGCAGCAGGGAGTCCCTGTGGGCCCCATAATGGGCCTTCGCCTAGGGCCCCCAATAGCCAAAGGCTGCCTCTGCTCTCTGTCATGCTGACCAGTACTTCTCATTGTTTCCTTGTACGCTCCCTGACTATCTATATCCACTTCTTGTCTCTACTCTTATATTTCAAAGTCAGTGTTTTTGGCTATGTTGACACTTACTAAAATTAGTTCGAATTAGTTAGTTTGAACTAATTCGAACTAATTTTAGTTAGTTCGAATTAGCTTAATTCAAACTAGAAAAAATTAGTTCAAACTAAGCAAGTGCCATTCATGGCACTTGCTTAGTTCGAATTAGTGATCTCCATTGATTTCAATGGGCCGGTTAGTTCGAACTAAGAAATTAGTTTGAAATAACATGGCCACACTGGTTAATTCGAACTAGTTAGTTCGAATTAACCCTTACTTTTAATACCCTATTCGAAGTTATTAGTTCAAATTAAGGAAGCCCTTAATTCAAACTAATTAAAGCCTAGTGTAGCCATGGCTTTAGCTAGTTCGAATTAAGCTTCCTTAATTCGAACTAACTTGCCAGTGTAGACATAGCCTTTGTTCTGTTTCTATGGAGCACCTATCAAGTAGGGTCTAGTCCACAACTAGGGCTCCTTGGTGCTATAGCAATATAAATATTAAATAGTTACTTGAAATCTTCCCACCAATCCCATCATTTTTGGCCTTCAAGATGTTCCACTTTTGCATTACCAAGCCTCAAGTGCAACGTACACTCCTGTATAACATCAGTAATAATATTTACACAGTGTCCCCCTGCTTGCCATAAAACAAAACTAACTGAATTTTTTTTTTAAACTTCAAAGATTATGCAAGTGAATGGTTGTAACACAAGAAGTTTGGAATGATATAATGAGCAAGGACTAATAGTGGCCATTCTAAAGCAAGACTTTTCTACAAGAAAGATTTCAGGGGTTTGTTAAAAGTAGAGAAAGAAGGACTAAGACTGATTTCAGGTAGGGGAGTAGAGTTCACCATCTAGGCTCCCAGAGCAATGGTAAGATCATCTACTGAACACAAAGCATTTAATGTCAAGTAGAATCTAAATTGAGAAATCCATCAGGTTTGCATTCAAGGAAGCCTTATATATACAGTTTCCATAATGAAGAAATTTGAAAACCTTTTGTGGTAGCTTTTTGTCAATTGTTGCTCATCTGGGGCCAGGAAGAGAGGTCCAGCCAGCCTTTTCCCAAGATGGATTCAAAGTTGCTCTGGGTGCGACATTATGAGATGGGAGGTGAGGGGAGAAGGGTGAGGACTGTTGACTGCAGAACATGGAAAGCAGCATAGCTATTTCTACTTCCAGAAAAACAGGGGCCACGAGAACAGAAGTACTTGAGGGGGATTCTGCAGTATGTAACACACAGACTTCAATGGTCAACAACCTGCCCAAAGTGAGGGGTGTCATGTAGTTGAGCTATCCCACAGGCAGACCAGGAATGACTCTATGACTCCCAACTCATGTTCGGAAGGGAGGGAAGGAGTGATCTGAGTTTACTCTTGGCCAATGAGTCTATGAGTCAATCGCAGATTAACTTCTCCTTTGCTCCTGGACATCGCTGCTGCCTGGTGCATTGGATGGGTGGAGCCTCACCTGTTTTCTACACACACACAGTACATTCCTATGCCTGTTGTCCTCACTGTGCTGGGACTGGCCTGGTACAGGTAGCCTGTACGGAAGGGCCTTGCAGACTTTATACCACTTTTTGTGGGCATGCTGGGCAAGTGGCAGTCGTAACTGCAAAGCTCTCACGAAAACAAACTGTAGTGGTAAACTGACTGGAGGGTAGATTTATTTTCTGATTAAAACTAAAGCAAAACACCTCACCACTGTGCTAAGCACAGCAAAAGGAAACCTCATGCTGAGGCTTACTAGTTTGGTCAGATGTTTGTTACCACCATGTCATTCCCAACCACTGCTAACTATCGAATTTTCCTTCTATGGTAAAACTGGTTTTCTTGCTTGGCTTGTGCAAGGAGAGAAGGAAATGGGCATCTGAAATGAAGTCAAAACCTAACAACAAACCCATAATTTTAGAGATGTGCAGGCTGGGAGAGATTATTTTCATTATTTTGAGTAATCCCCAGCAATCAACTGGGAAAGTAAAACATTAGCTCAGTGGTTCCCAATTTATTTTTCATGATATTCTCTTTGCGATGGAGTGGGAGGGTACAGTCCTCATTATGGTCTCCCTTAACAAAATGCTTTGGCCACACCCCCACCTTATCTCTACCTTTACTGCTTTCCTTTCTTTTCCTTCTCATCTGCACTTTCTCCATGCTGTCTTGTGTATGTTCACATCTTCCCCAATTTCTTGGTAACTCTCCCTTTATCACACCACATAGCAAATAACTACTCAGACAGCACTACTCTTGGACCAAGCATCCCCTAGTGGCTCTACTGGACCATGCCCATGTGTGCTCTCACATCTGAGCTGAGTGCTTCAGGAACAGAGGACAGGAACACAGCAGGACAAGAGACACTCCCATGTCTGACTACATCATAGGTTGCGTTGAAGCAGAGACCCAAGGAAGGTAGCTTCTAGTAAACCCTTCTGCTCTGTTCCCAGCTGCAGGAGTACATGTGGGGGGAGGAGGGAGTACAGAGCCAAACTTCCACAAGAAGAAGAATGATACGGTGGTTAGACTACATAGATTTGAGAGAGAGTTTCAATTCCCTGCTCTGCCACAGATTTTCCATGTGACCTTGGGCAAGTCACTTAGTTTCTCTGTGCCTCAGTTCCCAAATATGAAATGGAAATAATAGTCCTTCCTGACCTCACAGGGTATTGTCTGAATACACCCCCCAAAACAGAGAGGCACTCATATACTATGGTAATAGGGGTCATATAAGTACCCAAGATAGAGAGAATCAGCTTTTTCTCTCTTTTCTTCATCCCCCAGACAAGTCCTAGTTTAGGAAACTGCATGTACGGAATCGAAAGGAAAAGAAGTTATTGTATTAACTATGTTGTGTACAACTCAGTGAAGGAAAAACCCACCCAGACTACTCACCAGAAAGAGGATCTTTTCCAATCACTAAAACGTTAGGTAAATGCATTACGATCAGCTGCTGGAGGACCTCCTAAATGAAATGGACAATTGTAAATAAAAGTTGGTCAAGAATCCAAATCAATTAAATCACAAAAAATACACAGCGCTATTGATTATCAAGGCTTCAGCATGCTGGCAGTTAAGGAGGTCACAAGGTGAAGTCCCACATCAGAAATAAATCACTCTTTGAAGATGGCTGCGGTTTCCAAAACTGAGATACACGAATGGTCTCTTATAATGATGGCTAATGTAGTACTTATGGGTCTCATGGCACTAATCAAAATGAATGCAAAGTGATTCGTAGGCATAGCCATCCATCACACTTTTCCCCCCAAAATGACCCTTGTTCATGTGGTACTCAATCCATAGTGGCAGCCATGTTTCTTGATTTATAAATGCAGCATATTGACCAAAACTATGTAAAGCATTCTGTTATGTCTGCTTAATTCAAATCATTGGTCAAATTATTACTTGAGTCTGACATTCAAAGAATGGATAGGAGATGGGAGAAAGAAAGAGAGCTATTAAAGTCATCTACTGCACTGTTGTGAGAAATTAGACTTTAAAGCCATGATTCTTAAACATAGGGAAGCCGACACCTGCCTAAGTACCATCCCTTTCCCATCATGGATCTTGGGCAAATGTAATTTTAATTTTGGGATGTGCGGGAAATCCCCACAATAGATGAAGAATAGGAGGTCACATTACTTTGGCAAGCTCACTTTTAAAAAAAATGTCAGCTGTTAGCAGCTGCGTTGGGCCTTGGAGTGCCAGAATAGGTCCTAAAGAGATGAATTGGAAGCCAGGGGTCAGGTGCAGTTGGCAAAGATACATGATAAATACACCACAGAGATGACATTCATGGGATAAATTGCAGAACCATGTGATTAATGAAAGTTCTATGACCTAGCATGAAGGTAATTAGCACTCCTTTGGGATGACATTATTTCTCTCTCTCTCTCCCCTTTCCCCCCAGGGGAAAGATGGTCTTGTGGTTCACGCACTGGACTGGGACTCAGGAGACCCAGATTAACCAGTTCTCCCTAACCATTGGGCAATGCCTTAACTGGTCTGTCTGTATTTGCCAGCCTATTTCACAGAATGTTGTGAAGATAAATTCATTAGTTAGTGTCTGTGAGGCACAGTTATTAGGGAAATCGGAGCCATAGCAAAGTACAGTGTGTGTGTCTCTCTCTGTACACACACACACTTTTCTGTGTCACTAATTCATCCAAATACCCTCCCTCAAACTATTAGATTGTTATTTCTGCACTTTGAAAACCATTACAAAAGGAAAAGGATTTGAATGGAAGAGGAAATCTTTCACCGAGTAAACAGAGTCAAGGGAGGAAATGGAAGGGAATTTTTAAACCGTTTTGGGTGCAATATATTCCATCTTTTCTCTGCTCCCAGTTTAAATAAATAAGGCATCCTTAAAGCAGTTGTTAGTTTGGATAAAGCAGAAATGCATTAATATCACAACTGATATCTTTGGTGATATTAAGGAAGAAGAATAACCAAACTCTACAATGCATCAAGATTTGCAGCATGGACTGACTGTTTGCTGAGTCACTATCAAAATGTACAGTGCACATAACAGTAGACATGCAAAACAAAGTTTGTTTGCACTTCTTGCCAAATAGGTGCAAAACACATTAGATTTCACAGCATGTGGCCAGAATGAGATACTCTGTTAATCAATTCCACAATACATTGTCTTCTTTGGCAGATGCAAATTCTGTTAATGAACTTGTCTCTCTCTTACTACTGAGTTCCTTGGCAAAGAAGAATGCTGTTTTCAATCATCCAGCACATGGAGCAGCACTGAGGCAAGAATGCATAAAGAATTCTTGTTGTTTTTGTTTTATCATCAGATCTCTTACTATTCAACCAGCAGAAACAAAAGGCACTGGGACTAAAATTTATGTAGTTAGCATTCCCACACACTTCCCCTGTAAATTATTTGATTACACTATTCAGTATTTCAGTGACTAGCTTCCTTCCCTTCTATTGATGTGATTTTATTCTCTGTGAGATGGCATGAAAGAATTTTCATTTTCTTGTATTAACAAAGGAAAGTGGCTCAAACTGTGAACTTTAAATCATACCATGAGCTCCCAATTCATTTTAAAAGATTCCATCATAATCAAGGGATTGAACCTATTTCTCTCTGCTGTGGTTTTAAGCCAAAGAACAATTATCTTTACCTGTGCTATTAGAATCACCTTATCCAGAGGGGTAGCCGTGTTAGTCTGTGTACAGCAAAAACAACGAGAGTTGTGTGGCACCTTAAAGACTAACAAATTTCTTCGGGCCTAAGCTTTCATGGTCTCCAACCCACTTCGTCAGATGCATCACCTCAGGTTATTAATAACAGCTATACCTTTGAAACAGTAAAGTATAGAGCTTTTTATCTGAGGAAGTTAATATCATTATCCCAGTGGTATACTGACTGTAGGGAGCAGAAGAGGGCCAGGCCTTTACATGTGTGAGACAGGGGGGCACAGGAGGCTCTGAGAGGGTGGGTGGACAGAGCCCAGAGGCAGGCAAGGGGCACAGAGTTGTAGGTGACCAGAAGGAGCTGCTCGCTCTTCCCTCACTGTCCTCTGGCCAGGGGATGAAGGCACCCTGCCTAGAAGGGGGAGCCAGTGCCAAATTGATTGCGCTGCAGGCCTGGAGTGGGAGAGGTGGATGCCACATAGTCGGTAAGCATGGAGGCAGGGCTGTTGCAAAGCCTGGCCAGAGCCACGAGCGACAAAAGTCCCCAGAGCACATGAGGAGGAAAATGGCGTGTCCCCCCACAGGTACAGGCCCATGCTCCCCAGGGCAGCTAGGGAGGGCATCATCTGATGGGAGCCAGGGATCCCTCCTACCCTGTGCATGAGGCCTTGGGGGGAGGCTGCAAAATGCAAGCATTGGCCCATGGGTGCCGAAGACCCACAGTATGCCACTGCATTATCCACCTTTTATAGATGGGGAAAGAGGCACAGAAGCAAAGCAGATTACCCAAATCACACAACAGGCCAATTGCAGAGCTGGGAATAGAACCAGAGTCCTAGTCCAGTACTCTGTCTGTTAGGCATTGCACTGCATTCCTCTAAACAAGATCACAGAATTCTTCTAATGCTGGGTGCGTATTAATATTTCCTTTTTTTTTTTTTTTTTTTAGTTTTGGCATTTCCTCTCAGCTTGGACAATGAAAATTCATCCATCCAGTTTTACTTCCAGAACCTCAATGCTGCTTTATTTGAGTTGCACACATTAAAGGAAAATGTTTATTTAAAGGCAGCCATTTTCAACTGGAATTGTAAACATCACAGAAACATTTCTATTAGTCATGTGTTTTGAATAGATCAATATTTACAAAGTCTTATATGGAGCAATTTTGAACTTTAAGTGCACTGATACATGACTCTAAGGATGGGCTGCTATGTTTACTGTCCTAGTGATTTGCAAATCAATTGTACTCTATTTGGAAATCCCCCGCCCCTCCCTCACCTAAAAATAGCAATTCAACCTGGGCTCCAATAATGGAGTTGTGTTCTTTACAGATTATGAATTATAAGAGCATAAGAACAGCCACACTGCGTCAAACCAATGGTCCATCCAGTCCACTATCGCATTGTCCAACAGTGGCCAGTGCCAGCTGCTTTAGGAGAGAATCAATAGAACAGGTAATCAACAAGTGATCCACCTGTCAGCCATTCCTAGCTTCTGGCAAACTACAATCCTCACCTATCCCAGCTAATAGCCATTGATGGACCTATCCTCCACGAGCTTATCTAGGTCTTTTTTGAACTCCATTATAGTCTTGGCCTAAACAACATCCTGTGGCAAGGAGTTCCACCAGTTGACTGTGTTGTGTGAAGAAATACTTTCTTGTGTTCGTTTTAAACCTGCTACTTATTAATTTCATTTGGTGACGATCCCCCAGTTCTTGTGTTATGAAGAAGAGTAAAGGACACTTCCTTCTTTACTTGCTCCACCCCAGTCATGATTTTATGAACTTCTATCATATCCCCCCGTAGTCATCTCTATTCCAAGCTGAAAGGTCTCTGTCTTATTAATATCTCCTCATATGGAAATTTTTCCATACCTCTAATCATTTTAGTTGCCCTTTTCTATACCTTTTCCCATTCAATACATCTTTTTTATTTTTTTTGAGATAAAGCGACTAGATCTGCATGCGATATTCAAGATGTAGGTGTACCGTGGCTTTATAAAGAGGCAATACAATATTTTCTGTCTTATTATCTATCCCTTTTTTGACAGCTGCTGCACACTGGGTGGATATTTTTCAGAGAACTATCCACAATAACTCTAAGACCTCTTTCTTTATTGGTAACTTAGCTAACTTGGACCCCATTATTTTATATGCATAGTTGGGATTATGTTTTCCAATGTGTATTACTTTGCATTTATCAACACTGAATTTTATCTGCCATTTTGTTGCCCAGTCATCCAGTTTTGTGAGATCCCTTTGTAACTCTTTGCAGTCTGCTTTGGACTTAACTATTTTGAGTAGTTTTGTAACATCTGGAAATTTTGCCACCTCACTGTTTACCCCCTTTTCCAGATCATTTATGAATATGTTGAATAGTACTGGTCCCTGTACAGACCCCTGGAGGATACCACTATTTACCTCTCTCCATTCTAAAAACTGACTATTTATGCCTACCCTTCATTTTCTATCTTTTAGCCAATTACTGATCCAAGAGAGGACCTTCCCTCTTATTCCATCAGTGCTTACTTTGCTTGAGTCTTTTGTGAAGGATCTTGTCAAAGGTTTTCTCGAAATCTAAGTACACTAATCACCAATAACAAAAAGTTTCAGTGGGCAAAATCCTATTTTCAGTATTACAAGCTTACTGTCTCACAATTATCCCAACAGACAGAACAGGAGTAAATACAAACAATCAGGTCCTGCACCTGGAACTTAGTTGACAATAAGTAAATACATTGCAACTTATTTCTAACGCTGTAGTAAATACTTGTATTAGGCTATGTCTACATTTATGGTAGCGTATAGAGTATAGACATTGTCAGAGACTTGATATTTACAGCAGTATAGAACATGATGCACTGCTTAGGCAAGTAAAGACATGCCAGAACCTTAGAGTATACACCCTAGATTCTCTGCATGCTCAAGCAGTAGCTCTTGTCTACACTGTGTAACGTCCTTCTGCCTCCACAATGCCAGAGTCTTTCACTGCCACATGTAGCTACGCATCTCAGTGTGGATTCAGCTTGCTTTCCAGTGCAGCACATAATTACATGTACCCACCACTGCAAATGTAGACAAGGCCTTAGACAATGAAGAGGTCGTAATACTTGCCAGATGCTTTGGGACCTGGCTATGGATTTTGAAATAGAGGAGTAAAAGAACCTACCTGTTTCTTCCCTACCCCCACCCAAAAGATACTACACTGTTTATGGTAGCTAATGTGAGAGGGGAGTCATTAAAAAGACCAGCAGAATAAAGAAACCACATTGTCCAGAAAGGTGGTTGTTCTTAAGAGAAACAGGGAGGGCCCGTCTGCAATAAATCCTCATTTCTCCTAGGAGAGATCCAGTTAAATGATTTTAACAGCCAAACTAACACTTGATTAAAACAATAAAGGTAAGAGCAACAACATATGGTACCAATCTCCCTTAAGTATAAGCTACTAGAACAATTAGTGTTAATGCTGTCAGCTTTACACCTGAGGCCAATAACCAACCACATGGCCATTAACTTCAAGTCATAAATCATTTCACACAGATCACGGTTTTCCATATTTCCTCCCACTGAAGTTTCCATTTAAAAAGAAAACAAAAACAATTTTGATACAGGAAACCAAACTTATGGGATCCTATTAAAACAGCTCAATACACAGTTTTCAATGTAAATGAGGTGGTATCAGAAACCAGCCTCTCTCAGGATCTTTTAAAACATCAGAGGCCTGGGTGCATTTTCTATTTATACAGTATTCATTTTCTGAAATGTGGGACTTTTTTTGGTATTAGCAGGTGCTGTGCTGAACTTCAAAGATCAAGGCTGTCCCATAACTAGCAAATTCCAAAGAGGTAGCTGTGTTAGTCTATTGTAGAAAAACAACAGAGTCCTGTGGCACTTTTAAAAACTAACAGATTTATTTATCGCATGAGCTTTCGTGGGAGAAAATCCCACTTTGTCAGACGCTTTGAAGATGGGAAACTTGACTCAACTGCCTTGGGGTTAAACAGGGACTATGGATTTTTCTCTCATTACAACAGGTGATTTGACCTCACTTTCCTCTATGTGCAGTTCCCCAGTGTTTGAATCCTAACACCTATTTTGATTTGCTGTTACAGCCTGACCTGATCCTATGTCATACACTCCCCTGCATTTAATTTCCTCCCATTCTGTAAGTTTCCCATCTTCAAAGTGTCTGATGAAGTGGGATTTTCTCCCACGAAAGCTCATACGCGAAATAAATCTCTTAGTTTTTAAAAGTGCCACAGGACTCTGTTTTTCTACAATAGACTAACACGGCTACCCCTTTGGAATTTGCTAATTATGGGACAGCCTTGATCTTTGAAGTTCAGCACAGCACCTGCTAATACCAAAAAAAGTCCCACATTTCAGAAAATGAATACGGTATACATAGAAAACGCACCCAGCACTCTGATGTTTTCAAAGATCCTGAGCGAGGCTGGTTTTTGATACCACCTCATTTACATTTCTATTTCTATTAATTTACATTTCTATTTTCTATTAATTGGTAAAGTATGAATTAGGGCCCCCAAATCATAAGAGTGGCATAAGAATCATGAGATGTTTTCAAAATAATAAATGTTGTCGACTTCTGGATATTTGCCTTCTGGTTTCTGAGCCTTCAGCATGCTTTCACTTCATGCTTTCAAACTCTTCACTGCAACCATTAGGGTAAAAAACTTACTTCTAAAAAATGAAAACAGTCTCCTGTAGTTCCTAGATCGCAACAGTTGAGGGGGGAAGGGTTAAAATAAACAGAAAATACCATAAAACTCACAAGAGCTAGCAACATGGCATTACTAAGACCTGGTCTACGCTACAGACTTTTGTTGACCAAAGTCAGCTTTTAGCACCATAAAGGTGGCAATCCCCTGCTGCCGACACAACTCCCCTGATTCTGTGAATAAATCAAACCACCTCAATGAGAGGCATAGAGTTTTTTCCATTAAACTTTTAGTGACAAAGTGTCAGTGTAGACACTACACATGGTTATGTCACAGTATATGACCTCCAGGAGGTGTCCCATGGTGCCTATCATGACTGCTCTGGCCATCAGTTTGAACTGTGCTACCCTGCAGCCCTCTGTCCCCCCAGTCCTTTAAAGTCCCAGGGATTTTTTGAAATTCCACTTCCTGCTTGGTTGGCATGGAGAGCTCACATTGCATCTTCCCAGCTGACTGCAGGAGTTCCATGCACCAAACTTTCTACTGTTTGGACCACACCAGAGCTTCTGGATGTGATCAGCATTTGGGCAGAGGAGGTTGTGCAGTCCCAGCTGTGCTCCAGAAAAAGCACCTTTGGTATGTACCGCCAGAATTCTTGTGGCTTGGCAGAGAAGGGCTATGAATGGGACACATTGCAAAAACTACGGAGCTGCAGCAGGGATACCAAAAGGATAGGGAGTCAAACTGTCACTCTGATGCAGAACCAAAGAACTGCCACTTTTACAAAGAGCTGGAAGCCATCCTCAGCGGCAACTCCAGCTCTACTGCCAAGAGACCTGTGGATACCTCATTGGGCCCGGAAACAGCAGAAAGCAAACTCAACCCTGAAAAAGTAGTTGTGGACTAGGTGGTTGAGCTGGAGGATGATGTGGAGCAGGGGACTGGGTCATTTGGTGGTGTGTGAGTCAGGACTTCTTCTCAAATCCTGAGAGTTCAATCCAGTCCCACCAATGTTCCCTCTAAGGTTTGGCGGCTTGTGTGCAAAATTTTCAAGCCGTGTGCAAAACTTTTTCTGAATAAAATTTTTGTGCAAACTCACACGACAGAAATTATAGGCATTAATTAAAGTTTAAATGATTGTAAATAGAATTAATTAATTTGGTTTAATTAATTGAATTTGAATGAATTTTGAATTGAAATTTAATTTTTAGAAATGTTTTTATTTAAAATTAATTTTTAAAAGTTTTTTAAAAGAAAGAAAGAAAGAAAGAAAGAAAGAAAGAAAGAAAGAAAGAAA
>ML685899.1:1023949-1206448 GCA_007922175.1 Pelusios castaneus
AAAGAAAGAAAGAAAGAAAGAAAGAAAGAAAGAAAGAAAGAAAGAAAGAAAGAAAGAAGCCGAGGCCACTGCTATGGGGGGTGGGTGGGTGGGAGTTGACCGCGGCCCCGGGCGGCTGCCGGCAGGGAAGAGCCGATCCTGGCCCCATGCCAGGAGGCCAAGGCCATCGGCGGAGCAGAGCTGGCCCCGGGCCGGGAAGTCGAGGCGGCTGGCGGGTGAGAGCCCGCCCCGGCTGCGGCCACCCTGCTGCCCCGGCTGCGGCCACCCTGCTGCCCCAACCGCGTGGGGCAGGCAGGCAGGCCCGCACACCTGCCCCGCCCCTGAGCCTGCCTGCTCCGCCCTGGGGGCAGGGAGGGCCAGCCCAGAGGCCAGGCGCCAGCTGGGTCTGCCGTGGCAAAACCGCAGCCCCGGAGGTCTGGAGGGTGGCGGGGGGGGGGTCTCTCAATGCTGCACGGGGTGTGCGACAGCCGATACGCGGGGGTCCCTCAATGCTGCGCAGAGGGTGCGACAGCTGCTGCACGGCCGTGCACCCACGCAGCTTAGAGGGAACATAGGTCCCAGCCCTTCAATTCTGATGGGCAGAATGCAGGAGAGGGAAACTCTGGTGAGTGAGTACATGCTGCGTGGTTACATGAGGTACAGCTGTCCTCTGCTTTGTTGCATTATACAGCTGGTTGAAGGAAAAGAAATGCACAAGAGTAGCTGTGTTTGCGTGTGCTTCCCATTCCTAGGTTTAGCTAGGCGGTGCAGAGGAAAAGTGTGTTAATGCACACCGAGATTTCACAGGAATCTTCCAGAGATCCCTAGGAAACTTTCCTGGAGGCACTTGCCAATCCTCTGCTGGAGATTCCTCAGCAGATCTGTTTTGTTTCTTACCCTGTTGCTGGAAACTTTCCCATGCTAATCAGCAATCACTTGTGCAGGGTCAAAGCAGCACACAGGTGAGCAACGTAGGGTGCGTCTATAATTACAAATTAAGTCAACTTAAAACTGCTTAGGTCAACTTAATTTAATCTGTGTCTACACTACAATTTCCTTAAATAGACTTAAGGAAATTTAAAGTCGACTTTATTAAACCTGGTTTGAAGTCGACTTTACTGGCTAAATCGACTTTATTAAGTCAACTTAGCCAGTGTGGACGCAGATTAGCCCTAAATCAACTTTACGTCGATTTAAAGGGCCCCAGGGCTCCCCCATTGCCCTCCCTGCCAGGGTGGCTGGCACAGCCAGAGCCTGGCATGCCCACCCACAGGGCAGGACACAGCCCTGCCCATCCTGCTCCTATGCCCTGCCACTGTCCCTGTCCTGCTCAGCCCCCATTGTACTAGGGTACAATGGGGCAAATGCTGAGTCCCCGGCACTTTGGAAGGGGTGCCCCACCACCACCAGGGACCAGTCCTAGGTCCACCTAGCCCCTAGAAGTTGACTTAGGCGTCCAGTGTGGACGCTCTAAGTCGATTTGGCAAGGTCTCCTTGAAATGGACTTAATTTTATAGTGCAGTCATGCTAAGTCAACTTAAAGTTGACTTTAAGTCAATTTAGCAAAGTTGACTTATTTGGCCATGTGTAGACATAGCCATAGGGACCTTACTCTCAGGAGTGAGATGGACCTCGCCTGTGGAAAATGGTGGCACGATTTGTAATGTTCTCCCTATCTACCTGCATCAATATCCCAAATAACCACCCAGAACCTCTTCCTCAGCTTGCATGCTCCCTTCCCTGCGGTACAACTCAGCATGCCCTTGTTGATCATCGAGCTATGTGTTTGCCAGGGACAGTGAGAAAGAGATGTATTTTACAGCAATGAATTGATTTGCTGTAACAGTCTGACATGGTTCTATGACTTACACTTCCCTGCATTTATTTTCCTCCCATTCTATAAGTTCCCCATCTTCAAGCATCTGACGAAGTGGGATATTCTCCCACGAAAGGTCATGGGATAAATAAATTTGCTCATCTTCAAAAGTGCCACAGGACTCAGTGTTTGTTACTCTGGAGTTTGAATAGCTCATGTGCCAATGTCTCCCAGGAACTCAAGGCTGTATGTAGGGCAGGCTAGATTTCTCTCCCGTTAACAGTGAGGGAGAAAGCTAATTCAGGCTGGTTCCTAACTGGCATCTCTGTTTAGGGAAGCAAAGTTGCTGGGAAATTTTCTCATGGTAGCTGTGGTAAACCCAGAGAAAGGAGCAAGTGGTTTCAGGGAAGCAGCTTTGATATTTATAACAAAGCCCATTGAGACTCCAGTTCTAAGTACAGCATGCTAGGAAGTATGTAAAACCAGCCCTTCCACAACTGAGAGAGACCTGGGAGGGTGCAGATTGTGCCAATGAGTCTCCCCTGAGGAAATATAACAACTTTATTTTGTTTACTTATATAATCCTTTTTCTTTATAAAGGGCTCACCTCTGATGAGCATTTGAACCAATCACACTAAGGATGTATTTTTTGTCTTTTAGATGTTTTGAAATAAAGTCCTGAACAGGAGTATATTTGTGTTTACCAGTTCTAAAGGTGGTCTGTGGGTTTTCTGCTTGTCTGGCCTGGGAAACAGAACTTAAAATGCCCTATTAACCAAAGATGGGCCAATCCAAGAACCCCCAAAAAACAACCTCCAAGTTGGAGGTAGAAAAGGAATCTTCTGTTGAAACTAGGATCTAAAACCTAAAGGGTTTCATTTTATGGCAATGAGGCAGCTGAAATCTCTTAAGAACAGCCTGAAAGACTTAGGTGACATGGAAATTCAAACCCCAAACTGAACCTCAGCCATGGTTCAGCATCAGACCAGAACCCCAGTCTGATCAGGATCAGGATCCAAACACTGTCTCCTCAGCCCAAATCTACTGTCCACCTACACAATTTTCAAAGACTACTATGTGGTTTACATTACACTGAGCCCTAGTCCCACCATTTTCAGCGGCAGTTGAAGGGAGATATGCAAGTTATTCTAAGTAACTTGCATATCTCCCTTCAACTTCCTAATATCCAGTGGGGTCCACTGTTCTGAGTCAAAGGAAAGGCAGTTCTCTTCAACTCACGCTACTCCAGTTGAGAGACTGGACTTAATGGATCAGCTCCCTGATCGATTGAGTGGGTCTTCAGAGAATTACAGAACATTAGGGCTGCAAGGGACTTCATGAGGTTATCTCCTCCCACTAAATCATCCCAGTCAGGTTTTGTCTAATCAGGCCTTAAAAGTTTCCAAAGATGGAGATTTCTCCATCTTTCTGGGTAACCCATTCCAGTGCTTCATTAAATTCCTAGTGAGAAAAATTTTCCTAATATCCAACCTAGACCTCCCCAGCTGCAACTTGAAACCATCGCTCCTTGTTCTGTCTCTGTCACCACTGAGAATAGCCTAGCTCCTTCCTCTTTGGAGCACCCCTTCAAGTACTTGAAGGTTGCTATCAAATCCCCCCCTCAGTCTTCTCTTCTGCAGCTTAAATAAACCCTGTTCCTTCAGTCTCTCCTCATAAGTCATGTGCCCCAGCCCCCTAATTATTTTTGTTGCCCTCTGCTGGACTCTTTCTAATTTGTCAACATCCTTTCTGTAGAGGGGAGCCCAAAACTGAACAAAATATTCCAGATGAGACCTCACCAGGGCTGAACAGAGGGAAATAATCACATCCCACGATCTGCTGGTAACACTCCTACTGATGTAGTCCAATATGCTGTTGGCCTTTTTGACAACAAGGGTACACTGTCAACTCATATCCAGCTTCCTGTCCACCATAACCCCCAAGTCCTTTTCTACAGAGCTGCTACTTAGCCAATTGGTCCCCAGACTGTAGCAGTGCATGAGATTTTTCCATCCTAAGTGCAGGACTTTTCACTTGTCCTTGTTGAACCTCATGAGATTTCTTTTGGCCCAATGCTCCAATTTGTCTAGGTCTCCCTCAATCCTATTCCTACCCTCCAGCATATCTACCATTCCCCCCAGCTTGGTGTCATCCGTGAACTTACTGAGCGTGCAATCGATCCCATCATCCAGATCATTAATGAAGATGTTGAACAAAACCAGCCCCAGGACTGACCCCTGGGGCACTCTGCTTGCTACTGGTTACCAGCTAGACATTAAGCCATTGATCCCTACCCACTGAGCCCGACGATGTAACCAGCTTTCTATGCACCTTATAGTCCATTCATCCACCCATACTTCCTTAACTTGCTGACAAGAATGCTGTGGGAAACCGTATCAAAAGCTTTGCTAAAGTTGAGGTATATCACGTTGATGGCGATTCCTGCATCCACAAAGCCAGTCATCTCATCATAGAAGGCAATCAGGTTGGTCAGGCATGATTTGCCCTTGGTGAATCCACGTTGACTGTTCCTGATCACCCTGTTTTCCTCCAAGTGTTTCAGAATGGATTCTTTGAGGACCTGCTCCATGGTTTTTCCAGGGACTGAGGTGAATTTGATTGGTCTGTAGTTCCCTGGATCTGCCTTTTCCCCTCTCTTAACGATAGGTATTATATTTGCCTTCTTCCAATTATCCAGGACTTCCCCCAATTGCCATGAGTTTTCAAAGATAATGGCCAGCAGCTCTGCAATCACATCGGCCAACTCCCTCAGCACCCTCCGATGTAGCTCATCATTCGAACTGGGAAGTTCAATCTGATGGCAGCAAATTTGCTACTATCAGTCTAGACAAGCCCAGAAGCTTTTCTCTACATCACAGCACAGTGTTAATGTAAATCCACCACTATCTTCTCCTGTAGAAATTAACTTTTGCCTGAATCCTAAAAAAAAACAGGTAGGCACTAAATAAATTATCTAAAAGGTGCAGTCTAATGGCCATTGTAATTCAATGCCCAAGCCAGATAATTATACTTAAGAATACTACTTAACTAGTAAATGCTAATTGTCAAGATGGCTGAAAGCCAAATGGCCCTTTCCTACTTACTCATAATTGCCATGAGAAATATCATCACCAGCTTTATCTCCACTACAGAGACAACACAAATGACTGAGAGCAGCAAGTCCAAATTTCAACATAAACTCAGTCTCATCCACTATACTGGGTCTAACAGAAATACCAAGCCTTGTCATGGGTTTCTCTGGAGTTCTTAATTATACATTATGAGCAAAGTTTCACACCTCCTTAATACATGTTCCAGAAAAATAAAACAATAAGATTGATCCTGGAAACATCCCCTGGAATGGGAATACTCATTCTAGTAAGCACAATACCCTGGGCCAGATCCGCAAATAGAGTAAACTGTCAGAGTTTCAATGATGTCTGTAGAACTCTGACAATTTACACCAGTTGAGGATCAGCCCCTTCTTCCCTCCCTCCCCCAATAGTAAGTGTTTGGGTCATGACGGCAACTGATGGCTTCATTCATTATACCTGGCTATCACAGAATCTGGGGGTACACCCAGGATGGAAAGTGTACTAATTAGGGAGAGAGGCTCCAAGTGGAAGAGGTGATTAGATTCAAGGTATTTGATTCACAGCAATTTCTAATTTGATTGAGAATTTACAGAAAAACAGATTATCTTCAAAACTAAATTATATTAAATCCAAGATAAATCCAAATGTTTTCCAATTTTTTTTTTTACATGTCAGTGAAAACTGTTATTTGTAAAGTAGTAACCTGTTTGCAGGGCGCAGAAATAAAAGCCAGAAAAGAAATTTGATCTTCAGTGTCCAAGCTGGGTTAAAGATTAAAAACTGAGAAGTAAATAGGATTTTAAAAATTATTTCGGTTTTAATGAGCCAAGAGGTTGTTAGTTACATGAGTAAATATATTAAACATACAATGCTATACACAAATGTGACAGTGCCCCTCTAAAGGTCAGACAAGATAAAGCAAGCTGGGAAATTCCAATGCAAGAAATACAAACTGATCCATCAAAAATCTCTACATATACATCTTGCAATTTAGACATACTTGAGCACAGTTCTTGTACAACTGGGTACTTGTTCCCCAGGCAACATATTATATACATGACAAACTATCTGATTAAGAACTTTGCTTACTTCTACAACAACTGTATTTATGATTTGATGAACAATATGATTAGAAGTGTTTCAAGGGCAGTTTTTGAAAACCAGCTATTTAAAAAGCATACTTCCAACACCCCATCAAGTGTAAACTAAAAGCCAATAAAATAACTGTTGCTTCATCTATTGAGAATAATCAACCCTGACAATTATAAGCTGGAATTTCAGCAGAAGAGCAAAGTAAAGGAATCACATGACATTTTAACTACACTATACCTGAGGGGTGGGGCGGGAGGGGTTCCAAATAACTGCAGCTGTAGCCAAAGGAGAGAAAAATAAACCCAGCACACAAGGAACAGGAGCAGCACAAGCAGCATTCCATTAAAAAGTTTAACAGTCTTGGCAGCACACAGGGTTATTCTACAGACAAATGACACTATAAAGAGAACTTACATGAAGCAATCTTCCACCAGTTCAGTGACACATTACTGTTCAGGTGAGGATAATAAAACTGATAATTAGTGATGGTATTTGTATTATGTGAGCATAGTGGTCCCAATCAGGAATGGAGTCCTTTCATGCTACATGCTGTACAAACACACTAAAAAACAACCTTTGCCCCATTAGCTTATCATTGACAGATAAAGTGCAACAAGCAAATGTCACAAATAGGCTATAGGTAGCAAAGGCAGACAGAGGAAATGGGAAATGAAAATGAGATCCCAGAGTTACAGACAGAGAGAAACTGCATAATTAGATTATCCCTGAAGATACCAAATTTTCTATTATTATTTTTTAAAACATGGCTATTTCCAGCAGGCACACAATAAAACTCATGGGAAGTGTCTTGCAGAAATTGCAGCAGACATGGATCTTGAAGAGAATACGAAGGAAGGCAGGGGATCTTATCAATAGAAATAGCTGATTTTAAACCATGTGAATCAATGGCTCCCAACCTGTGGCCCGCAGGAACTTTCAAAGTGGCCCGCCACTCCCCTCCTGCTGGCTGCACAAGGGAACCACTGTGTAAGGAGCCAGGTGGAGCATGTTTCCACAGGTCTAAAAGACCAGAGCAGGCTCCTTGCTGCAGCCAAAGAGATCAGCGCTCCCCTTGCCTGGCTGGAGCAGAAAGCAAAGCACTCCACCTGGATCCTGGATGGAACCAGAGGTAGGGTAGCACTAATCGTCTATCCCCCTGGCTGCAGAAGGGAGTCACTAGCTAAGGACTCAGGTGGAGCGCACGGGGCTACACAATGTGTGCAGTTTCCTTGCTGCAGCCAGGGAGACAGAGATCAGCAAGGAGGCAGCCTCCTCTCTGAACTCCTTCCATCCAGCTGCAGTGGGAGCCCTGCTGGAGCAGACTGGTGGCCCTTTAGGGTTGTAAAAATTATATCTGTGGCCCTTGAGCTAAAAAGGTTGGGAAACCACTGGTGCAAATCATGTAACAGAAGTTCTGACTAAGATGCACGTCTTGGCATATATAAGTGGCTAGTGAAATATTAAAATACGTCATTAGGGCTATCTGTCAGTTAATCGCAGTTAGCCCTTGTGATTAATGGAAAACAAAATTAACTTTTTCGTTTTTTTAAATGAGTCAATCACATACCTCTGGGTGGGAAGGGAGGTGTTGGAGGTGGTGGGGCTGAAGCCTCAGCCTGCAGCTCTGAGCCAGGCTGGAGCCCCAAGGCCTGCACTTTGGGGGCACTGAGGCCTCACACGCCAAGAGAGGCTGAAGACAGGAGAAGCCCAGAGCCCCATACCCCGAGATGGGCTGAAACCCAGAGCCCCATGTCCTACACCAGGGGTAGGCAACCCCCGGCACGCGTGCCAAGAGTGGCACACGAGCCCATTCAAAGTGGCACTCGGCATCCACTGTGGCGCCACAGAAATTGCCACTCCTGCCACCAGAAGACACTCCAAGTGGCTTCTTTCAGGGGCGGCTGCAGTGCGGAGGTCCCTGCCATGTCCATACCCCAGGCATAGCATGTAAAGAAGCCACCCAAAGCGGCTCTTCCCTGTGGTGTGCCGCCGCCAAAAGGAGTCACTCCAGGTAACTTCCTTCCATGGTGTGCCTGGGGCTAGGCGTCCCCAGACACGCTGCCAGGAGGAGCCCCTCCAGGTGGCTTCTTTCCACGAGTGGGCCATCGGCACCAGCTGAGGGTCGAGGAGGAGGGGCCAGCACAGGGGTTGGCGAAGGTTGCCGACCTCTGTCCTACACCTAGAAATGCTGATGCTTCCCGCCCTCAGTGGAGATGAAGCTCTGAGCCCCTCGAGCTCGGGGGCAGGGGGAGTCACAATTTTTTTAAAAAAAAAATCCAAATGGGGTTGCCACTAAAAAAAGCTAGAGGACAGGTGTCTGGCGAGTTCAGCCTCTCCTCCCCTGCCACGAGTCCCTGAGGTAACATCCACCCTCCTTTCCAAACAAGAGCTCACTCAGCTGAAAGGAGCTGTATAATAATTCTTCATTTGTAAAGGTCAACTTCCATGATAAAGCGATTGCACTACAATTCTTGTGCGAGGTGAATTGAAATACTAGTTCTTTTGTTTATCTTTTTACAATGCAAATATTTGTAATAAAAATAAAGTGATCACTGTACACTATGTTCTGTGTAGCAACATAAATCAAGATATTTGAAAATTAGGAAAACAAGCAAAATATTTAAATCAATGGTATTCTATTATTATTTAACAGTGCGATTAAAATTGCGATTAATCATGATTAATTTTTTTAATTGCTTTACAGCCCTAGGAACAACCTACTGCATTTTAAGATGCTGGCTCTATTCCTTGAAGTTTGAATTCATTCCATGTAAAAAGCTTCTCTAGCAATTTACAGACCACAAAGTATTAAGCACAGAAAAGGTTATTTTATCAAGCAAAACACAAAAGCTGCCATGCCTAACAGAGTAAGACAAAGGTTCACAAAATATAGGGTGCACATTTTAAGATTACTTCTGCTTAGTCATTCATTATGCCACAAACATTGTACAGTGCTCCCTTGACTCAGAACTGTCAATCACTTATTTCCATATGCAGCACAACAACTGGTTCCTAGTGATACTATTGATTTGACCCTGAAAGGGAAAATCCAACTGTGGAGGTCTGTGTCCTTCTGGTTTTACTGCCAGCAGCACATTTTACTAATTTAACCACTCGTTGGAAATAAAAAGCTTATTGATTTATCCTCAACTCCCTTCAAAGCCAAATGACTTCACATACTTATAACACTATACAGACAAATTACTCTAGACTTTTATTTAATTTTGCCTCCAAATTGACCACGGGTGGTTTTTGCAGTAGCAAGGAATAACAACAAACTGTGTTGTGTTAAAGGGCTGTCACTTAAATTTACAGATGTAACCAGCTAAAATGCAATCCATCTGTTCAACATACATTCAGTTAATCTGTGGCAGTCTCAGGGGCCCATAATGATTTAACCCAACACACACTGAACAGAAATCCTGTAAATCACCAGAATAGAATTAAAGTGGTTTAAAATTCACCATAACTCAGCCGTGATTACCTATTCAACACAAAAATCATTTTTTCCATTCAGTTTGAGCATAGGGTGTATGCGCACATGGCTTGACAATGTACATCAAATTCCAATGCTGAAATATCAAGTATATTGCAATTTTTAGGTTGAAACTTACTATTTGTAGTAGCCTCGCAAAATTGCCATAAAATTTTACCAGCCCAGACACAAATTCTGTCTGTTGAGACAAGTGTTAATGAGAAATGTAACAATAAAACTTTATTTCCCAATCAAAACACCACTTACCCCACGAAGTGTATATTTACAAAACTGATATATAAAGATGTTTGGAAAAATTGGTTTTACCATAGATCTTAAACAGATGAACATTTTCTAACTCTGTTCTTAAAGAAGCCAAAATACACAGCCTTTGCTACTAACAAACACCACTTAGCATATGATACCACTTGATGTTAAATTCTTCCACTGTTTTTGGTAATATGAAGTGATCAGTTTGTTAAATAGCATCTTAAATATTAAGAGATGCCAAAATGATTAGCCTAAGACATAACTGTGTATTGAGCAGTGGGGCTGGTCTGATGGTTTAGTGTTAGTGCTCTGCACTGCAAATGAAATACCGGGATTTGAGTCTGGTTCCATGCTCGCCAGGACAGGGATTGCTGTGGAAGCAGAATTTCAGCCCCTGGATAGTATGGGGGAAAGGGAGTGCCTCATGCTCTTCAACAATGATTACTGTGTAAAGTTAAGTGGTTTCATTCGCGAGATTCAAATACGAAGCCATCTTGTTCCTTTAGATCACAGGTCCCCAAACTGGTGCACAGCCCCATCCCCTGAAAGGCATGGAGGAATGTTGGGAGGGACACGGCAGGACCAGGCTAGCCCCTGTGGGAGCTAGGAAGGACCACCATGCTTCCCTGCCCAGCCCCGCTCCAACCTCACCCCACAGCCATGCCTCTGACCTCAACTCCTAGCTTCCAAGCCTGGCTGCTGGCCACGGTTCCCAGCTCAGCCCCACTCCCAGCTCGGTCACCGACTGCTGAGGTCCCTGCCCCTGGCCCTGCTCCCAGCCCCAAATGGTACAGAACGTTTGAGGGTTGGCATGGGAGAGCATGGACAGGGTAAGGTGGGGCGTGATCTAAAAAGCTTGGGGACCACTGCTTTAGACCCTAGGGATGATAGCCATTATGTGAGGCCTGGAGAGGAGGATGTTGAACAAGCTGTATTCAAGTGGGGAAGCATGCAGAATTTAGATAAGAAAGAATTAGAACACAATGTGAGATAAAGCAATACAGCTATTTCCAAATGTGTAAAATGCCCCCCTTTCAAAACACACACACCCTCACTGACAGCCTCTTTACCAAAATCTGACCCAACTACTTTATTCCAATATGCAAGATGCTCATTCTTACTTTGCTTTAAAAAGAACCACATGAACCGGGGAAAAATATTGTAACACAAACTGCTGCTGATTCAAGGGCCTGATACCAGAAGGAAGCAAAGCCAGCCACAGGCTGGAGCCATTTCCAAGTTTCTCTACCACAGGGATGTCAACCTCAGCTTTCAGAGAAACTTGAACTCCTGCAATGTTAAACTGACAGCAAGCAAGACAAGACAAAAGCAGAAACATAGCTGGCATATAAAGATATTGCTCGGGACTGCAAGGATAAAATCAGAAAGGCCAAAGGACAATTGGAGTTGCAGCAAGCAAGAGATGTGAAGGGTAACAGAAAGGGGTTCTATAAGTATGTCAGCAACAAGAAAAGGATCAGGGGTGGTGTAAGTCCCTTACTGAATGGGGCAGGCATCCTTGTGGTGGATGATGCAGAAAAGGCTGAAGTACTCAATGCTTTTTTTACTTCAGTCTTCACAGGGAGGGCCAGCTCCCAGGCTACTACACGGGGTAACGCGGAATGGAAAGAAGAGCGGCCCTCGGTGATGGAAAGTCAGGTTAGGGACTACTTAAAGAAGCTGGACGTGCACAAGTCCATGGGGCTGGATGAACTGCATCCTGTGAAAAGAGAGACGTACATGTCCTTGACTAGATCTGGCTTTGAAATTGTTTTACCCAGCAATGTACGCAGATTTAGTAATTGGGTATGTAAAAGACGTAGATCTGGGTAATCTTGCAAAATCATCAGCAGCAGAAAGTTCCTAAAGCTGTTCCAGACTGGCACAAAAAGAACCACCCAAAAGTAAAACAAAATTAAGAAATGATTTTGCAAGCATAGGAGTGTGCCTATAAAAACAGCACCCCGAGAGCAGCAAGGACGGAGTCGACAGGAGTAGCGCCCTGACAAGCCATCGGACTGATCACCCAGAGGCAGCTCCCTGGTCCTAGAATCTTTTGGACCGAAAGAATGGTTTCAAATTACAGCTGGGGAGGTCAAGGTTGGATATTAGGAAAAACTTTCTCACTAGGAGGGTGGTGAAGCATTGGAATGGGCTATCTAGGGAGGTGGTAGAATCTCCATCTTTGGAGATTTTTAAGGCTCGGTTAGACAAAACCCTGGCTGGGGTGATTTAGGGGGAGTGGTCCTGCTTTTTAGCAGGGGCTTGGACTACATGACCTCATGAGGTCCCTTCCAACCCTATTATTCTATGATTCTATAAGGCCACCCTAGAATCGTTTGGGTTGGTAACCGTGCACGAGAACCAGAACCAGTCTGCACTGCTGATTGATGATAACCCGCGGATGAAGTATCAAAACAAACCTGTAATCAGAATGCTATTGCAGCTGCTCCTGCTCATTGTTGGGTAAATATGTCTGCAAATAATACTAATTGTAGCTAAAAGTTACTAACAGAGCCATTTGTGGGAATAGGAGGAGGAATAGTCATAATTTTGCTTTAGCCTGTAGGATTTGGAATGCTGTATGAATGTTTGCTGTGTTGTTTTAGGCAATTGAAACATAGTGATTTGTGTTAAAGTATTTAATCAATAAAAGTTACATAAAATAATGTACACCAAAATCAGTGGTCTCAGGCATTCTCCTTGGGTCCCCACACACCACTCTTGCATCATAAAAGAACGAAACATCTAAGGGTGCTGAGGGAGTTGGCTGAAGTGATTGCTGAGCCACTGGCCGTTATCTTTGAGAACCCGTGGTGAACGGGGGAGGTCCCGGAGGATTGGAAAAAGGCAAATATAGTACCTATCTTCAAGAAAGGGAAAAAGGAGGATCCAGGGAACTACAGACCGGTCAGCCTCACCTCAATCTCTGGGAAAATCATGGAGCAGGTCCTCAAAGAATCCATCCTGAAACATTTGGAGGAAAATAGAGTGATCAGGAACAGTCAACATGGATTCACCAAAGGCAAATCATGCCTGACCAACCTGATTTCCTTCTATGATGAGATGACTGGATTTGTGGATGTGGGAAGAGCCGTTGACGTGGTATACCTCGACTTTAGCAAGGCTTTTGATACCGTTTCCCACAGCATTCTCATCAGCAAGTTAAGGAAGTGGACCGTAAGGTGGATAGAAAACTGGCTGGATCGAAGGGCTCAGCGGGTAGGAATCAATGGCTCGATGTCTAGTTGGCAACCAGTAATGAGTGGAGTGCCCCAGGGGTCGGTCCTGGGGCCAGTTCTATTCAACATCTTCATTAATGATCTTGATGATGGAATAGACTGCATGCTTAGTAAGTTCGCAGATGACACCAAGCTGGGGGGAATGGTAGATACTCTGGAGGGCAGGGACAGGATCCAGGGAGACTTAGACAAATTGGAACACTGGACCAAAAGAAACCTCATGAGGTTCAACAAAGACAAGTGCAAAGTCCTGCACTTAGGATGGAAAAATCCCATGCACTGCTACAGGCTGGGGACCGATCGGCTAAGTAGCAGCACTGTAGAAAAGGACCAGGGGGTTATGGTGGACGGGAAGATGCATATGAGTCAACAGTGTGCTCTTGTTGCCAAAAAGGCCAATGGCATATTAGGCTGCATCAGTAGGAGTATTGCCAGCAGATCAAGGGATGTGATCATTCCCCTCTATTCGACACTGGTCAGACCGCATCTGGAATACTGTGTCCAGTTTTGGGCTCCCCACTACAGAAAGGATGCGGACAAATTAGAAAGAGTCCAGTGGAGGGCAACAAAAATGATTAGGGGGCTGGGGCACATGACTTATGAGGACAGACTGAAGGAACTAGGCTTATTTAGTCTACAGAAGAGAAGACTGAGGGGGATTTGATAGCAACCTTCAACTACTTGAAGGGGTGCTCCAAAGAGGAGGGAGCTAGGCTGTTCTCGATGGTAACAGAGGACAGAAAAAGGAGTAATGGTTTCAAATTACAGCTGGAGAGGTCAAGGTTGGATATTAGGAAAAACTTTCTCACTAGGAGGGTGGTGAAGCATTGGAATGGGTTACCAAGGGAGGTGGCAGAATCTCCATCTTTGGAGATTTTTAAGGCCAGGTTAGACAAAGCCCTGGCTGGGGTGATTTAGTGGGAGTGGTCCTGCTTTTTAGCACGGGGTTGAACTAGATGACCTCATGAGGTCCCTTCCATCCCTATGATTCTATGTTTGGGATGGGGTAACGGATCAGGTGATGATCCTTAGGGGATTTAAGAAATGACTGGCATGTCCCGACTCATGTTTCAGTGAGAAACGAAAATTTTAGTAGAGATGATCAAGTTCCAAACTGTTTTATGAATCAGGCTTCATGAATGACTCAAAACGGAATGTACAACACTCAACCAGGAGCACACAGATCGATCATAGCAAGTCTGGAAATCAGTGTATCTTTCTTTGCATCTGCATCAGACTGGATGTCTGCCAGTTAAATCACAAGAGACTAGAGATTATAGTCCGCCACCCTTCTTCACAAAATGAGTACTCTGTGAACAGCCAAGATACTACTTAGTATGAGGAAGTGTGGCATAGTCTGGTCTTAGATACGTAACATTATTTGTGGCAATTCTTTAACAGGTTTACTCTAGGTCAAGGCTTCAAAGAGAGCCTTCAGAGTTAGTATTCATATGCATATTTGATACCATCAACTCCAGTTTGAACAGAGATATTGCCTGGCTTTCTCATTATGAACAAGTTCCAAAGAGGAAGCCATATTAGTCTAGTTCAGCAAAACAAACAATATTTGTTAGTCTTTTAAAATGTCACGTGACTCCTTGTTCATTATGAAAAGTGATCGTCACCTCTCTCACGCTCCCTTTATGTTCCAGTCAGTTTGAATCAATATAACCTGTTTGATTTGCTGAAGTAATCTGATCTGATCCTGCGATTACACTTCACTGCATTTATCCCTCCTTCCTGTACTGTATTTTTCCCCATTTTCTAACGCATGATGAAGCAGGATTTTCTCCCACAAGAGCTCATACAATAAATAAATTTGTTAGTCTTTAAAAGTGCCACAAGACTCCTTGTTTGTTTTGCTGAACTAGAAGAAACAAGTTTTAAGGAGGCCTGCAAGGACAAAAGAAGGGTATCTTTGAGCATGAGAAGCTGATCAAGCTCAGAGACAACCTGAAAGAAGGTGTGAAATCAACAGGGCTAAAAGGAGACAAAAGGAGCACTTAGGCCTTGTACACACTACAAAGTTATTGCGTGATAAAGCCCTTTATCGCGCAATAACAAACAGAGCGTACACACACAACTTACTGTTATTCCGCGTTAAGTCCCTTCTTTTTGCGCAAAATGTAAACCACCTAAACGAGCGTGGTTGCTGCTAACGCGGAATAGTTGTTGCGCGATGGCCCGTGTGTGTACGCTTCTCGCGCAATGTGAAAATTCCGGAAATGGCCCACAATTCAAATTCCCTCCCTTCTGCACTTCCGCCTGTACTCTATCGCCGTGACGTCATTTTTCCCGACCTCCTCTTCTGTCCCGCGAATTTTTGAATTCACCACTCTCCCTTCTGCCTCGCTGTTCAGTGCTGCTGCCTCTGTGTGCTTAGTTTGCAATGTCGTCGCGCCGCAGCAAACGAGCTCCAGCCTGGACAGCAGCAGAGGTGATGGACCTGATAGGCATCTGGGGAGAGTCCGCCGTGCAGTCACAGTTACGGGGCAGCCGGAGGAATTTTGACATTTTCGGTCAAATTTCAAAAGCCATGACCGAAAAGGGGTACGAGCGAGACACCCTGCAGTGCCGGGCAAAGGTGAAGGAGCTGCGGATAACATTTCACAGAGCCAGAGAGGCTAACCGGCGCTCTGGCTCCGCGCCAGCAACGTGCAGGTATTATAAGGAGCTGGAGGCGATCCTGGGCGGCGATCCCACAACCACCCCGAACTGCACGGTAGACACTTCGGAGACTGCACCCCAAACAGAGAAGGCAGCAGAAGGCGACGAGGCACTTGTGGACGAGGAATCAGAGGATGAAGACTACGAGGACGGAGAGAGCGGAGCCACCGACCCGGGGAGCCAGGAGTTATTTTCCACTCAGCCAGAAACAAGCTCCACTGATTCCTTCTCCACGCCTACCCAGGAATCATCAGAAGGCAGCTCTGGTAAGTCCCGTTCGCAGTGTTCTCTATTCTAGCTGCTACAGCTCAGCGTATACATGGTTTTTATGCAAGGGGTTTTCATTTTCTGTATCTTCAGTTCTGTACCTAACAGATGTGTAAAGGTGTTACTAGCATTACATAAAAAGGTCATCAATGTATGCCTCGATTTCCAAGTAGTCGTTCCCTTTCAAGTCACTGAACGCGTTATCCAAATATTTCCAGAGTCTTCTCTTGAAATTACATGGTAGAGCGTTCCTTTGCCCTCCACCATTCAGGGACACTCTTCCTTTCATCCTCGCAAGCACTGCTGCGGGTACCATTGCTGCGCACAATCCTGCAGCGTAAGGTCCCGGCTTGAAGTCGGCAACATGAAGGAGATGCATTCTCGCTTGCAGAGGCACTCTAAGCAGTGTGAGATCTGCCTCTATTTCAGCCATCTCGGGCACGGGTTCAGAACTAGCAGTGGCAATAGTCAACTCTCCCTTGTACTAACTCAGCAACCCGTCCCAAGCTTTGGGAAATTTGTTACCGCCCCCCCATAGGTTCCCACTTGTGTATTGAAGGAATGTGTGGGTAGAACAACATTATTTGCTCCTGACCGTGGCGAGAACAATAGCGGCATTCTACATTTTTCATATCTGAACAGGAATGACCTTCGGTGGACAGTCTACAGCTGCAGCTGAGCGTCTGAGGAGGATAAGGCGGAGGCCTCGCAGGAGCAAGGAAGACGTCTTCCAGGAGCTCATGCAGTTCCATGACGCCTCTGCGAGGGAGACAAGGCAATGGAGGAGGCAGTGTAGGCAGGACAGGAGACAGAGCAGTGCGAGGAGAGAGCAGCAGAAGGATGCCCTAATAGGCATCATGCAAGAGCAGACCAACCTCCTCAAGAGCATGGTCGGTCTGCTCCAGGCTCGCACCCCCCATCATCAGCCTCATATGCCTTTCAGTGCATCCACGCCACATTCCCCCCCCAGACAGTTTTTAGACCACCATGGACATCCATGGTGTAGTGGTAACAGAACCCCTCCCCCAACGTATGTAGTTGAGTCCCGCACCTATACCCACCTTTAGTCCCTTCTCCCATCAAACCCGAGTTTGGATAACTGTTAATCGAATAAAGTTGAAACCTTGTTAAACTTAATCAGACTTTCTTTATTTGTTTCAGTAATTTAACATTAACGGCTTTTGATTTAATGAATGATTATATGGGAAAAAAACAGAAGTTTTAGAGCTAATTTTTTAACAGTCGAAAAATATAGAAAATGGTTACTAATTAAACTCAAAGGTACAATCTTAACCAACAGTACTAAAATGGGTTTTTAACGCATCCCTTATGCGAACTGCCCTTAGCTGCGCCCCCCTGATACCCCTCGTGTCTGGTTGCTGGTAGGCATTTTCCAGACGTTGTGCCTCAATGGTCCAAGAGTTCCTGAATCTCTCCCCCCGGCTTTCACATATATTGTGAAGAACACAGCAAGCAGAAATAACTATTGGGATCTTGTCCTCATGAAGATCTAGCCTGCCATACAGCGCTCTCCAGCGCGCTTTTAAACGGCCAAAGGCACACTCCACAACCATTCTACATCTACTTAACCGGTAATTGAAACGCTCCTTGTCAGGATCCAACTTCCCGGTGTACGGCTTCATGAGCCAAGGCATCAGTGGGTAGGCGGGGTCCCCAAGTATCACCACTGGCATCTCTACACCGTCCACAATTATTTTCTCATCTGGAAAAAAGGTGCCCGCATGTAGCCTTCTGAATAGTCCAGAGTTTCTAAAGATGCGTGCATCGTGCACCTTTCCAGACCAGCCAGCATTAATGTCCATAAAGCGACCACGGTGGTCCACCAGTGCCTGTAGAACCATCGAAAAGTATCCTTTCCTATTTATGTATTCAGAGGCAAGGTGGTCGGGAGCGAGAATAGGGATGTGAGTCCCATCTATTGCACCCCCACAGTTCGGGAAGCCCAACTCATTAAATCCTGCGATGATCTCCCTCACGTTTCCCGGGGTCACCATCCTCCTGAGCAGAATACGGTTGATGGCTCTGCATACTTGTGACAGTGCCACTCCAACGGTCGAGCGTCCAACCCCAAACTGGTTTGCGACCGAGCGGTAGCAGTCTGGAGTCGCCAGTTTCCAAAGTGCGATAGCCACACGCTTCTCCACGGTCATGGCGGGTCTCATCCTCGTGTCCTTGCATCGAAGGGCAGGGGCAAGCTCCTGGCATAGCTCCATAAATGTGGCTTTCCGCATTCTAAAGTTCTGTTGCCACTGATCATCATCCCACAGCTGAAGGACGATTCGTTCCCACCAGTCTGTGCTCGTCTGCCGGGACCAAACACGGCGGTTCAGGCTGTGTTGCTGGTCCACGAAACTGATCAGAATGTCCGTTTTGTTTTCAATGCTGTCATCATCCGAGACCGAGTCATCCGTGTCATGCTCTGAATCATAGCCAAAGGCAAACCGCAACAGAATCTGGGCTGTGTTCACAATGCTGAAGGCAGCATTCAAGATCACAGCAGAATCCATGTTGATTATTAAAAGGCAGTTCCGGAAACCGGTTGCTTCAATTTGAAATTCGCGCTCGTTGCTATTGGCAACTGCTGGGTAGCGTCGGTAGCGCAATGCACCACGGGAGATGATACTGGGGACTCTGGGATAGGTACCCACAATCCCCTTTGCTTTACTGGAGGACTGCGATCAGAAGGGGGGGGGCTTTGTTCCGTTCGAGCAAGCATGGTGTGTACGCGATCTCGCGCAACAACAGCCACGGGAGAATTAATGCGGAAGAGGATTATTGCGCGATAAAAATGGTAGTGTGTACATAGCCTTAGATGGGAGGATATGAAGGGAGTAAGTTAGTGTGTGAGCAAATGAAATGTTTTTACTTTCAGTTGCTGTGGCTGTGTAAATAAAGATACCCAAATAGATGAGATTAGTTTGCTTCCCAGGCTTCTGTGCAGCAACTCAGCACCATTTCTTGGGATTTCAGTGACGGGGAACTGCTTCTACTGTGTATTTATTAAACAGTGTAAAAACTTTAAAATAGGTATTCTAAAGAAAGATTCCACTTGGTTCTGTTGTGCTTTTATTTAACACAGGAAGCCCACTGTTAAGTTTTAAGAGGAAAATGATAACCTGACCAAGTGGAGTCTTGTTTTTAAAACATAGATTAACTTAAAAGCCAGTTGACCTTGAGCATCATTTATGGTTTCGATTAGTTACATACAGTATTGCTGCCAAAGTCGGTGCCTATTCAGTGTATCAGTTTTTGCAAACCAGCAGCAGGTCTGAGCCAGAAGATTTATCTTATTCCACAACAGCACACACAATTTTTTCTTGAGGGGCCAGTGAGGAATCTTGAAGCAAAGACCATGTGATTGTTCTAGCACTGCTCCACAGCAGAGCCCTCTGTCCCTCATCTTGGCAAAAGCTAGTTGGTGAGTGAATTGTGACAGGCTGGTAATTTGCACAGAATTCCAAGGGCTTTGTACAGATAGAGAAGAGGAAGCACAAAAGTAGTAAGTTAGTTGCCCATGGTTACACGGGAAACCTGCGATAGAGCTGAGAAAAGACCCTAGAACTTCTTACACCAACGCCAGTCTGATCTCCAGGCAATGCTGCAATATTAATACTCCTAGTCAAGTGACGGAACCTGCTACAGTCCCCACCCAAAAAAAAAGTGAGGGGGAGGCCATAAAAAGGAGCTAAATTTCTGAACAAGTTTCCACATCCTCCAAACATTCTCCTCACCCTGCACCATTTGGATTTTTCCCTTTAGGCCACATCTACACCTCAGACGTCTCCCAGGATAACTATGTTGGTCGGGGGTATGAGGAGTTGTGTTCCTGAACTGACATAACTGCACTGGCAGAAGCCCCTGTTGTAGGTTCAGTTTTGTACTTTAGTGTTATTGCTTGTTTCGCTTAAAGAGGTTTGGAATAAGCTATGCCGGGAAAAGCGTAGTTCTTCCCTGTATAAAGCTGCATCCCCACAGCATTGCTGGTACATCTATACTAGTGAAGGGCTCCTATTGTACACACAGCCACAGGGCCAGATTATCAAAGAGGCTTTAGGGGGTTAAGCCCCAGGCCCCAGCCAAAAAGGGGGCTCCGGGCTCAACCCCTAAACCCCCTCCAATAATCTGACCCTGCTCGGTGCCAGCAGGGTAGGAGCGCTGAGAGAGCGCTCCTACCTTGCTGGCACTGGGGACGGGGGACAGAGCCTAGAGCCCACCCTCAAGAGCGGAGCGGGGCTGGCCAGCCCCTCTTCGCTCCGCCCGGAGGGCAGGGCCAGGGGGACTAATGGCATGGCCTCTCAGTGTGCCAGCAGCCCCTGCCAGGGGTGGGAGAGCCTGCTGGCATGTGGCACGGTGCTGAGCCATTGGCCAGAGTGAGGCCAGGGTGACAGCACCTTCTGGCCCCAGTCTCCCCTCCCCCCCGATGAGAGCCCCCACAGCCAGGGGAGGGGCACAGCCATAGCTGTTTGGGAAAGGTAAAATTTGGGAAAGGTAATGCTTTCTGATCTCTTGGCCACTACACACCCTTTGGAAGAGGGAGGAGTTATCCATAACAGAACGATGGCATGTGAAGATGAAGACGGCCATTTGCAGCTGACACTCTGCTACTCGAGTAAATTGCTGCCACAGATTTATTTCTTCAAAGCACAGAGTCATGTGTGGCCCAGAGACGATCATATTGTATGGCCAGAAGAACAAAATCTGGGGGGCTTTGCAACTTGCTGCCATCAAGGCACTTGAAAGAGAAGCCTCCCCACCCACTTACATTTCAACAAGACCTTTCACTGACATCTGTTCACTTTGTTAACTGTCAGCTTGAAGTTACCATGACAAAAAGCGACATTTCCACAATGAATAGCCTCCAGCAGCTACTAACGGCAAGCAGAGTCAGAACTTGAAGGATACCAGGGGCACTAAAGAAGAGCCTCAGCTCCCTTCCTACATGAGGATCTCTGTTTTTACCATCTCCTCTTTCATTCACTGCCTTATGTGTTTTGTACAGCATATAATAAGCTAACAAAAATAACCACATTTAAGAGAGAGAGAGCACACAAGACAGACAATGCAAGCTGGTTTTATTGGTCAGAAAAAGCAACTGCTCTCTTAATGGAACAGATTAACTTGTTCTGGGATTACATCAGAGTCCAAATGGAAGACAGTGGGTTGTTGGAGAGCAGAGGAAGGATATGGCCTGGTACTATTTTAACCCTTTAAGTGCTACAAGAGGTGTAGTACATGAAGAATGCAGGAACTGGGCAAGAAAAAGGTGCAATGAGCAGGGACATAGAATGGAAGCTCTACATATGGAATGGTAACAGTTTTATTTCACAATGGAAATGGTGCTGTTTGCCTCATTGTTAATGTAACTACATACTGTCCGTGCATCCTGTAGCCAACTTAGCTCATTGAATCGGGTTAAGCAGGGAAAGTGTCAAGACGACATCTCCACCTGGTTTATTACAAGGCCGGGAAAGAAACTAAATCATTATCAGCTTACAGTTCTAATTTATTATCTGAGTATAACCTGGATTGCAGTGGTCAGTAATTTTATATTGCAATAATAAAAACAAGTCTTTGCAGATACTAAACTTCCTATTTATTACCGTTGCTGTGTCTAATTCAGACTTGATTTAAACAGGTGGCACTGCCTTGGCTTTAATAGAGTTACACAATCTTTAAACTCAGACCAATGTGTTAGCAATTATTCTCTGCTGTTTATAATATGCATGTGTGTGGCTGAAATGAAATTCAACACCTTGAAATGTGTTGGTGAGCAAACAAACTGGAATACGTATCACTTAATAATCATTAGCTCTCATGTAGCACACTTTTCTCATGTAGCACACATGGAGAATCACTTTTCATGGAAGTATTTCCAATGCATTCATTACCAGTGATGCCCAAACATCTTACCTGTAAACAAACAGCTCCACATGGAAATCATGGCCACAGAAGTTCATGCGATAAATAAATCTGTTAGTCTTTAAAAGTGCCATAGTACTCCTTGTTTGTTTTACCAGAGAAATATTTCCTCCTTCTCCCTTAAATGTGGGCTTTTCTTCCAATTACACTACACTTGCGTGAGACCCAGGATGGGCAAGATTCATTCCTGGGCACTGAGAAGTATTCTAGACATATAAACATATCTGGTATCTTTCATGTCTGATATCATATGGCTCTAAAGAGTTAGACATAGGAGTTATAATGGGAGGGACAGATTGCCAGCTTTTCAGTGGGACACACAGAACCTAATGTCCCATGTTTATGCACATAAACAAACCAACAAAAACTCTACAGTCATTTACAACATAGTTATTAAGGTACCTGGCATCACAGGCTGGATTAAACAAAAACAAAACAACTCCAATGCTGCTATTTAAAAAACAAACAAACCCAAACTCTCAGGCATTTTTGACCTACATGGCACATATAGAACACATCTTGCTGTAGTACGGCATTGAGATTTCATTGGCAGTTGTTTCGGATGATCTGCATAACTCACCCATGAACAATGGACCCATCACACTCTTATGATAAAACCTGAGTATCACTCCACAACACCATGTGAGCTTGCCGATTCTATTTCATACACATCTCACAGATTATGCCATTCAAAATTAAACAAATTTGTCACATCATGGTAATTTTGGTACTGTAATATCTATTTTTTTAAATGCAGAAAGATATTTTTATTGTTGCAAGTACAAAAGGCAGAGAACAATTTTTTTAAACACATATGATAATAATTAGGAAATATTTTTAACAGCTACCCCAATTTTTGCTGACTCAAGATGATAAAGCAGAACATAGAATCAAAATACTGGAAGGGACCTTGTGAGGTGATTTAGTTCATTCCCCTGCCCTTATGCAGAACCAAGTATTGGATCATCCCTGACAGAGATTTGTCTAACCTGGTCTTAAAAAACCTTCAATAGTGGAGATTCTACTACCTCACTAGGCCATTTATTGCAGTTCTTAACTACCCTGACGAAGTCTTTCCTAATGTCCAACCTAAATGGTCCCTACTGCAATTTAAGCTGATTGCTTCTTTTCTGATCTTTAGAGGTTAAGCGGAACAATTTTTTCCCTTTTTCTTTTAATAATCTTTTATATATTTGAAAATTGTTACCATCTTCCTCCCCTCCCCCATCTTCTCTTCTCCAATCTAAACAAATTCAGTGTTTTCAATCTTCAATCAGAGGTCCTATTTTCAAGAAATTCCAGGTATCTGAGATACCTCTTTGTGGTAACTGTTAGGAAATGTTGATTTATTGATGGCAACGCAACCTAAGTGTGTACACGTGCACATGCACACGGAACGTATATACAATTTTAAGGAACATCCTGTTATCAGGCTTGCCAACCTTAGCAAAACAAACAAGGAGTCCTATGGCACTTTTAAAGACTAACATTTATTTATTGCATGAGCTTTCATGGGAGAAAATCCCACTTCATCAGATACTTTGAATGGGGGACTTACAGAATGGGAGGAAAATAAATGCAGGCAAGTGTAAGACATAGGATCAGGTCATGATGCAACAGTAAATCAAAGCAGATGCTAAGATTCAAACACTGGGGAGCAGCATATAGAGGAAGGTGAGGTCAAATCACCTGTTGTAATGAGAAAAAAAATCTGTATCCCTTTAAAGATCTGAAACTACTGATTAGCCCTGCTTAATACAAACTGTGTAATCTACTATGAATCTTACAGATAACTAGCAACTGTTAACATTAATTAACTCAGCAGAGCTTTAACCTCTCCTCCTACAACAGACTCTCTGTGGAGTCCAGAGTTGAGGCTTTTCTGTTACAGCACACTAGTGCATGGCTTAGCTAGGGTTATTATTGAAGTATCACCCTTGTCCTTCTAGGGTGGAAACCCATTAAATAAATTGCATACATTTTTAAAAGGGACTCCTCTCCTTTTTTCTGATTTTCATTTTCTAATACCCGCTGTACTCCTGAGATGTTTAATACTTCTAATATCCTAGGAATATCTAGGAAACACAAGGAAAAATTAGAGGGTGAAGCTGCATTCTAGGTGCTCCTTTCTTCCACCATCTGTCATAGAGACGGAGTTAAGCTGTGCCACTATGTAATTTATTAACATTCACAAAAGCTTAAGTACCTAATACTCCTGCTATGCCAGGTTTTAGGCTTCCAAGCTTTATATTTTCAGTATTGCCAGCTCTCTCCATTCTAATCTTGAGCCTTGCGATATTTAGTGTTTATCATGACACCCCAGCTCCTGGAGTCAAGTAATTATGTGACAATCTCAACTTTCTTCTGGAAAAAAAGTGTCCAGCCTTTGTGAGAAAAGAAAAAGAGAAAAACCTGAAAAATGTGCCCTTCTACAGGCTCAAAAACTAGAAGGCAAATAAAAAGAACCCTACATGCATTATTATTTTAAATCCTATTATGGTGGGGGCCGATTTATGATTTTTGAATGCTTAGGATTGGCAATACTGCATTTTTTCTTAAAGGTAGCCCAGGTATGGGCTCTTGTAGACTGGCAGACAGTCAGCCAGAAGGGCGATATTATCTTTGTGACAAGCTGGGAAAACAGAGGCTGGGAGTTACCACACACAGAAAGTCCTGTGCATTACTAATTTCATTTCTCAGCTATCCTTCTTGATCCATGGTTTTCTTTTGATTTAATAGCTGGGGGCGGAGTAAGAGGGACACTAAGAATGGCATTTCCTAGCATGTTAACATTTGCAAAGGTGCTTGGCGTTGGCAAGACTGCCTGGATGCTTTAAGGCAAGGTTTGAAAGCAGCCATGTGTTTCTCTAACAGCACCCTTTAGGTGTGCTGGTGAAGCTCAGGATTACTGTGAAAGTAACACGGTCAGGCTTGGAACCAAGGAAGAAACACAAGATAATGTATCAAATGAGCTGTTCTGTCTTAAAGCCAGATCATGAGACAAGAGGACTGCTACTGCAATGGGGCTGACCTCCTAGCTAGTGAATATGAAAGGAAACTAAAAGTTAAATCCCCAGAAAGAATGCTTCAGGCAAGGAAAGAATCAAGCCTCAGAAAGCTGAGAGTGTAACAGCGCCTCTCATGTTCTCGCTGTTGGAGAGTTTAAAATGCTGATGTACGAACAGAAAGGTTGTAAGGAAATAAGGCCAACGTTTACTAACCTTAGTGTCTAAAATTAAACTCCACAATCCATATTGAGGCACCTACGTAAGTGACCTCATCTTCAGCAGAGCTAAGCAACCCACAGCTTCAATGGAAACTGCAGGCTGGGGCAGGCACAGGAATTTAAATTCCAAGGCTTTTGGAGGGGCATATTCTGTGACACCGCTCATGCCTGGGAGTCGGAGGGAGTATGCATCCTCCCCGCCAATTACTGAGGGGCCTGTGCCCCTGCCCTTACATTTCCTCCACCCCCCTTCCCCTCCAAGCATTGGTAGTGGTAGCATTTGGGCTCAAGTCTCCATAAAAAGGTTTTAAATAAATGCTAGTGTAATATTCACAAACATCTTGATTTTAATCCAGTTTAAAGTTCTGTTGTAATTGTTAAACACCTGATGCAAAACTAGAAGGTTTCCGTGCCTAAAACTCTCTCCTATATT
Organism: Pelusios castaneus; assembly: GCA_007922175.1. NCBI lineage: Eukaryota > Metazoa > Chordata > Testudines > Pelomedusidae > Pelusios > Pelusios castaneus. The sequence goes on from ML685899.1 coordinate 1,049,452, forward strand.
GTGCTCAATCAACAGCATAGCTACTGGCAAGAGTTTGTCTTGTCTCGCTTACTGCAGATAAGTGTAGGGAACATTAAAATCAAATCAGAAAAGCAAAGCTCCAGAAAGTAGTTCAGATAATACTTGACCAGCAAGGAGAGCATTTGTCCTCTTTTGTTCTTGCAGAACACAAAACCTTGGCAAAGCATGTCCGCATGTACAAAAGTGTAACTAGAGCAACACTGAGTTTATTATGAGCATCAAAGGGTTGAGGGTAAATGGTGGAGCTAAGAGAGGGAAGGGTTTTCTCCTAGTTTACAAACAGCTTTTCACATAACTTACTAAAACTTTCCTGAATCATTGTTTAAATATATTTATACTAAGGTATCAGGTTACTTTGTCAAACCTGTTCTTTGCTGAGAATAGAATACCATGAATTAGTTGACTCTGGTGGATGGCTGATCTGAAACTGGAGAGCTATGGAAATTAGATCAGGTGCTTAGCAAATGAAGTGCTGCAGGGGAATTTACATGTCTTACACTTTTAAAATCTGCAATTAAAGTGTGTTTTAAACTTGCAAAAATTTAAAGTTAGGCATCTATAGTTAGGTGCCTAAATAAGTGACCTGATTTTTCAGAGCTGAGAACACACAACCCCCATTAACTTCAAAGGGATTAGGGGATATTCAATATGTTTGAAAAAACGAGGCTACTTCCATGAAAGTACCTGAACATGGAGCTGGATTGACAAGGTACCTTCACAGAAGTAGCCTAATTTTCATATACGTCAAGTTCCTACCACTATTTTGAACTCAAAGAGAGCTGCATATGCTCAGCCCCTCTGAAAAGTCAAGCCACTTATTTATATGTCTAAATCAGCAGTTCTCACCCACTGTGTCACGACACAAAAGTGTGTTGCAGCACAGTGGAATGTCACGGGCTAAGCCTGTCCTGCCTCCGCTGAGCTGCCGCAGCGACACACAGAGCCAACTTGTGTTAACCTGGGGTCGAACCGGGGAAGCAAAGAGATGCGGAGGTCAGGCTGGGGAGAGACGTGGAGGTCGGGCTGGGGAGAAGGGGAGAGATGCGATGGTCAGGCTAGGGAAAGGAGATGTGGGCTGCAGGGCTAGGATGCAGGGCTGCTCAAGGGTGGGGGGCAGATGTAGGGTTGGGGGGGAAGTGGGACTAAGACAAGGGGGGTGACCCTTAAAAGGTTGAGAACCACTGGTCTAAATAGTTAGATATTTAAAATTTGAACATTGTGATCTGGGTGCTCAGTTTCTGCACCCTCAGCAAAATGATGATAATAGCTACTTCTCTTATGGGGTGCATAGGAATGTTTGTAGAGCCCACTGAAATCCTCTAATGAATGGTGCTATATAAAGTATTAATCAGACAGGAATCTCCAATACCCACAGACTCCGAGGAAGCTCCGGTCCAAACTTGATGACTCACTCCAATCCCTAGCATTAGCAAACAACTATGTATAAATGAGACAGAAGGGAAGAATTTATTACTAGTGTTCCAGATCAGCCAATAAACAATTCATTGTGAATTATGATTGAATACGATACCATGAAACTGAAAGCACAGCCTCTTTAATCTTACCCAAAACTAATGCAGGCAGCAACTGTGAAAGCTTCTTCAAACAGCTCTGTCAATATATAACTCAGCCATGAGCTGCAATGATCCTGGTATTTCAAGCCCTGGGCCTCACTAAAGCAATCTGCCCATTACAACCAACTGTGTGGGAGTTTTATGATATGCACAATAGAGAGCAAAAGAAATTTAAGTTTGTCTACTTGTGATGTAACACAGGATTTGAATCCAAGCAAAAAAGGCCAGAATATTTTGCCACTACTCCATTTTCTTCAATAAAACAAAAAGGGGTTATAGATATATACATGCACACTGACCCTTTTGAGAGTGCAGCTCCATACGTATGTCATATAAACTGCCCCCCCCCCTTTTTTTTTTAAAGAAACCAGAGGCAGCAGAGTGAGTACTCTTGCCTCTGGAGAATTAGCATTTCACCTCTGTTCAAGAGAGGGGCTATTGGGCAAAAGAGCAGTTCTGCTGCTCAAGACTGAGGTGTGCTTCATCTATCTCCTTGGGCCTGATTCTCCCCTCACTTGTACTGGTAAGAATCAGGAACAACTCCACTGAAGTCAACCGAGTTTCACCAGTGTAATGCTGATGCAAGATGAAATTAGGTCCCTTGTGCACGTTTGATAGCCACAGTCCTATTATTATTATTGGTAGTTATCTTACAGGACACTCAAGTGTGCTGTGCTTGGTGCTTCACAGAAGAATAGGAATGATGCGGTCCCTACCCCGAAGAGTTTAAAGCCTAAAATCACAGTCCTGCCATTGTAAGGAAACTGGAGATCCTCTTTTAATTCACATGGTAGTCCCAACCTACTAAGAAACATGGCTTGACCACCTTCCTGGCTCTTGGTTGGGGTCACACACCTAAGTCTCTAGTCATTATGCAAGGGCCACCAAATCAGAACAAAAAGACATCATCAACCAGCTTTTCTAGGGGATCATAAACTTGGTGCATCAGAAGTCTTTTCCCTGGGGATAGCTAAATAAGAAAGCAGATGTTCTGAATGTATTTCAACTCATATGGTTCAAAGTACTGAATAATGTATTTCAGAAAAGAAGAATGATGGGGGGAGGAAAAAACACATCAACACATTAAAGAATGAGTCATATGAAAATAATGGCAGGTGGTGACTAACAATACATATTTAATGAAGGCCTCCTGCTTCGTGAATACATACAACATACAGTGGTTTCCCTGGCTAATTGACATAACTCATTATAGACTGAAAAATGGGGCTTGGTTATACAGAACTACATATTTGAGTTGTTCCATTTTTTTCTTACCAAAAATATGTTTAGCAACCAAGCAACATGAACTTTATATTCTTCATTCCAAACTATTTATCAGTGCCATATTTTCGCTGCTTAGCTGAATTTGCAATGACTGTATACTCAAAAACATACTAGAGCCTTGATAGTTACCTTAGATTCAAACTCATGCTACTTTTTACACATATTCAACTAGCTGAGGGAATGAGACCTAGTGATCAGGCTAGGTGACAGAACTAGTCCTTCATAAAAATCTTATTTCAGCCAAGTTATTTTTTTAAATTATTATTAAACACGGACTGACTCAAGGCTTTGCCAAGAAATGGTTTAGAAATAAATTCTGCCTGGACTTCTCTGAGATGCAGGGTCTGGAGGGCCATCTAATGAAGATTCGCATAGACCTTCTATTTGAGTAGAAGCTCATCATAAAATTCTCCTGGACTTACTGTGCATAAAGCCTGTGTCCAAGAGTCACAGACATGACTCCGCAATGGGAGACAACCTGATACCACAGGACACTGAAAGGCCCAGAAAGTACACACATGCTGGTATCCTACAATGGGGAGAACTAGAGGCATGAATTATGGGAAAGAGGATGAAAAAATTGTAATATGGGAGATTAAAGCAAGCTAGGCTGCTTTGACAAGCGGTTGCACCAGGGAAGAAGTCTGAGTGTTTAAACCATTAACAAAGGCTATGTCTACACCACAGCTTATGCTCGCATAATTTATGCCACTCAAGGGTATAAAGAAACCACCCATGAGCAACATAAGTTACACCAACATATCACTGTGCACACCAACACTATGTGCTCTGCCAACATTCATCTATCACTTGCAGATGGGGTTTTATTATGCCAATGGAGAGCTCTCTCCTATCGGCATAGTGCACCTTCACCAGACACACTGAGGGCCTCAGCTGAATCAGTGTTGCTGCAGTGCTGTATGCGTAGACACAGCCTTATGCAGGGAAGGGAACTTTACTGCACTAGCTCTACAGTCTGATAAAGGACATGGAACCAAAGCTAAAAACTGCTCTAGCTCAGCACAAAGGCTATTATCTCAAGGGCTGTGGTAGCAATTTAAACCATTACTGACATTTACATTTCCTTTCATGCCCTCTTAGGTTGCCCTTCATGCAACAACATTCAGTCTCCTTCCTCTGATGCAGGAAGGATTCTCTTCTTAATCACAAGTAGGATCTCTCTCTCCTGCACAAACATAAGCTAATATTGTGAATCCCTGCTTCAGGGGTAGGCTTTGCAGGTTTATTTGTAAGCTAACTACACTACATCTCATAACTGTTAACTGCTTTCCCCCTGGAGGGCATACATCGTACATTCTGGGAAGAGAACTTGAAGAGACTTGCTCCAAATCTGACCAAGAAAAATGAATGACTTGTCCTTTTAAAAAAAAAAAAAAAAAAAAAAAAAGGTGAGAAGAACCAGTTTTTTAATTTAAAAAAACCACTATCCTTTAGTACTTGGCCCTTCAAAAGGATAATCAAACAGATGACATTTTTCTTTCTACTGATTATAGAAGATGTTATGAAAACAAAAAACATGTTTGGCCTTTTGCTAGAGGTGAATATTTTATGATGCTGTGTATTTAGTACTGTATTAATTTCACCAGCATGGGTGCTCTCTGAGGTTTGTGCATTAGCACTATCATCTGTGCTTGAGTGCCAAGAAACCAGTTTACTCCATTCCTAATTTCTCTTTGATAGTGCACGTGTCTCTCCGGGTGCTTACTGGCTCATAAGAGCACTGGAACTCAGATGGGAACTCCATACACCATATGCTGGGTTGCAAAAGGGAGGGAATAAACAAAATAGAAGCACCTAACAATATTAGAACCCTAAAACTTTGTAGTAATAAAATTGGTGGGAGGATTTAAAAAAAAAAAATTTAATAGCCAAATTCTGCCTTCAGTATGCACATGCAATTCCCTTTAGTTCTACATATTTAGAATGCAGTGTACAATCTCTACTCCATTCCCCCAAATTTAAGATTAGCCATATTTTAATGCTAAATAGGCTGACAGCATCTATTTAACAGGCTTATCAGAGCAGTCAGTGAAAAGCACTGCACTGTAATTTCAGATGGGCCTCACTGTGTTCTGAACCCTTCTTTGTGTAAACAGAATAATTAAATGGCAAGCTGTTTGTTGGCCATGATGGATAAACCCATGAAACATGACAAGACAGTAAAATTCAGAAATGTGTTAAATTTAAAATAGGGAGAAGATGGTGTGCAGACATGGCTGACCACGACTATAGATCCCCCCACAGGGTTATAAACCGAGGTCTTAGAAAACTTCACACTGGAGGGACAATTAACAGCAGAGATTTGTACCACTAGGTTTAAAAGGGAAGATTGTTCAGTTCATGTGAGCTTCCTTTTGTGCTGCAAAACAGCAAGAGACAAGGATGGGAACGCATACTCAACACCCAAATACATTGGTCTTCAGCTCCTGTGTGGTTTGAATAACTGCCTGGGAACAAACAAGGAGTCCTGTGGCACTTTTAAAGACTAACAAATTTAGTTATTTGCTAGTCTTTAAAAGTGCCACAGGACTCCTTGTTTGTTTGGCTGACCTAGACTAACATGGCTACCTCTTTGGAACTTGCCTGGGAATGTGCTCATAAAAGGGCTTTTTGGATCTGATGAGGTTAAATGCACCTGTCCTAGGGTCTGATTCTGTGTTCCCTTGTACAGGCACACCAGTGTAAAGTGAGTGTAAAATACTACCATGGTGATCTGGTACTATTTCACACCCACTGCATAATAACCGTAGTGCCTGCACAAGCTATCGGCAACAGAAAACAAATCATCCATTTGGCTGAGAGTTTGAACTTAGCTTCTGGGGTTCTGGAAGTGGTATACTACATCCTAAATATGATTTTGTCATCTAATCTCTGTTCAGCATTGTAAATAAATGAGACAGCAACCTGTGTTGATATTAACTCATCTCTCTCCCAATAAGGAAGTAATCTACCCAGGGCCCTCCCGTGGGGGGAGCGGGGCCCAGGGCCAGCTGGCCTACGCGGGGCCCCACCCCACCCCCACCCCATGCTGGAGGGGAGGCGGGCCACTCCACACCCCCAGGGAGCCAGCCCAGGTGGGGAGGCTGTGGCCGCCGGTGGGGAGCCGGCTCCAGCCTTGGCCCCAGAAGTGGGAGCTGCTGGTGGGGGCAGCCGGCCGCAGCCGGTGCCCCAGCTGGGTACCCGAGGCTGTCGCCAGGAACCGGTTCCGGCCGAGGGCACCACTCTGGCGAGGGCTGGCCCTGGCCGAATGGGGCAGGCCGCCCCAGAGGAGGGCCCCGGCAACATGCCCCGCCCCTGGGCCTGACTGCTCTGCCCCAGGGGTGTGGATTGCTAGCCCAGAGGCCAGGCTTAGTGCTCCTGGCCCACCCCGCTGCCTTCGGCTCCCTGCCGAAGGCAGCAGGGAGCAGGAAAGAGTGTGGCCGTCGGGGGTCTGCGGTGCAGGCCCCGCACTGCCCCGCTGGGAGCGGGACAGCGTGGGGCCCGCGTAACCATGGGGCCCAGGGCGATCGCCCCGTTCGCCGCCCCCTCCCCCCCCCATCCCAGGGACGGCCCTGAATCGACCTCCCGGAAACCAGGCCCTTCTGGCCACTAAGACAGTGGCAGGAGCTAAAGTACTAAAAGAACTTCTTGCCTCATCTCTGTGTGCCTTGCATTTTAGTTTGAGTGGCATGCCATTCCAGATTATAAATCACACTGGAGAAAAAATTAGAGATCATCTGACTCATCTCTCCTCCCAGGCACTGTTACACAGACTTCTCTTATTTGTAACAAGATAACATGTTGTATCAACTGCAACAACTGTCTTTAAGGAAAAGCAATAGAACAGCATTAAATGTATTTTTAGTTGTGTTTTAATGCAACTTAGTAGGGAGGAGGAGCCAGCCTCATGTGAAAAACTAGCTCTCTGCAGACCACAGTTTGGAAACTAAAATCTAGTGGAGATGGAAAAACATAGTAACAGCAAAATTAACCTACTGAGCTGAACATACTTCAAGGTGCCTCTTTAAAAAGTACACGTATTAATACCAATTTGTATGTATTATTTTTCAAATGTTGAATAGGTGCAGAGAAAAATCAGTTAAACTGAAGACTGAAACATCACATCCACCTGAATTATTTTCTCAGTGTTTGAAGTGAAGCTCTAGTTATAAAGCCTTTACTGATTTTGCTGCAATTTCAGAATTTTCTGATCTTTTCATTCTTGTACTTTTTCTAATGCACATGGTTATGAATTTGGTGACAGTAAAGCCAGCCATTGGATGAGAAAACTACTTACAAGTTTTAATTCCAAAGGGGTAGCCATGTTAGTCTATTGCAGAAAAAACAAACAGAGTCCTGTGGCACTTGTAAAGACTAACAGATTTATTTATCACATAAGCTTTCGTGGGAGAAAATCCCACTTCGTCAGACGCTTTGAAGATGGGAAATTTACATAAGATACAATTCTGCAGTGACCTGGAGAACTACTTTCACCATCTCAGACTCAAGGAATATTTTGCCACCACCAATGTAAAACACAATGACCTACAGATACCTTCCTCCCAACATTGCAAGAAAAAATATTCGACATGGACTCCTCCAACAGCCGGAACAACAGACTAGACTTCTATATAGATTGTTTCTGCCACCGGGCAAAGCCTGAAATTGTGGACAAACAACATCCCTTACACCATAACCTCAGCCATGCAGAGCGCAATGTCATCCAGAGTCTCAGAAATAACTCTGACATTATTATTAAGGAGCCTGTCGTCATCATGCATAAACTAGTGATCACTATGGGGCTGCCGAATTAAAGCATGTCCTAAGATCACATAATGGGAATACTTATCTAGTCCTGCAGAAATGACTGAAGAAATAGGCCTGACTTTAATAATGCGCATTGGAATATAAGGGTTTAAGACTTATGTAGAAATAGGCAACTGCACTGACTAATAGCTCTTTTCCTGGAGAGACAGGCAGAGAGACATTATCAACCTAACATGCTTGAGCAAATCTGAGAAACCCACTTGTGCATAAAGACAAAAATAATTTATACGGGTGGTTTCAGTTTCAGGCATCCCAATAGTTGCTATAAACATTGAAGAATTAGTTTTGATAAGCTATGAGCAGTACCTTGATAGTGTTGAACATTGCAATGGGCTGTCAAGGAGAAGAGCCAAAGGAAACCATGAACTGGTACCCAGCTTTGTTTTAACCATTCGTAAGTGTAGCAAACAAAACAGCTCCAGGGCCCAGTCATGCAAGATGCTTAGCACCTCACCTGAAGCCAGCTGTGGAATTGAAGGTGCTGAAGGTGTTCAGAACCACTCACAATCAGGCTCCAAGTTAGAGAATGAAAAGGAACAAATTGACTTTATTTTCTCTGTAGTATTGGAATTAGAGGGCAAGATCATAACACTAAAGACAAAAGGCTTTCTAGACCCTGGGCTTTTCACATTCAGGGAAACATAAAAACACGGACTCTTTTTTTAAGGGCCAAAATCCAAGAAAAAACTTGAGAACATGAATTATACAATAGGGTAACTTTTAACAAAATTGCCCTGCAATTAGAAAAAAATGACTGAATAATATTGAGAGAGCTCAAGTTTGTGGTTTCTTAATTATTCAGATAAATCATGCTCATATATATTAAAAAACAAACAGAAAAAACAAAAAACAAAAAAAAAACCAAACAGCCACCCTTCTGTCACCCCTGCAGACTCAGCTTGGGACCAGGAAGTCAAGCTGTTTGCTTTCTGTCTGGTATGTCACTACCAGTAACAAAGATTCTGTAACTGAAATTTAATTAAGAATTCTGTTGAGGATCTATGAGCCAGAAAACAACCCACCTCCCTCTGCCTTAGCTGCTTTGGCTCCGGAGGGCTAGCAGGAATAATCACCGATAAAAAAACCCCCAGGAAGATATTTCTGTTGCTAAAATAAGATGGTTTGACTTGGGATTCACACAAGTAAGTGGGTAGTCTCATTTTAAGAGAGTCATTTTTCTAATCATAAAATTTCTTTCAAGCAAAACAATTAGTAAATGTAAAAGGAAGTTTAAAAATTGAATTCCTTTCCTACATTATTTGTGCTAAGGTAGATAATATTCTTTAGCATCAATCTAGAACAGGTAACATATAAAAGGTCTATTATAAATTCATAAACTGACAATTTTGAATTGAACATTTACAAGAGTAAACCATTATCTAGTTGTAATTCTTATAATTCTCAGGGGACTACAGCCATTTAGTCTTACTACAACACAGCTGTTCCAAATAAACTAGGTATTAACCCCAATACGACCTTCTCCTTCCTCTAACCCACTGTGCACCAAAGAGGTCAACAGAAACAGGTCTCCTAGTGAACACCATTTAGACACTGGACTCAATTTCAAATGCCCCATTAGTGGATCTTTTATAAGTCTATGGAGCCAGCTTTCAAAAAAATATGTATTTAAAGATACCATGGAAAAAATGGCATTCACTTTTAAAACTTCAAAGCAAACAGATTTGGCAATTATTTTAAATTAGTCATTTAACATGAGAGGATTAAAGTCAATAATTTGGATCTATTTTTCTAAGAAGGACTAAGCACATGAGTTAAAAGGTTTTAAAGATACTAAATAATTCCAACAGATCAATTTTTAATGGAGGGAGGTATTCAGACGTGGTGTGTACGATATCTTACTTTATAGGAGCTAGGCTTGGTTTTTAAAACGGATAGCAGAATTAATGGGCTCTATCTATGTCTTTAGACATGCTAAAAACCCAGATTAAATAAATATTTAGGGACGTTTAATAATTCAAATGATTAAACTGACAGACAGTGACAGCACCACAGGGGCTTTTTCAGTCTGTTGAACTGATTCTTATTTAGGGACTTTTATTGGCCAGATTAGGGCCTGACAGAATTTAAAAGCTTAACTCTTTAGCTGCTGGATATATCTAGATTGTACATGCTATCTGGTTTGGACATCAGTGTGGCAGTCATCAGTGCTTGCATTTAAATTCTCTCAGAGAGCTAAGAAACAGACACTGTTGTGCTAGCACAGCTGTTACTTTAAAAAAAAAAAAAACCACATAAACCAAGGGCTGTCTTTATAAATCTTGCCTATTAAAAAACAAACCTACCAATGAACCCAGAAGCATTATTGCATATTATGAATTAGCAGATGGCAAAATTTCAGATTGAAACACTTGTGAGCAGGTGACCTTCACAACCAACTCTGACACAAAGTCCATGTTGCATGCTGTCAAAATTTCACCGCATTCCTGGAGCTTACCTTTATTAACAAAATAACAAAGTTTAGCTCAAGCATTCTCGCCAGCCCACTACGTTCCTACACCAGTTCTGCTCAGCCCACCCTTCAGCTTCTCTGTCTAGAGAAACACTCCAAACTCCTTTATATCCAGGTGCAGTAATCAGTCACATGAATCAGCAAACCCTATAGACCCATTTTCCCAGAAGAATCTACACCTGCAAGGGGAATGGGGGTGTTTCAGACAGACAAACATTGACACTATTTACTACTTCCCAAGGCAAATACTCCTTGCATTTCTGTAGCACATATGACAGTCTTAAAAGCAAATCTAAGAACAGTAACTTCTTTTTCTGGAATTCCTTTGACTTAAAACTATATTGCCCAAACATTTATTCCAAAAAAGAAAAAAAAAAAGAAAAATACTCTGGAGATATAAATTGCAGGTTCAATACCTTGCTAGGGGGCAGGGGAGGCAAGGAAGAGGGAGCAGAAATCAAACTGTGTTCAAATGATGGCCTAGTTATAAACTATTATGAAACTGCTATTTTCAAGATGAAGTGCTAGTGCAGTTGAAGATACAGGCCCCGATCCCGCGAGCTCACAGACATAGGCAGAATCTTTTGCTACTACTGCTACCAGCTAGAAAAAACCAACCCACTGAAACCTTGAATCAGAACGAAAGAGGCAGCTGATAACACCACAGCCTTTCTCCTCCACGTACTTTCCATTCAAGCTATGACCTAGAATTCAGAGCCATCTTTATTGCTAACCTTTATAGTACAGGAGCACACAGGCCTGGGACTGGGGCCCTGGTGGGCTAACAGTGTACACAAATACATATTAGGATATAGTACCTTGCTATTTCTACAGGCACATGCCAGCCTATTTTGACCCTTCCAGCACCAAGAAATTATAGACCATTAAGAAATTTAAAAGCTGAGCTATTTTTCCCCATCTGTTTGAGGTCACCATGTCATTCAGGATTAAAATGTATGCAGAGTCTTGGGGGGAGAAAATGTGCCTTTCAAAGCTCAGTGCTGTATTAAACTTTCAGGCATAATCCAATCTATCAGCTAAAATGCATCTTATCTTAGAGTCACAGATAGTCATCTAATAACAGTTCTCAGTGGTATGGTCTTGAGATCCCTAAACAATTTGAAATAGGAGCTCTCAAAAATTAGTAATGTTCCAAATTAGCCACCACACTTGGGGGAAAATGGCTAATTTGTCTAACTCCACCAGAGTTACAGATGGCATTAATTTTACTATACAGTATCACATCTTCACTCTTTGGTACAGATAAGTAACTCTATCTAAGTATCTACCTACCTAAGGTACTTATATGGCCCCATTACCGTAAAGTCAGACTGCCTCACAATGTTTAGTATACTTTTGTGAGATAGGGCTGTGCCGTTATCCTCATTTCACAAATGAGAACTGAGGCACAGAGATGCTAAGTGACTGTCTGCTCAGACAGGAAGTCTGTGCTGGAACAAAGAATTCATTTATATGCCACCCATAACTGCAGTATATGAATGGCTCTTTAGTATCCATCTAACATACCGTATAGTTCATATTTCATACTATAGATAGTGCACAGGTCAAAGAATATTTAGGTAAGTTAGATGTATTCAAGTCGACAGGGCCTGTTGGAATTCATATTAAAGGGCATAATGAACCAGCTGAAACAATATCAGAGCCATTAGCAATTATCTTCAAGAATACCCTGAAGATGGGTGAGCTCCCTGAGGTGGAGAAGGGTGAACAATGGAGAACCAAAGATTTATAGCCTGATCAACCTAACTTCGATACCTGGAAAGAGAAAAGAATAAATTATTTAACAATCCATTTATAGGAAAACTGAAATTAATTGAGTTGAAGTAGAGCCGGAATGGGTTTGTCAAGAACAAATCATGCCAAACCAATGTAATTTTTTTCTTTGACAGGGTTCTTTGCCCAGGATAGAATCAGTAGCTGGAATATATCATGACTTTAAAAAAAGATATGGTCCCTTGAGACAGTGTCAGGAGCAAACCAGGGAAATGTGATCTCAAAGAAATTACTATAAAGCTGGTGCACAACTGGTTGAAAGACCATACTCCAAGAGTCGTTGTCAGCGGTTCACTGTCCATCTGGGAGAGTATGGATTTATCGCGCGGTAAGGAGCTTTACCATGCAATATGGCTGCCAGCGTACAACTACAATCTTGCTTGTTGTGCAGCAACAGCCCTCTTGCCGCGCAAAAGGTAAACCACCTAAAGGAGCGTGGTTAGGCTTACCACGGAACAGCTGTTCCACGGTAGAGCCAGTGTGTACGCTACTTGCGCTTTTTACAGCCTCCAGAAATGTCCCAGAGTGCCAGTCGAGGCCACTCTGGGACATGGGAGCTGTCATACTTGTCAACTAGCAGAGCAGTGAAATTGACAAGTAGCGGAGCTCCTGCCACAGGGATTCCTGGTGTCTCCTGGGGAATGGCCATCTGGGCTGGCGGCTCCGGAGCGGGAGCCCCCAAGCATGGGTGGCTTGAGCCCAGCTGCCTGCTGTCTGGGCAGTCAGTGGGGCTGAAGCCTGGGCAGGCGACTCCCGCTTGGGAGCCGCCTACCTGGGGCTGGAGCTCTCAGCAGCTAGAGCCCCACTGCCCTGGAGGTTCCCTGGTGCAGTGGGGCTCCAGCCGCTGAGACCGCTGGCTTCTTGGAGGCAGCAGGGCTCCAGCTGCCGGCGGCTTCGGAGCCCCGGCCCTGGGGAAGACTGACTGCCGCAGAGCTTCCCCAGGGCTGGGACTTCGCTGCCACCTGTGGCTTCAGCCCTGCTCCCAGGGGAACAGCTCCCCCCCAGTGGGGCTCCAGCAGGACAGGGCAGCTGCAGGAAACCCCCCAGGCAGCCCTACAGCCCTGTAGGGGAAGGGGTGGTGGAAGCAGCCCTGCTGCCAGCCCAAAGGCTGGCTGCAGCAGTGCATGGTGGGATAGGTGCCTACCATGCACTGTTCCTTGTAACGAAAATTCAAAAGGAGGGTGTGAACGCTCTTTTTCGTTACAAGGAGTGCTGTGTGGACAGGGGAAAGCGTTATAGTTATAATGCTTGCTTGTCCCGCAACAACTTTATTGCAGGAAAAGTCGGTAGTGTGTACATAGCCTATATATAGCGGGTCCCACAGAGGATTTTGTTCTGGGAGCCTAAGAGCACCACGGTAGCCAAAGTAGCAAACGCCCCGTGGTTCCTAAAAAAAGAGCTGCCACATAACCCCCACACCAAGAACCCCCAGCAGCAGCTTTTATTGGTGGTGATGGGGGGGGGGGGGGTTGTTCGCACACCGGGCTGCCACTGGAAAAGTCGGTGGCCGTGGCCGTGGCGGTTTTTTGGCGGCGGTGGGGAGCCCTGAGCACTCCACACTGCTGCTGAGGGAAGTGATGGTGACAGAGGTCTTTTGGCAGCGGGGGGCCTTTCACTGTGGCACACCTAGGCACCTCACTTTTGGGGCTGGCCCCAGTTTTGTCGAGGTCTTAGTTAAGCACTGAAAAAGGCTTCCAAGGGAGGTGGTAGAATCTCCATCATTGGAGGTTTTACTTGGTCCTGTTTCAGTGTAGGGGGCTGAACTCGATGACCTTTCGAGGTCCTTTCCAGCCCTACATGTCAGTGCTCCTAATTGAAAACCTGGCACAAACTTTATTTGTGTCATAGGAGTGTCAAGAGGCCTCAACTGAGACCAGGGTCCTGCTGTGCTAGGCACTGAATAAATACAAAATAAGACAGTGCCCCATGGAGATTCAATGTAAATAAAGATAGACAAAGGCTAGGAGCTGAATCGAGAGAGACAAATGGAGGCAGAGAAAACAGAAAGGTCATGCCCAAAATGACCAGCAGAGCTACGAGAACTAATGTCTTCTGCCCCTTCCCACCAGTCCACTGCCTTTTCCATCTGACCAAACTTTCTCTTGTGAAAAGTACAAATACTTGGTACTAAATTATTCCCAGTATATACCTAATATGGTTTATGATATTAAGAACCTCAGTATTACCTGTTAGCTCTGTGTTCCTGGGAAACCCTGGCGCAGTACCCAGCCTGCCTGACTCATAAAGGATGCCCACACCTCCCACCTAAATCAGAACTGATCTGAAGAAAGACTTATAAAAAGCAATGAAAAGGTAGTGGGAGGCACACCTAAATCCCTCTGGACAAGGATGACAGGATTAATGCAACTCTCCAGTCTCCTCTGCATCAAAGATGGGACAGGGAGGCTCCTCCATTAGCATTCAGAGCAAAGACCACACTGAACTCTAGGACCAGGGGAACACTGCATGACTGGGTATCTCTGCTCCAGATGTTATTGAAGCCATGCCTGCACACCCCTGGCTCAGCAGTTATCAGACCAGTTCTAGTGATGAAACCGTTATCGGTCTCCAAAATACTGAATCTGCTTAATTGCATTGTGAGCTCCCTTGGGGTAACATCGCCCATGGCCAGGAATGATCAGTTCCTACTGTCCAGCCTAAACCAAACCACTCTGGTATACTTCCTTGAGCCATCATTTCAGATAAACAAATCTAGTGTTCTTCCTTGAACCACTGTTTCCCTACAAAAACCCCTACCCAAGTTCAAACTTCTGTTGTGCAGCTTGGATCCAAACACTGCATCAGCTCCAATGGGACTTCACCTTTTTCTGACAGAAATACTGTCACTGGTCATTGGGGGCTCTTCCAGTCTCAAGCACTCCAGATCCTAAGCTAAACAGCCTGTCTCCTGGGAACCTCGACTGGTTCAGTCTTCACTGAGTGGTGAGACTCCCCAACTCTGTCTTTGGTTAAGTCTACTTTTACCCCTCAGACTTATTTTGATCCCTTTCTCTTACTCCAGGTGTAACTTTCTAAACCTACCTTTTGTAACTAAATTTGGGTTAGATTTCCCTAATACTCTAATTGAAATCATGTCATACTGTAACTGTTTGGTTTGTTTGTCTCTCTTTGAATGGCTACTACTTCTAGTATCATAAGTTTTATATACCTGGCAATAAGATAATTTTTATGGTCAAACTGGTAGCCAGACTCTCTCCAAACTTAGTTTACTCATGTATTTGGCTTTTCTATTTGCTCTGCAGCAACACTTCTGCTACCTACGCCAAAGATCCCCATAATGCCCCAAAATCCTATGGGGTCTGCTCATCAAAGGACTTACTACGAGGACAAATGTGACATAGGATTGGAGGAAGGGTGCTGAGTTTGGGGAATATGAGGGTATCAGCATGGAATTGCTGATCGACCCTGCCTGTTCAGACATGCGATGTGTGCGCGCACTTGTGTTCGACTGATTCTGGGGCTGGAGGAACCCAGCCTTGTTGAACCAAGCCCTGCAGGGTAGCTCCAATGGGAGGCAGGGACTTATAGAAGGAAGAAATAGAGTTCCATATAGAAACACAAGTGGAACAAGTTGCACACTGATAAAATTACAGGACTCTACAACATAATCCTAGTAAATGAGAGTGCCCCAATGTGACAGGCAAATCTGGTAACCAGCTTCTGAACATCGCCCTCCCCACATCCTGTTATAAATTATCTTTGAGAGGCACATTAATGTTCAAAATTACAAATATGAAAAAGATCCAGACAGTTAAATACATATTAAAAACAAATTGTGCTCTCAGTGGTGTATACCTTGGAGAAAAAATGGATAGTGTATGACAGGGGCCGGCAACCTTTGCCGGCCCCTGTGCCAGCCCCGCCCACCGCACCCCCAGCAGGTGCCGGGGGCAGGGCCTAAAGGGGCGGGGCCAGGCATCAGCTGCCTCCTGTTCCACGCCCCAGGGCCAGCTCCCATCCTCAGGGGCGGCACGGGGCTGATGGCCCCGGTTGGCCCTGCCCCCTGCTGGACGGCAGGAGGGGAGGGGAGCAGAGCGGGTTGCGTTGCCCTGGCCCGCAGGGCATTGCCGGCCCCGGCCATGGCTGGCAAGAGCGTGGGTCAGCTCGGCCCACCTGGAGCTGCTGCTGCTGGTGGGAGCCGGGGCCAGGAACCAGAGGTCGCCTGCCGGCAGCGGCGGCTCCAGGTGGGCTGAGCCGACCCACCCTCTTACCGGCCATGGCCGAGGCCGGCTCTGCCCTGCCGGCAGTGGCACAGCTCTGGGCGGGCCGGGGCAACGCGACCCACTCCCCTTCCCTCCCCTCCTGCCGTACAGCAGGGGGTGGGGCCAGCAGGGACCCTCAGCCGTGGGCCACAGCTGCTGGCCGTGCGGTTTGCGGGGCCAGCAGGGGACCGTAAGCGGCGCCGTGTGCCAGCTCTGGCACGCGTGCCGGGGGTTGCCGACCCCTGGTGTATGAAGACAGTAAAGTATTTTGGGTGAATTTATAAGGGGCTATTACTTGTTAAAACTGCTGACATTATGGTCTCAAGAAGAGACAAATGTAGTTTACAAACTTGGATTTTGAAACGCAAAAAAAAATTCATCTCTTGGGTTCCTGAACTGAGACAGATCGATAATATATGACGCTTCTTACTATTAGAAAAGAGACTTAAATTCAACAAAGGGGCACATTTTATATAAAATCTTGTTTACAGCTGGCAAGAAAGTTATTGTGCACAATTTATTAACCAGAACTCAGATTTGTAGCGAACGCACACACATAGAAAGAGAGAGAGCGAGAGTGTGTTCATTCTTGCTATATATTCAGTGGTTGACTTTACACTTACTTCTCCCACCATTATATATGGAACTTCTAAGGTTTGAGTTACTTACTGAAGTAGCACGTAAGCTGTTTTCAGAGTATAACTGATTTCAGAATTGTGTCTCAACAGCAATCCTTTTTTATAGCAGAACTATTTCCAGCCTACTTAAAAATATCAAGCAATTTTCCAAGGACTTAATGGCTACAACTATGGGAATGACAGGCATCAAAATGCAGCAGTGACCATATATGCCGTGCTTCTTCCAATGGCATTTCCAATCTGCATTCTTCAAATGAAAGATATGCCTCAAAACCACACAAGGACTAGCCAAGCAATGATGTTGGGTTTTTTTTCCTCCACACAACCACAAACTTTCATGCAAACTATGCGGATTTTTTTTAATGCAGTAGATGCCATTTGATTGAATATTGGCACTTCTGAAAGTTACGGATGTAGAAGACATGGAAACTGATCGTTTTGTTACTTCTGGTTTTTCAAACTAAATTAAAAATTAGTTTCATTGCCTATAAAAGGTGTCAAATCCAGAGGCTGATCCTGATGCACAGAATGGAGGAAGCATGACAGTCATTTCAAGCTTCCCCAGGTCTGTTTCAAATAATTGTTCCAAGGCATAGTCCACAATACATGAGTACATTTTGTACCCACTGCTGAAGAAGAATGCAGTTGCACTGGTTTCGACAATGGTTTAAAGTACTAGAGCCTGTAGAGGTTAAAGCATTTCCTACTATGCCATAGCAAAATGTACTATGGTGATGAGTGCAGTATAAGAACAAAACAGACTAAAATAAGGCGTGTCTACACTCAAGATTTTCCTAAATTCTCCTGCCACTGTCCTAATTACATCTTACCCCGTGCTTTGTGTTATCTGAGAATTTTATAAGAAGACTATTTACTCCATAATCCAAGTCATTAATGAAAACCGATGACTGACCCCTGAGGAACCCTACTAAATATACCCTCCCAGAGGGACAGCGAACCATAGATAACTACTCTAGGAGTACTGTGCTTCAGCCAGTTATGCACCCACTTTATAGCAATTTCTTCAAGACCACATTTCCCTAGTTTGCTTTTGTGAGACTGTCACAAGAGACTGTATCCCTTTTTAAAGTCAAGATATATCCCGTCTCCTACTTCCACCCCCAGGCCAGTAAGCCTGTCAGAGAAGGAAACAAGGTTAGTTTGGCATGATTTGTTCTTGATTAATCCTTGCCAGCTATACCTTATAACTTATCTCTTGGTGAACTTCCAGAAAACACCATCATGGCCACTATGGACATAGAGGCTCTTTACACCAATATCCCACACAAAGACAGATTACAAGCCATTAGAAGAACCATCCCAGATGATGCCACAGCAAACCTTGTGGCTGAACTTTGTAACTTTGTACTCACCCACAACCATTTCAGATTTGAAGATAGTTTATACCTTCAAGTCAGCTGCACTGCTATGGGTACACGCATGGCCCCACAATATGCCAACATTTTTATGGCTGACATAGAACAATGCTTCTTCATGTCTCATCCCAAAGCATCTCTACTTCACTTACGCTACATTGATGACATCTCCATCATCTGGACCCACTGTAAGGATGCCCTTGAAGATTTCCATAGAGATTTCGACAGTTTCCATTCCACAATAAAACTTAGCCTGGAACACTCCACACAGGAGATCCACTTTGTGGACACTATAGTGCAAATTAGTGATGGGCACATAAACACCACCCTATACCGAAAACCTACTGATCACTATAGTTACCTACATCCCTCAAGCTTTCATCCAAGACATACCACATGATCCATTGTCTACAGTCAAGCCCTAAGATATAACCGAATTTGCTCCAATCCTTCAGACAGAGACAGACACCTCCAGGATCTCTATCAAGCATTCTTAAAACTACCACCCACAGAAGAAACAGATTGACAGAGCCAGATCGGTACCCAGAAGTCAATTACTACAGGAGAATCCCAAGAAAGAAAACAACAGAACGCCACTGGTCACCTACCACCCCCAAGTCAGACCTCTACTGCACATCATCAAGGATCTACAACCTATACTACACAACGATCCCTCATTCTCTCAAGCCTTGGGAGACAGACCTCTCCTCGCTTGCAGACAGCCCCCCAACCTTAAACAGATACTTACCAGAAACTACAGACCAAACAACAGAAACATTAAAGCAGGAATGTATCCTTGCAATAGACCACATTGTCAACTTTGCTCACATAGCTACACAAAAGACACCATCACAGGACGAAAAACAAGCCACTTACTCCATCAAGGGTTCATTCACCTGCTCATCCACCAATGTGATTTATGCCATCATGTGCCGGAAATGCGCCCCTGCCTTATATATTGGACAAAGAGGACAGTCTCTACGCAAAAGAATAAATGGACACAAATCTGACATCAGAAATCACAACATTCAAAAACTAATAAGGGAATATGTCAATCTTCCTGCTCACTTCATTGATGACCTGCTAATAGCTGTGCTCAAACAAATGAATAACAAATTGCAGCTTCAAAGAGAAGCTGCAGAAATGGAATTTATATGTAAATTCAACTCCATTGCCTCAGGGTTAAACAGGGACTATGGATTTTTTTCTCATTACAGCAGGTGATTTGACCTCACCTTCCTTTATATGCTGTTCCCCAGTGTTTGAATCCCAACATCTATTTTGACTTGCTGTTACAGCCTGACCTGATACTGTGTCATACATTTCCCTGCATTTTTTTTCCTCCTACTCTGTAAGTTCCCCAAGTTCAAAGTGTCTGACAAAGTGAGATTTTCTTCCATGAAAGGTCATGCAATAAATAAATTTGTTAGTCTTTAAAAGTGCCACAGGACTCCTTGTTTGTTTCTTATAACCCTATTATCCTTTAATTGCTTACAAACTGATTGTTTAATACAAGGGTCAGCAGCCTTTGCCAGAACCCGTGACAGCCCCACCCTGTACACCCTCAGTAGGTGCCAGAGGTCGGGCCAGAAGGTGCCAGGGCGGGACCAGTGGCTCCTTTTCCCTGCTGGCCCCACTCCTGCATGCTGCTCCTGTCTCCTGCAGGCCCCGCCCCCCCATCTGGGGATAGGGACCAGCAGGAGACAGGAGCTGCAGCATGCAGTGGCTCCTTTTCCCTGCTGGCCGCTCTTGCCAGTTGGTGGGCGGGGCCAGCAGGAGAAAGGAGCCGTGCGCATGACGGCTCCTTTTCCTTGCTGGCTCCACCCCCCAGCTGGAATTGGCATTTGCAGCTCTTGTGGCCCCAGGACTCACTAGGGAGTGGGGGGGGGGGGGAACAGTGACGGAGCAGCGGTGGCACTGTGTGCCACTAGCAATAGACGCGCATGCCAAGTTTGGCACGTGTGCCAGGGGTTGCCGACCCCTGGTTTAATAATTTGTTGCAATATCTTTCCAGGAATCAAAATTAGGCTGATCAATCTATAACAAAGATCTCCTTTGTTCCCCTTTTCAAAGAGCAGTACAGTGTTTGCTCTTCTCCAGTCCTCTGGGAGCTCATCCATCTTCCATGAGTTCTCAAAGAAAAGCACTAATAACTTTGAGATTGCTTCAACTACTTCCTTAAGTATACTAGGATGAATTTCATCAGGCTCTACCAATATGAATACATCTATCTAAATGTTCTTTAACCTGTCCCTGCCCTATTTTCCTTCCCCCTAGTTGCTCAAATTAATTGTGTTGAATATCTGCTTACCTTTAACCTTTTTAGTGAAGACTGAAACAAAACAGGCATTGGACACCTTAGCCTTCTTGATGCCATCAGTTATTAGCTCAACTTCTCCAGTAAGTAGCAGGCCAATGCTTTCCTTTGCCTTTCCCTTGCTCCTAATGTATTTAAAGAATCTGTTTTTACTCCCTTTTATGTTTATTGCTAATTGTAACTTATTTTCTCTCTTAACCTTTCCATTATTTTCCCTACATGCTTTTGTTATTTTTGTACACATCCTAAGAAATTCATCCATATACCCCTTTTTGTAGGATTCCTTTTTCATTTTCAGTTCATTAAAGACAAACAAACATTTAAGCCAACAAGAGAGGTATAAATCTGCCAATGCTTTGATCTATCTAGTTTCCAGAAATCTTTTCATCAGCATCTTTAAAGATTAGTTACAGTCAAGCAGGTTGGGCTCTGTTGTGCTATATACCATACAAAGCTATCCCGAATTTTAACCTGAATGCAAATATTCAGAGACGAGCCAGTCTCCAACTAGCTCAAAACACTAGCTAGAAAGTGCAAACATGCCCTTCAGCACCCACACCCCTCATAAAAGCCTTCTCCAAGTATCACAGAAGTTCAAAAAGTTATTTATGAGCATTTCTGCTGTTCGCCTGTGGCACTGTGTCCATTAAATGGGATTAGTGACAGATCTCAAAAAATTTCTGCTCAAGAAATCCCACCACAGAATGACTAATTTGTTTAATTTCAGGAGCTGAAGCTCTTACAGGCCACTACTGCAGAGCCTGTTAAAGTGCAGCTATTCAGTGAGAAAGGCAGAGACTTTACTTGCTACTACAACTAACCCCTTTTTATATATTCCTCTGAAAACAAATTATTGGAACCAGCCAACTCAGAGTTCTCTCAACGTTTCTCCTCATTTTACTGAAACCACCTTAACAAAAAGCACTGGTGGTTGTTCTTTTACAGCCTTCAGTGATCAAGATTTTGTGCTACTGCAATGCTGGCATAATTTCTCTGAATCTGAAGATTAACTACTTTTGACGGAGTTAATGAAAACTGCAATTGATATGACACCAGGTGAACAACAGAGCCACTTGAACACAGGGCCGTCCTTGGGGGGGCGAAAGGGGTGATTGCCCCGAGCCCCACGGTTACATGGAACCCATGCTTTCCCACTCCCAGCGGGGCAGTGCGGGGCCTGCGCCGTGGCCCCCCATGGCCATGCATCGCCCTGCTCCCCCCTGCCTTCAGCAGCGAGCTGAAGGCAGCAGGGCGGGGCAGGAGCACTTCGCCCGGACTCTGGGCTGGCCCTCCCCGCCCCCAGGGCGGAGCAGCCGGCCCAGAGGCGGGGCGGGTGGGCGGTGCCCGCACCCAGCCTCTTTGGGCCGGCCTTGGCCACCTGGGCCACACACATGATGGTCCACGGCCGCGGCCCCCACTGGGAACGCACCAGTGCGGCCGCAGCCGGCTCCTGGTGGCAGCCTCAGGTCCCCAACCTCGGCCGGGGCTGGCTCCCACCGGTGACAGAAGCCTGGGGTCCCGGTCCCGGCCAGGCCGGCTCCCAGCCACAGCCTCGACTGGGGCCGGCGCCTGCCGGCAGCAGCTTGAGGGCCGCAACCAGGGCACCAGTGGCAGCGGCCTCAGCCACCGGGGCCGGCTCCCGCCGGCGGCCTCGGGGTAGCAGCCGGGGCCAGTTCCCACCAGCCACAGCCTCAGATTGTGGGATCCCGGGGGCAGAGGGGCCTGGCCTGGCCCACCTTTTTCCCCTCCAACATGTGCTGGCAGCCCCCCCAGGCCCATTGGCCCTCGGCCCCACTCCCCCCCTAGGGACGGCCCTGCTTGGACAATTAGTTTTAAACTGGAACAAGATTTCTTTAATGCATTTGCCCGTCTCATTTATACCCAGAAAAGCAAAATTTTAAAAAGAGGTGGATCCAAGCCAGAAAAGGTCAGACCTAGGTCTAAATTTCCTTGATATCCAGGTCTCTTCATATACAGGGTTTTGATTCAGCCCCATTATAGAGGTATCACCTTAAAGTTCCGATCCAGACCTGGAATTTCCTAACATCATGGGGGGGGAGGCATTTGGATCCAAGGTTCTGGTTCATTTCCAGCTCTACTTTCCGAAGAATACGATCAAATACTAAAATTAGTTTTATTTTAACAAGGTGATCAACTATACTGAGCACAGTTATGCTAGTTATTTATATGAACCCAAAAAGTCATCCAGCCTTTGAATGATATTTTAAAATAGTTTAATTTTAGTAGCTAATGATGTCTTCTTCCACAAATACAGGGATTAGGGGACCATCTATCATGTTTCTATTCTTCCTTGTCTTTGGGGGGGGAAAAGGCTTTTGTTTTGTAACATCCACTTTGACCCTTTGTTTGATAACACACAAAAGAATAATCACCCTTACTTCCCTTCAGATACACTCTCCCTGCTAAATACAAGGAATTAGCTGTAAACTAGATTTGGGTTCATTTGGTGAAAGTGAAGGGAATTCACCAAGGCCGACATGATGTTTTTTAAGCTTGTGCTTCCCTTGAGGAAGCAGCAATTCATGCTTCTATTGTTTGTCAGTAACCTTCCCTCCCACTTCCAGACTGCCACTGAAATTGATTAGATGTTTTCTTTCAGTAACACACTAGCCTCATCTCCAACTATTGACTTAGATTATTTAACTATACAAAGACACCCAACTTCAGGCTACTTTAAATGGAGTTTCACAATAATTACTATGAAAAGTTTCAGACAGCAAAATTCTCTGATGCATTCTGAAATAATCATATTAGATGTCTTGGCTATACTTTGTAACATTTAATTCAAATGATATACACGAGATAGGCTTCTAACACACAAGCAACCATACAAAATAAAAGAGCCATTACTAGAAATGGGACATTGCACTTTTTCTTGGTATATAGCAATCATCTATAGAACCACCCAAGTTGCTGAACAACCAATCCCTCTTCCAGGCTATCAGGAATTGAAGGTTATGCAATATCATTTACAAAGGAATCTCTCCTACCCTTCAATTTGCCCTAAAGACCTTGGTGTCACAAAGGAGAAATAGGCCTTTACATGAGCTGTATAGACACAAAAATACAATTTTTGCTAGATTTGCTATTATTTTACATTTTCAAGAATGAACTAATTAAATTCTGCTATTTTATTATTTACAGGGAAGGAGATGCACTAGCCTGACAAAGTAATGGAATGTATTTTTCTGGAATATGTCAAAAATCTTACTATTCTTTTCTGGAATATGCCAAAAATCTTATTATTATGCCTTCCACCACCATCCTCGGGTCTTGCTCTATGTTACAAATTGTAAGAAAGTGTGTTACACGGTATTACTCTAGTACCTACCTATTATATTACATTAAAAAAAAACGAAAGTCCAGAAACAAGCCATTAAACAAGCCAGGTTACACAATTCTGAATCACATTTATTTTCTCCCATACTCTATCCCAGTGTTTCTCACCCTTTCTCATACCAGGGACTGGCTCCCTATACTGTGCCAGGGAGATCTCAGTGACCAGTGCGAATCCATGGATTGGTCATTGGGAAACACTGCTCTCCCCTCATTATACATTGTCTAACAGAGGGCCTCATCACCTACTGTAAGGTGCCGTACTCCCATGAATGAGTAAGAGTTCAGGGTTCTCGGCACCACAGGGATCGGGCCCTTGGACTACAACCTGCGGAGAATGGACTATGTCTTCTAACATTATAAGTAGTGTAGATGATGTAGCTACATCAGTGTTTAGATATTAGGCACACAAGGTGGGTAAGGTAATATCTTTTGTTGGCCCTGTTTCTGTTGGTGAGACAGTCAAGCTGAAGAGCTCTGTGTGGCTTGAAAGTCTATGTTTCTCACCAACAGAATTTAGCCAATGAAAGATATTACCTCACCCACTGTGTCTCTGTACATTTTATGATGCCGCAAAAACTTCATACAGATCTTTGGTGTTGAGTAAGTAATAACAAAGACAGACAAGGAAATCTCATCCTGTCATTGTGGTGAAATGGGATTTCTCTGCTGCAGTAGAGAAGTCAACAGGACAATTGAAGTTATTTATTTTTAAATGAATGACAACTCATTTCAGCAACACCTATAATGCTAAATGGTTGAGATGTTAAGTTTGTTGTCTCCAAAAATACATGAAATGCCAGCACACACTTCAGATAAAAACAAAAACCAAAAAAACCCAAACTATACAATCTACTCTCCTAACATGCTGCTATAACTTGCATTTAAAAGTCATCAGTTCTGTTTTACTTTCTTCTGCATGAATCTGTCTCATGCTCAGACTTTTTTTAGTAAGCTCTGTAGTTCAGCTAGCAAGTGGTGGCAGTAATATTTATAATATATTCTCTACTATGATGGCATCAAGCACCGGAACTGTAATTAAAATTATGTGGTACCATTATAAAATTAATGAGGTCTCACACTCCCCACTCTCAGGAGATACAATACTCTGTCTAGCTGCCCCTAGTGTAAAGCATATGACTAGAAGATATGCAGGAGTATGAGAAGAGTCTTGGAATGGGGCTGATGTGGTCAGTCTCTCATGAGACTTATTTAAATACTATACAAATAGATAAGACAGGCCTCAACAAATCCTGGGCACCAGGTCACCATGGTGCCCAGGATTTTGCCCCTGGTGCCTAAGAGCACTGGGGCAAAGGTCCCCCCTCTCCCGCAGCTGCTGCCATGCAGAGCACACCGGGGTCCTGCCACGAAAAAGCCACTGCAGCTCCTTTGGGCAGCAAGTGCAACGCGCTGAAGAACCCCCTCCCCGATCACCAAAAAAAGCTGCTGGCGGTGCCTCTAAGAGAGATGACAGCCCTCTCCTTCTCCAGCACCACTGTCTCTCCCTCTTCACCACCCTCCCCTTCCCCAGAGCTGTTGAAAGAGCTGCCGGCAGTGGATTTCTTTCAGTGGTGGGGGAGCAGGGGGCTCTTTCCACAGCAAGCACAGTGCTCTAAAGAGCCCCCACTCCCCTGCCGCCGAAAAAAGGCCACTTCTGGCAGCTCTTTCGGTGGCCCTGGTGAGGGTGCAGTGGAGAAAAGGCAGCACCAGAGGGGAAGAGTGCTGCCAGTAGCGGCTTTTTTGGTGGCGGGGGAGGGCTTGCCACTGAAAGGAACTGCAGCTTTTTTTTTTTCAGTGGCGGACAGGGGGCTCTTTGTCAGATACCTAGGGGCATTTGAGTTTTTGGGCTGGCCCCTGGGTGTCCAGCAGATTTGTCAAGGCCTGATATAGGACCGTTTCAATATTCTTTGGTCTTTCAAGATGTCTCCCAGGAAGTGGGGGTGGGGTTTAAAGCAGTGCTAATTGTTTTAAACAAGTTTTATATCCTCAGACATTAGTCCTGTTTCATAGATCTTGCAGAAGAGTTGAATATTTACACAACTAACCAAAGAGATATAGCCTTCAAACTCCATTTTTCCTTCCTTTCCTTCCTGCTGATGGGCCGTGAAGGCTAAAAAAGTTAGCTGTAACAGTATTTCAAAGTGCTGGCAATGATGGCTGAAAATGCTTTTTACATGAACACAATTTCCCCTTCATTTCCTGTGGTAGTTCTCTTTAACAGTCTACTAACTCCTACACTTGCGGAAACACCAGAACCCTCGGCATACACCAGTAAGAGCATAGAGAGCAGAAGGCACACCTGATAATAAATCTTGATGTTTCTGACTAAGATGGTAAGGTTTTGGATTCGGAGGTTGACATCATTATTGACGTGCTTGTTGACACGTTGGTTGTTTGGTCGTGGATCTCTAGAACAGAGGAAAAACAAAATGTTAGAGACCAGTTACTATCAGCACTATACCTTTACATTACAATGCAGCACAAGGATGACTCAAGCATTTGAATATTTCAGTACAATTAATGCAAATGTACAATAGAATAAACTAACGACATAATGCTTCTTATGTAATGGAAGGGAGAGGGAGTTTGGAACGCCTCCCCACACCAGTCTGCACAACACATTTTAGGTGACCCTCCCCAGCAATCAAGGGCCTCCATTTGAATGCACCAAGCCAGTACCATAGAGCAAAAGGCATGCAGCATGCATACAGCAAGACAGTCCCTGACACAAGGAAATCTCATTCAGACACAGACCATGCAGATCAGATACAGAATGCAACAGGCAGTGGTAGAAGCCTGAGGCTTTAGAGATATCTAGGAAAGATTATTGCAAACAGATTTTGGAGCTGAGCTCTATATATGGTGGGTGTTGTGTTTTCTGGTGCTGTTTTGAACAAATAAATCAGTATGTTCAGTACTACCTAAGCTTCAAATCTCAGACATTTTATAGAATGAGAATTTTTTTAAATCTTTTTGTTTGTTTCTATGTATTTTTGTCTTGTCTAACTAGATTTAAGCCCCACCTTAGAAGTGTTCAGTGTCTAGCACAATGGGGCCCAGATCCTAATTGGGGTATCTAGAACTATTGGAAGAGAGATAAAGGATGTGTGTATGCAAGATAAAGCAATTAATGGAGGGGGGTAAAGATTAGGAGGCTAGAACTTTTCTTTGTTTTAAAGAAGGTGACTACAACTGAACCTCAAGGGTGAAATGAAATAAGTAAAGTAAATGTCCCAACTGACTAATAGAATCTATACGCAAGTTATACACCTCATTGCATCTTAAAAAGGATCTTGAAAATGTGGGATCAGCCAATCCCCTAGTTCAGCTGACACCTAAGCAACATAAGCATGAGCACCCAGGGCTCTGCTTTGGCCATTAATCAAGCCATTGACAACTTTTCCAGAGGAAACATTGAATAGGGGTATTAACAGGTGAATTATAGGGGAACTGATATACTATCTGACTACTTGTCAAAGTTTACACAAGTAACTTAAGCAGTTAAGAGTCTTTTTAAGCATGAGCATCACAATTCATCTTTGCATTGAACATGAGTGATATGTTTAAGTAGACACCACAAAGTCTCTCTCCCACGGTCTATGTGTTGCATTGCTATTAGATTTGATACCTACATGTATGTGCAGTTGGTGTTTTTAAAAGCACTTAAGTATATAGGGGGTAAATTTGCCACCAGCATAAGTGGGCAAGACTCCTCTTTATGCATTCTTACAAAAGCAGTGAATTTGGCACACTGACTGCAGTTTTAATGCACATGCTAAGAAAAACAAAGGTCTTCAATATGCAATGCCATTCTATAAGCTTTACTTGAACTTCCTCATTTCTGTTGATGTATGCAGCAGCCCTGAGATTAACTTGCCCTTATAACGGAAACTGGTACTCAGCGATGATGGAGTCATTCAAGTAACTAGTCAGGTGGATCAGACAGCTGTGCAGCAGCACAAGACATGTGCAATATTAGTAAGCGGAACCTGGGTTTGCCCTCTCCAGGTCCTTGTTAAACCAATCTGAATGGGGAACTCTCTGGATATTGAGAGCCTGATTCTGACAGATGCTAGATGCCTAGCCTTTGTGAACAAAGTTAATACAATACACAGGGAAGCAGCACACAGTAATGAGAAGTTGGCCAAAGAGAAGGGGTAGTTAGAAGTTCTCCAGGTTCCATGCGATCCAGTCCATTCATGCACTATAGAACAGTGCTGCTGTCCAACACTAGTGTCCATTAGTCTAAAGTTTCGAGTCAGGAAGCTGGTTTTGGCTGTTGTGTTTGGTATCTGCTGCCATACTTTAACAAAGGAAAAAATATTGTTTTTGATGGTTGCTTATCTCACAAATCTATCAATGGGATATATTAGGAATGATGAGGGGGCTGGAAAATAAGCCGACTTTAAAAGTTTAATTAATAAAAAATCCACAAGAGGAAAATACACCCAATCAACTGCATAAATACATCTGGCCATAGCAAAGAACTGATCTTTCTTTTGAATATTCCTAGATAAAGCAGTGAGATTTTCAAAGGCACCTAACTGACTCAGTAACACACGTTCCAGTGACTTTTAATGGGATTTTTGTTCCTAAATCATTTGGACAATCTTTGGAAAAAAAAAAAAAAAAAAAACCACACCCACACACCTCCACCCCAGAAACTGAAAACACAGACATTCATGAACCTGCTTAACTTTACACATGAGCAGCCCCACTGAAATAACTGGGACTATTCACATCCATGTGTCTACAGAATCAAGGCCTGAAGAATAAACTTCCTAAATTGCCACTATGACAGTAATACACAGCTTGCCAGGGG
The DNA here is from genome assembly GCA_007922175.1 of Pelusios castaneus. NCBI lineage: Eukaryota > Metazoa > Chordata > Testudines > Pelomedusidae > Pelusios > Pelusios castaneus. The sequence continues at coordinate 1,078,158 of ML685899.1, forward strand.
CAGTCTTTAACATCATTGACCATGAGGCTTGTTGATCTGGCTGTAGAGCCAAACTATAATAAATGGTGTTACTAGAGTGACTCTATCCCTTCCTCCCCAAGGCGGAAGCCAAGTGCTTTAAATACAGTCTGAACATCATGTTACAGATGTCTGAACAAATTCCATAGGGAACCAGGCTGGTTTACTATCAGAAAGGGGCATTTCATGCAATGCCCTAAAATTTCATAGCTGCTAGTCAGTGTACAGACCAGTCACATACAGTTTGTTGCCCAATGGGAGGTAGTGGGGTAAGAAGTGAAACCACTTATACAGTAACTTTAAAAGCCTCCTAAACAGCATGGGATCTTTTGCAGAGGTGAGGCAAACTGCTCCTTTCCCGAAACAGGAATGCTCCTTAACTTTTCAACTTGTCACCAAAGAAGCACTTTATGAAATTTTAATGTTCATTCTATAACAAATTCAGATACTGATACTGCAGATGTATACGTGCAATAGAAGATGAGTAAGATAGCAGAGTCTTGGCAAATTGCTCTTTGAGACAGCAGCTGGTTCCTGAAAAGCAGACAGTCTAACTGGTCCCAGGTTGCTAGGTCTTACATGATTCTGCAACCTAAAGGTATCCTGGTCCATCCAGTTGGTACTTGGATGATCACGTAATAGCAATCTAAAGGAATCTATAGAAATCAAATAGGAATCTACGTTTTTGAATGCAAGAGAGTGATATTTCATTATAATATTTTGAAAACACATTTTCTATATTTGACCTTCTATCTAGTATGAGTGGCCAGCATAATGCAAAGGGGAGGATTGGATTGCTGCTGCTGCTATCACTACATCACTGAGCAGGATTTAAAAATCCACTTGCCCAAAGCTAATTGGGACATGGAGAGCGTGTATGGGCTGAGTGGCATCGGGGAACAGAACGGAATGGTTTCACTTGTACACCTACAAGAAGAGAGCAATTATAGCAACACGGGGGAGCCAGTCCTTTAAGACATTAGAAAGACAGAAGCAGAGTGGTCAAGAGGGTACTGCTCTATCTTCAGGACAAGAGGAAGCAGAGTGGCATCTGCCCACTTCTTTTTAACTGGGGGAAACCAGAAGTGAGCCTGTGAACGGGTGGCTGTATATGGGCACACGCATGACAGGTTGAAAGATGTGGGTCTGGGGAGTGAGAGGGGGATGATATGGGGGAGGAAGATAAATGAAAACAAAACACAGGTAGAGAAGAAGAAGATACCAGAAATCTAGAGGAGAAGCAAAAAAACCAGAATTCAGCGTAGCGAGAAAGACAGGAAGCTTCTCAAAACAAGATAGAAAAGGATACAACTCAATCTGTAATAGCAAATAAGAGGCAGAGCACAGTCAGGGAGGGGGAACAGGATCCAACAGAAGCACAGGAGACTGGGTAAGCTGTACAGTAAGAAGCAAGTTTCACATTTACAAGAATATCTTCTTCCTTAATTAAAGTGAGGCAAAGAACCTCAAAAGGTTGCCTATGGAAATTGTACTGGCTCCTCTCCTTATTTCTAGCTTCTAAATTCAAACCATTCCCAGCTCTGCACTGGCCTGCTGGGCAACTTTGAACAAGTCACTGGTCTGCCCTGTGTCTGTTTCCCCATTTATAAAATGGGGATATGACACTGACCTCCCTTTGTGAAGTGCTTTGAGTGCCCTGAATGAAAGATCTATATAAGAGCTAGGTACTATTAAATGGTATTAAAAGAAGCTAAAAATATATCATACTTCAATTACACAGAAAACTAAAAAATACTACGCAATTGAAAACGGGGTGATGGTTCATAAGAATCTCTGTATTAAAAGATGGCCCTCCATCATAAATGAGCTTGAGGCTCATGAACTGACTATTATGAGTCCCTTAATATCTGGCATTTTTCTGAAAGCCCTCGCTGCATATGAATACACGAGAGTCTTAACTCTCCTTTCTAAACAAGAAAAGCTGTTTCTCACCCTTATCACTGCAGAGAAAAACTTGAAAACATGAGTTGCGTAACCTGAAGTTAAAAAACAGAAGACAAATAAAAGACCTGCAAATATATTAATTATTTTTTTAAAATCTCTTTATTAAACCTATCTTGATTTTTTTGAGGAAGTAGGGGAGAGTCTTGATTTTTTAATGCTCTGAGTTGCTAATATTGGGTAACTGCTTAAAAAGAGCTCATCAGAGAGTTAGCCATCTGTTAAAACAGATCATGAATGATGGTGAAGGATGTTTTGTTTTTTAAAGTTCAAAATAATTGGCCTTGCTTGAGTAACTGGTGGCGAATAGGTGTTACAAATAAGTGGGAAGCCCTCAAATAGAGCCAAGGAATTATCAAGTATCAGAGTTATTCCAATGTACCAGGTATCAACTAGTATTCTATTGACTCTGGGCTGATATTTGTTACACTAACATATTTAACAGATATTGCTGCCACAATGCAATCACTGCACTCAAAGTGATCATCTTTGTGTCACCAAGTGTCAGTTTCCTACCAGGAAGTGACACCAAAAAACTCTGAAATGTGGCTGTAGAACAATCTATTAATTTGACACATATGCAGCCAAAAGAAATCCAGAACTTCTAGTCCCTTGTACTCCTACTGCAGTTTTACTATGGCTAGATGCACTATTTTAGTGTCCCACAAAGATTATTGCATCATTGTATCATATATGCATTTATGCCATATCCATGCTTAGAACAGGGTCTATTATGCCAAAGTACAGAAAGAGGAAAAACCATCAACCACTAAAAGACTTATTCTGTTTAGCAGTAAGAAAGAAGATTGTGACATTAACACTGGATAAACAAACAGAGTCCTGTGGCACTTTTAAAGACTAATAGATTTATTGTTTTGCGCAGAGACTGTCCTGTTTGTCCAATATATAAGGCAGGGGGGCATTTCCGGCACATGATGGCATAAATCACATTGGTGGATGAGCAGGTGAATGAGCCCTTGATGGAGAAGGTGGCTTGATTTGGTCCTGTGATGGTGTCTTTAGTGTAGATATGAGGGCAAAGTTGGCAGCGTGGTCTGTTGCAGGGATATGTTCCTGCTTTAATGTTTCTGTTGTTTGAGCTGTAGGTGCTGGTGAGTATCCGTTTAAGGGGCTCATTCACCTGCTCATCCACCAATGTGATTTATGCCATCATGTGCCAGAAATGCCCCTCTGCCTTATATATTGGGCAAACAGAACAGTCTCTGCGCAAAAGAATAAATGGACACAAATCTGACATCAGAAATTGCAACATTAAAAAACCAATAGGGGAACAGTTCAATCTCTCTGCTCACTCCATTGACCACTTGCTAACAGCTGTGCTGAAACAGAGGAATAACAAATCACAGCTTCAAAGAGAAACTGCAGAACTCGAATTTATATGCAAATTTGACTCAGTTGCCTTGGGGTTAAACAGGGACTATGGATTTTTCTCTCATTACAACAGGTGATTTGACCTCACGTTCCTCTATGTGCTGTTCCCCAATGTTTGATCTGTTTTGATTTGTTGTTACAGCCTGACCTGATCCTATGTCATACACTCCCCTGCATTTAATTTCCTCCCATTCTGTAAATTTCCCATCTTCAAAGCATCTGACAAAGTGGGATTTTCTCCCACGAAAGCTTATGCGATCAATAAATCTATTAGTCTTTAGAAGTGCCACAGGACTGTTTTCTGCAATAGACTAACACGGCTACCCCTCTGGAACTTAACACTGGATAGTTGGCCACGGTCTGGCTTACTACATAACTTATCACCTGCATGAGTGTGTATGGAGGCCTATCCTCCCTTCTTGCACAGTTTTAATGTGCCTGAGGAACACAGACTCTACTCAAATCTCATGTCTCTTTGAACTTGAGCTGTCTAAAAGACAGGGTGACAGCAGAGCCATTGGTCAGCCCTCAATCCCCCGCCCCCATTTCACACAACCAGCAGACCTAGGCAGGCAAACAGAAGAGCAGCAGGCGGCACCTCCCTCCGAGTGGTGGTGCAGTTACCATGTTGATCTGACTGAGCCATCCAAAATGCCTCCTGGGGGTTCTGGCTGCAGCGCAACCCTTCTGCGCCCACTCCAACATGCCAGATGGTGCGTAGGGCATAATCCAGCCTACCCTATTTAGAAATCACATGCCTGCCTGATTGTGTGAATGGAGCCTACTCTGCACCTCACACATTCAAAGGCTTCTTTTGCTAGCAATCAAAGCTCACCGAGTTTAACCAAGTCACTTAATAAAGTCACTGGATTCCTTTCAGCCATGATCTGACATTAAACCCCACCTGCCAGGAGAACAGAAATAATGTGTTTTAATAATGAAAATGCCTACAGCACCAGGCCCACAGTTTGAAATGAAATTTTGTTGGTGGGGTGGAGGTAAATACAAATACCAGCTTCACCAGCTCCCATTTAGAGACATCTGTTTTGCTGCCTCTAAACAATAAGGGGGTTTCAATCACATGGAACCATAAAATAATCCAAACTTAAAACTCAAACTGACATTTAAGTGTGAATTCACGTGCCTGTGTTGTTTGTGTTCTAACAACTTTGTCAACAGGATCGAGTAACTCTGACAAGAAGAGAACACCTGACTGATCAGACAGTGGTCTAATAAAAGGAGGCCAGGTCTTCACTACATTCCATCTTCTGTGAGCACCAACATCATCATAACCTGGTACAGGATATACTATCAGACTTATCAAGGGCCCTGAGTATGGTTTCAGCAATAAAGGAACTTGAGACAAGCATTTAAAGTCAACCTTACATGGAACCTGAGGAACTGATGAGTGAGCATTTCTAAAACACATTTGTTTTTCTGTTCCGAAAGCTTTGTGGGGCAGAAACACATTTAGAAAGGCTCCCCTGATTTACAGGCAAGCAGTAACTGCATTGCAAATTCTAAAGGTTGGCTAAGAAAGAGTGAAGGTCACAGACAGCAGCTTTCCACAGCACCTTGCTGGGTTGGGTGTACTTAAACACAGTAGTATTGGGTCCTTAGTTAAATAATCTCAGGCTCTCAATAGACAAGTTTTGGTTTCTTTGATCCCAAGAGCCCATCAGAAGCACTGCCAAAGCTGTCTAAAAATGGAAAATGAAAGCCCTGTCTGCTTGTGTTTAATCTAGTGGGAGGCTCTTACCCCAGTACTCACTGTGTTAATGTTTTTCCACGGTGCTCCTGGTAGTGCTGTCTTTTGGATGAGGCATAAGACTATGCTCTTGAATGCTAATGGTCGTTATGGCACTTCTCACCAGAGCACAGTGTCCTGACCAAACACCAACTAGTACAATTACAATCAGTCAACTTGAATCCCCACCTATCTGCAATTGCAATCCAATTTTATTGTTCATTCCTTGCCCCAAAATGCTGTTAAATTGCTGTATGTGGCAGCACAGTTACGTTCCTCCCTAGAGGAGGCTGCATTTCAATGGCTGATGAGGTGATAAAATACAGAATTTATTTTTATTTTTTATAAAAAGAGTATAATTTAAAAACCAAAATAAAAACAGTGCTGGCTTGGTATCTGCTTATAACAAGAAATATGAGCACCTGAGGGATTCCAGTTTTGTTTTGGGGTTTTTTAGTTACAGAACTTTAGGGAGTCACTGTGCCTCATAATAACAAATCTCGAAGTTCTTTATTGGCAACAAATTTTTATATTTAATGTATTTTTATTTAGTTAGTTAATTCCATAGCAGCTTCTTTACAGTTGTAACATTTTATTTCTCTGGTCTGAAGATATATTTTAGAGAAAGATGGGCATGAAGCAAAACTGCCTTCCACCTCTATAAACTGAGAAAGTTCAGATCTGGATCTAAATATTGATGCTGTAGCCCCGATGTTAGAAATGCTATGTAAAAAGTGATTCTACCATGAAAAATAACTAACAAATGTGGGCTTTATGTAATCAGAGTCATAGCACCAATGAGATTTTACTACCCTTTTTTTTTTTTTTTTTTTTTTTTTAAACTTCAGTTAACACTGCAGAAACTATAAACCTCAGAGGTGCCGAACTGGATTCTATTTTGGCTCATGTTAATTGTTAGCTAAATTTCATTTCCAGAATCTCCTTCCTATACTTTTTTTTCCCCATTTTTCAAGCATATGACAAAGTGGGATCTCTCTCATGAAAGCTCATGCAATAAATACATTTGTTAGTCTTTAAAAGTGCCACAAGATTCCTTGTTTGTCTTATTGCTGGCAACGCAGAAACCAGAAAGAATTCAGCTTGCTTTGCAGATGGCATGTGAAGCTGACACCATCTGAGATAGGATACTAGACTAGATACCTTGGGGTAAGAAGACAGACTCAAGATACAATCTTTGCAAAGTCACTTTTCAGAAAATACTTGCACAGTAAGCTCCCAGTGACAAGTTAATCATCTACTGAAGGCTTTTTAAATGTGCTCAGGATTGGCCTAAATCTGAATCCATTGAGTTCTATGGTAAAATATCCATCAGCTTCATTCATCGGGAACAGAAATATTAGGTACTTTGAAAATTCCATCTTTAAAAGTTAAATCAAAAACTTTTCCATATAAACTCTTTATTTGAAATATGTTCACATACAAAGCCAAATACAAAAAAAAATGTAACAGAATCTGCATATGATAAATTCAGCAACAGGAAAGGATGTGGTCAAAACGAGATTAATGCAGAAACTTTTTACCAAGAGCTCACTTAAATGCAAGAAAAAACCCCCAAAGCTAGCTTCATTTAACTGTTTCCTATTTTAGATTAAACTATTTATACATTTCTTAGTTCTAGTTGTAGCATTCCTTGATAAATACCTCACCTAAATGAAAATGCATTTTACTGGACTACATGAGCAATGTGAACATAGATACTTTAGCCCTTTTACTTAAGTGTGACACACTGACTACAGAAATGTGATCACACTTTTCCATTACCACAGCTACCAAATGTGCCATCCCAGGGGGATACACAAACAATTTAAAAAAAAATTTCCCTGATACATTTATTAAGTCATTTTTCAAATCTGGGTCTATTTTTTGGAGGGCTAGGGGAAGGGGGGTCAATTTCAAATTCTGGAAACAAAAAACACCACCGCCACCACCCACCCACCTGACTTCTCAAGGTCCCTTCCAGGCCTATGATTCTATTAACATGTGGGAAAATACTGCAAAAGATTTCCCCTTTCCATGCACCTGTATTCATAGATGCTGGAACTAGGGGGCACAGGGGAGGCAGGGCTGCCGCACTCCTGGGTTTAAAGTGGCTTCATTATACCCAGAGTTTATAATTTGGTTCAATTGCTCTCAGCACCCTCTCTATAAAAATTGTTTCAGCACCCCTGCCTCTTTTCCAACCAGCTCTCTCTATCAATTACACAGAAGACTGAAACGCTTTAATGACTGTCAAACACACACTTCACCTTCAAGAGGAAGACAAATTTCATTCACCAAAAGTGATGTAATTTGCAGATCAGGAAACTAAAGTGTCTATTCAAAAGTATTGACTTCCAATATACATTTAAATATAAGTCAACTCAATTACAATAATTTAAATTTGGATCTTGTAACAACTAAGCTGTTTTCCGTATCCTTTAAAAGACTACTTACATTTGCAACATGATTTTATTCAGAAAGACACCATCTACTAGATCCATATACATAGTCAACTTGTCTTCATTTTCATTCCCTAACGGTCCAAACGTCTTCACCTATGAGAAAAAAAGGCAGACATTTTAATGAGATTTGAATGTTTAAAATCAATTTTCTTACAGAATAACCTAAATACGCACATGTTTCAACTTTCATTAGAAACCACCTCTAACCCCACCCCTGACAAAGCAACTACATACTCAGTAATGAAACAACTGCTGTACATCTTCCAGACACAAAAGATGTGGCAAATAGGCTTCTGAGGTAAAGGGAGGGAACCAACTCTGCAGTACACCCATTGATTCTAACAGTGCTGAAGCTATTTACACCAGAACTGAATTTAAATCAAGAAGAGGTGTTTTTCTAAAAGATCTGATCTAGAAATTATTTTGGAAAACTTCTCTGGGCTGTCTTATTCATGAGCTCAGACTAGATAAGCTTAACAGTCCCTTCTGGCTCTGTAATTCATGTATTTGACGCAAACATCTTTACTCTCATTTTCCCTGCCTACACATTTTTTTTCCTTCAGCAAGAATTATCATGTGTCATAAAAATAAAGGACAATGGCTATTTAAAGACTCTCACCACCAAAAGAGACAAATATTTTGGGCTGAGGGTGTTCAGGCCTCTTTGACAACATTGTCCACATTTAAATTAAGAGTGAGACAGATTCCCAAGCAATGGCAGATGTCAAACTCATAGAAAGAAAGCTCATTACTCTCTTTGTAGGAGGGCAAGATTTACACATCTCAGGCTCTTTCTCCAACCCCCATTTCAAAGGTTGATTTTGACTCTCTGCATTTCAGATCCACATGATCCTTTTTCAGATTTCCTGAATGTTTCATCCCAATTATTAATCTCTCCACTTTTATCACAGTTCATAGTACAATCCTATCCTGGAAGGTATTTTTGCTTTGGGCCTAGCATTCAGACTTCCAAGCAGCAGGTATGTGGCAAAATAACTGGATTCCTGTTCACAAGATGGTCCCCACTCCCTCGCAAGTCAAAGTCCCTTTGCTTCTCTGCACCTATTGTTAGCAGCACCTACGAACAAAGGGCGTTACAAGGGGAACAACCTGCCAGCTCTCAGAGAGGAAAGCTTGTTTTTGTTTTGCAGACAGATCGCTAGGAGACCCTGCACCCAGATCTCAGTCACTTGATGCAGCTTTATTTAAAGTTGGCGAGGGAAAGGGCTACTTTGTAACTGCATGATTCTTAGAAGAGTCAGGTTTTGTATTTATTTAAAAATAATTAGGATCCATATGCCTGTTCCCCTGCCAGCCACCCAGGCCAGGATAATTCAGCCTGGCACAGAGATCTTGGCATGAAGTTGCTTTTATGAATCAAAAAGAAAGGCACTCCGGGTACCGAGGGGAGGGCCAGGCCACCGGGATGTCAGGATGCAGGAGGGCACCGAGCCCCCAAGGCCTTGGGAGGGAGAGTGAGGCCACCACCACCCGCCGAGCTGGAGCAATGAGGACACGCCTGGCCAGCCAGCCCTTCACTGGGGGACAGGGGATGCAGGAAGCGCTGGGGGCACACCTCGCCATCTGCCTCCCCGCAGGTCAGGAAGGCAGGGGGGGGCGGGCGGCAAGGAGGCCACCTCATGGCGCCTGAGGAGCCGCTGGAGCTTAAATAAGTGCGGAAGGGGAGCCAGCCTGGCCCTTCTCGGCAGATGGAGGGCACAGGGTGCGCTGAGGGGTCTCTCCGTGCTCCCCCCACGTGTCCTGAAAGGCTGGGCTGCAGAGAGACTCGGGGGGCGAGACTGGCCCGTCAGAGCCAGTGCTGGGCTGCAGAGAGAGAGGCGGGCTCTCTGGAGTGTGGGGAAGAAGGGCAGCAGACCCAAACCTGCATTTGTGCCCCCCATGCCTCCGGCCACTTCCTCCACAGATACAGACCCCCCCTCTCTGGGGTAGCTGGGGGCAGTGTCAGAACACTCCTCCCCTGCACAGGGGGTGCGAGGCTGGAGGGGGACGGAAATGTAGGCTCCCCCCCCCCCGGCACTGCAGCCCCTCAGTAAGACACTGCTCGAAAGTAGAGGCAGGACATTAACCTGCCCCCCAGCAGCTGGGGTAGCCGCCAGGTGCTTAAGGAGGCGGGGGGGAGGGGAGAGCGGGCAGCCCCTTTTCCCAGCACGCGCTTTCAAGAGCCTGCAACACGGAGGGGCCAAACTTACCCAGGTCACCAAAGGGCTCTGCAGAAAGAGCCCCAAGAGCTCGGAAATGGTCACATCCATGTTCCCAGGGCGCCGCGGGGTCGGAGCACAAAGCAGGCAGCGTGGGACGGGCTCGCTCACTCGGGAGACAAAGGCGAGGAGCCCATGTTCCGCGGCTCCGGGAGGAGTTGCCTAGCAGAGGAACAATGCGAGGTCCATCCCTCCTCCCCTCCGGGCACCCGGTGGCTTCCTCTGCCTGCGAGTCCGCTTGCAAGACTGCCCTGCCAGCTAGCAGCCCAGTCCAACAGCAGCTCCCGCTCCCGCCCCCGACCGGGGCTCGCCCGTCACTCCACGAGTCCCGGAGAGACGCTCCCGGCGCAAACCAACTCGGCGGCGAGCGCAGGTCACTTGAAGGGGGTTCCCAGGCGGGCGGGCGAGCAGGGGCACGGGGGGCGATCCCGGGGAACGCACGCGCCGCGCCGCATAGTCGGTGGCGAGGCAGCAGCTGCGGGAGTTATGTGTGGACGGTATTGAAAAGAGCACGGCCCAGAAACGGCTCCGAGCCCCGGGAATCGAGCGGCCGCTGCAGAGGCGCCCTCCGCGCCGCGACTACCTGTAGCAGCAGCAACAACTAGAAACCCCCCGGTCCCAGCTCAACTATGGGAGCGGTACTGCGGCCTCTGACAGGCACCGCCGCCTGCGAATGGGAGGCTGGGGAAAGGATTGGGGCTGACCAATGGGAGCTGCCGTTGGCTAACTTTGATGGCAGCGGAGCTGTGACTTTAGTTGGTGGAGGAGCGAACGCCTCTGGAGGGACGGCGAGGTGATGGGCGAGCGGACCGGCCCGGCGGCAGCTGTGCTGCAGTGGCGTTGGGGGGAGGGAACGCTTTATCATGAGTGTGGGGCGCAGTTGGCGCTGGGGGTGCCGCTCAGCGCCTCCCTGCCCGCTTGTGGAAAAGGGCCGATCCAGGCTCCCCCCCCCCCCCTTCGGCTGGCAGGAGAGGCTACCCCCACACCCCAGGCGCGAGGCTTCGGAGCTGGAGCAGGTGGTGAGGGGCGGATGGCATGGTCCTTGTGGGGGTGGGAGTCGAGAAAGGCTACCTAGCCCCCTTCCCAGAGACAGAGCAGGGCTGTAGGGGGAGAGGTGGGCACAACACACTGGGTAAGAGCAGGAGGGGGGGCAGTGGAACCAAGCCTGTATTTGCATCCCCCAAGCCTCTCCCCCCCCCCCTTGTAGGTACAGACCATCTTTCCCAGGGCAGCTAGGGGTCAGTGCCAAGACACCACCTGCTCTGCGTGGGGAGGGGTATGAGGCTGGGGGGGGGAGGCAGGGTTGGCCCTGGGCATCAGAGATCTTCAGTATACCACTGCTGTGGGGTGGGTGGAGGGGCATGCTGCTGTGGGTGGCTGGGATGGGTGATGCATGGTGGCCAGGGCGCCCCAGGGAAGAATTAGGGCTGCTTGCTGCTCCTGGTGATGCCAGTGCGGAACCTACCTGCAGCTGGCCCCCAGTGTGTTCCTCACGCACTAACCCACACAGCCTCAGCTGAGGATGTGCACACAAGTGGGGTATTGTCAGGTCCCCAGAGATCTGCATTGAAACCACTGTTTGTTAGAGCAGATCTGAAATATGCCAAGCTGAGAGACAACGAAGGCAGGGGAGAGGTGGGAGGAGGCTGAAAATCCTCCTTTGACCTACAGGATGTTTTTCTTCTATACTGGTGGCCATTGTGACCGTGGCTCCAGCACTAGCCTGCATGTTGTGTTTAAACATGAACTCATGCCCAGAAGTGAGAGAGGAAGGTTGTTAAATACAGGAGCTAACTCTCTCTGAGATTAACCTTGGAGCCCTGCTAATTTTGAACTGCATTTGGGAGCAGGTAACTAGTCACAGGCAGCTCTTTTAGCTGTTACCTCTTTCATTCAGTTCCCTGTTCTTTGTTTTCCAGGGTGCGCTGCTTAATGTCTTTGACTTCCCCTCCTTCCTTAACCAAAGGATGGCACTGTGAAAGCACTAGTATTTATCTGAGCCATTAATGGTGTTGGTTCTTGTTCTTCTAATTCTGTTAGCTGCATGTATCCCTCCCCCGGATTTTTCATAAGCTGCCAAACCTGCAACACTGCTGATTTGAAAGGAAGAGGAGCCCCGCCAGTGTTGAACCACACACTGTATTGCTAGAAGATGCTTAGTCTGAGGAACTGAACTGTTGAACCTCTGCGGACCTCCAAAACTAGTCATTTCCGAAGACAGATCTCCAAGTAGCAGGGCTAAATACAGTAGGTGGGAAGGGGACTTATAGTGGGATTTTCAGCAGTACTCTAATTAGATACAACTTAATGATCAGACATCAGCATTTCTGTAAACATGTGGACAACCATAGCTGTATGGTTTCTTGCTATACATTTCCTCAGGTAAAATTCCTTATAGGGGGCAACTATAGAAAATCAAGCTAGGTCCTTCTCTACCCTGAAATGTGCTGGAATAGAAAAAAAAACATAAAATAAGGAAAGGCTTGTTTCAACAACTCTATGGGGAATTGTGGTTTCTGTGTGAGACCCCCAAAATTAGGGTGTACTGCCTCATGAACCTCCCTACTATTGTAGTCACAGAGGCCGAATGGGAGGAAGGATAATCATGTGGTTAAAACACGGGGTTGGAATTCTATTTCTAACTTTGCTGTAGACTTCCTTATGACTTTAGGAAACTCATTTAATCTCTGTGCCTCAGTTTCTCCATATGTAAGAGCCTAATCCAAAGTTTAAGGCTCAGTTAGACAAAACCCTGGCTGGGGTGATTTAGGGGGAGAGATCCTACTTTTTAGCAGGGGGTTGGACTAGATGACCTCGTGAGGTCCCTTCCAACCCTATTATTCTATGATTCTATGATTTCAGTGGAAATCTCCAAAGATGGAGATTCTACCACCTCCCTAGATAGCCCATTCCAATGCTTCACCACCCTCCTAGTGAGAAAGTTTTTCCTAATATCCAACCTTGACCTCCCCAGCTGTAATATGAAACCATTGCTCCTTGTTCTGTCCTCTGTTACCCTCGAGAACAGCCTAGCTCCCTCCTCTTTGGAGCAACCCTTCAAGTAGTTGAAGGTTGCTATCAAATCTCCCCTCAGTCTTCTCTTCTGTAGACTAAATAAGCCTAGTTCCTTCAGTGAAAAGACTCCAATTGATTTCAAGGGGTGTTAGATTGGGCCCTAAATGGGGCTGGAACTATTTACTACCTGACAGAGGAATTGTGCACATAGTTAACATTTATAAAAAATGCTTTAAGATCCTTCAGCTGGAAGGCAATATAGGTGCAAAGTATTATTATAAAACTAATAGGTAGGCTTTGAAGAAGAGAACCCTACTCTGAAAGCTACTGAGGTGTGTTTAGTGGGCTAGAGCAAAAGAAACTCAATGGTGCTTTAAAATGTATTGCTTTATATGTCACAGGTACTGAGGACAGCAAGAAACTAAAGAGGGGAAAAGGAGAAATTTTGATGCACTGTCAGACAAGTGAGAAGCATAAACTACTGTATGTCTCTATTTTTTAAAATAAATATAAAATCAGGTAATTAATTCTGGTTATGCTCTGCTATTTGTATTCTTTAACATTTACAAAATATTTACCACAGTCAAATGTTGTGTATTGGGTTATGGATGTCAAGATGTAGCCTTGGCAAAAGAAGGCTGGAATTATTTTCTTTCAGATAGAATTCAGCCTATGTGAGCTATGAAATATTCTAGATAATTTAACAGGCTGCATAATAGTCCTGTCACATTCAACAACTTGCAGATCCGCACTGTGCTATGTTTAATGTGTAATTCGATAGTTACAATAAAATCTGTCCAATTTGTCGGTTCTGTGCGAGGTACTAGCACCTAGTTGTAGTTTGCTCCATTTGTTTTTCACATGTAGCACTTAATTTACCCTGTTTAAACAGCCTCCCCAGCACTGCCTTTACTAGCACATGCTATCATTTTATTGTTTAGAAACTAAGATCTCCAGATCAGAGACCGCATTTATTTTTGAATATTGTAGAGGAATCAAGCATATTAGCAGCAGTAAACAAATAGGACAGAATGCATTAATATAAGATACCTTTAAAGTATTTTTTTGCACATTTTCCTTGAGCAAGGTGGGGGAATGTCAGTTGATTTGAGCAACATAGCTGTAGAGTTTGTAAAAGTCTACTGCAAAATGAGAAGTTCCAAAGGGGTAGCCGTGTTAGTCAAGGTCAGCAACACAAACAAAGAGTCTTGTGCCACAGGACTCCTTCTTTGTTTTACTGCAAAATGGTTAATTGTACTGTCTTCATGTCATTTAAGTTAGGTGTTAATCACATTGTCAAAATCCATGGTGGTGTATAATTATAGGCAGCTAAGTAGAACCTTTTTCCTCCCTGGGAGCCTGTTTACTGTAAAAGTCTATGACAAAAATCTCCTTGCCCTAAGTGGGAAAAAGATTAGCCCTGTGTGTGACTGGGATATTTTTCTAATAGGATAGGAGAAAAGAAAACATTCTCCCCAAGTTGGAAAAGAGTTGCTGAGACCCTTGGGTTTGATCAGACTCATTCATCTGTCATTTAAAGACTAGGCAAACTAAGTGGAAGACCACTTCCTGTTTGTACAACCTGTGCTCTGCCTACTTCATTAAACCAGCCCAGCAGGAGTACATGTTTATCTACTCTTCACCACTGTAAGTGGTGTAATATCAAACTGCATATTAAGGTGGGCTCAAGCCTCAGCATCCAGATCTGCATTTGGACTTCTACATCATTCCAGGCTCTTCCAATCTAGGAGGTTGGTTATAGAGACACACTTGTAAAATTTGAATCCTCAAACTTGTAGCTGGCTAAATCACAATGCCTAACTCATGGGTGCTTGACAAACTTGGTCTATTTGAATTGTAACTTGCCCGCATCCCAGTAAATGTGTTTCTCCAGCTTTTCTGGGAGAAATGGAGCAGCAGTATCTAAAAAGTCAATTTAAAAAAAAAAAAGGTCAGAAAACAATGGGCTACATACCCATCAGAGTACCTTATTCCAATGGTTTTCAAACTTTTTTTCCTCAGGACCCAGTTGAAAAAAATCATTTACTCCTACACCCCAACAACTACATCTTTGAGCAATGCATTCCAGACCTTTAGCAACAGCAGCAGCAGTGGGTGACACAAGTCACTACTGGGTCCCAACCCGTGGTTTGAAAACCACTGCCTGCCTTGTGCAGTAGCTCAGGCACCTATGAGCCAGACCCTGAGAAAGAACGGAGAAAAGGGCAAAATAGGAATAATTTAATTTTTCTGCGTGTTTTAGAGGGATGGACTATTGCAATTTAACTTCTTGCCTGATATGCTTCTCCAATTATTGGTGAAGTAATGTTCTCTAAAGTGATTAGGAAGAAGGTCTAACTAGTTGAAGCATAGGGCCAGGAGTCAGGAACCTTGGATTCTATTTTCAGTTCTGTGATTAACTTGCTATGGAACTTTGGAGCAAGTCATTTGACCTCGCTAAGCTGTAACTTCCCCATCTTTATCTTCATTTTATAGACTTTTGTAAAGTGGGGTGAGATCATCATCTGAAAGGCACTATGTAAGTGTCAACATATCCTTTACCTGTCATGATTTAAACACACTTCCCTCTGTCCTCACGGAGTCCTAATTAGAGCATTTTCTCTCTCACAAGTTAGGATTTGGGCATTAGGAATGTGGGGCAATTAAGAGGGGCTGTGGAGAAAGGGTCATAATAGATCACAAATTATAAAACCAGTGTGTGCTGACCTAATGGCTTCCAGGGGATAAAAGCCTGATCCTGTGAGATGCTGAGCACCTCAGCTTGCAGAACATTCAGTGGGAAATCAGAGCATCTCAGAGAAAGTTGTTGGACCCTCACAGCAGCAGACAATATGCATGAAGGCTTGGCCTCAGGGAAATCAGTAGCAAAACAAACTCTAAGTTCAATGGGGCCAGGATTTCGCCCATGATTTTCACTTCTCTGTACAAGGAGGTGGGTTCCACCTAGTGGATGCTGGAAGTTACAGCATGCTTGACTTGAAATGTCAAATAATCCAATAGCTATTGCTGAATTCAAAATTAAAAACCTGTGGAGAGTGCAAGTTTCAGATTAAAAACAAAATCATTATAATGTAAGCACTGAAAAAATGGCTGCATTTTGGAAGTGTGATATGGAAATAAAAGGTAACATGAGCTTCCATTCTTTTTTCTCCCATAGTCCCCTCCCCTCATAATTAAAAAAAAAGTATTACTCTAGTACACGAAGGTGAGCTAGGTATTTTAAAACCACTTAAGAAGTAAGCTGCCATCTAAAGCGTTTACCGTATAACTACTGAAATAAAAAGATGAGGTAATTGGCGGGGGGGAAGGGAGATGAGGTAATTGGCGGGGGGGAGGGATGTTGAGGTGAGTCTTGTGGGCCCATGACTTGGAAAGTTTGTTGCTTTTCAACTTCCACCTCCTATCCTGGAACCATTTTCTTCAGGGTGGGGTCCTCAAGATCATTCAGTGATGGCTTAACTCTGCTCCTGTTAAAATCAGGGATAAAAATATTCACTTTTATGGGAGTAAAAGTTAGGTCAATGCTGAGTGTTTTTAAAAATCCCAGTCCCAGTGCCTAAAGGTAGTCTGGGGAATAAAGTATACCTCTGATTTTGGATTCCTTGGTCCAATGTGATTTTTTTTTTCTCCCTGGTTCTCACCTTCTCACTGATTCTGTCCCGAATTTTCAATGCAGCCCTCATCCAGATATATACTGCTTTCCTATATTTATTCCAGGGATTAACATAAGTGGTACTCATGAGCACCTATCCTTTCAAAAAGTGTACTGAAGACTTCCCCCAAAGGCTCATAGGCATACCAGCATACCCTGCACAACCCCAGGTTCACACACCCTGCCCCTGCCTGAAACCACGCCCTGCCCCCCATGCTCCCAGCCCCTGCTGCCAGTAGCCTAGCTCCTGGGCTGGATCTGGCCACCAGCCCTAGGCCAGATCCGACCCCTGCCTCTGGTCCTGGGCTGGATCCAGCCCCCACCACCGGCCTTGGCTCCCAGGCTAGATCTGGACCCTGGCAGCGCTGTCCCCCCACTGGACCTTGGCTCCCAGGCTAGATCTGGACCCTGGCAGCCCTCTCCCCCCACTGGACCTTGGCTCCCAGGTCAGATCTGGACCCTGGCCTCTGTTGCCACTGCTGCCTGGCAGACCTGGGCTGGCTTCTGCTTTCAGCCCCACTGATCCCAGATCCCAGGTCCTGGGCCAGCTCCTGTCTTTGGCCCTGCTGGTCCCTGGCCGGGGCCAGATGCCGTGACCACCGTCCTCATCCCCACCCACCTGGTTTGGGGCCAGACACTGATCCAGGGCAGCCGCTGCCCCCACTGCCTACCTGAGAGGAGGGATTTAACAATCCCTCCTCTTCTGCTCTGCACCACATGCCTCAGCTCCATGCTGCAAAGCAGGAGTCTTAAAAGAGCTGGCACGTCTTTGTGCCTGCGTTGCTGGCTCAGGACTCAGGGCATTGGCTTGGACACTCAGGGCTCATGCTCCCTTTGCTCATTGCCAGCAACACCCCTGGAGTAAACCCTGAGGCCTGTCCATGTTCAAGGCCAAGGAAGGTATTTAATAACCAACCCCAGAGCCGCTGCAAGAGCGATGCCTAGGCAGGGGATGGTGGGGTTGGTGAGGCTGCCTTGTCCCAGCCAGAGCAGGGCTCCAGGGCTGCTGCCACACACTAGGTAACTTCAGGGGAGGGTAAGTGTGTGTGTGTGTGTGTGGGAGGGGTATTTGCATCCCCCCCCCAGCCTCACACTATCCCCTTCAGGTACAGATCCCCCTCCCCAGGGCAGGTAGGGCTGGAACTCCTCCTGCCTGGGGGGGGGGGTGCAGTGTGAGGCATGAGGGGGCACAAATGTGATGTCTGATAGCTGAGTACCAAATAATTTCTGCTGGTACTCACTGGAGAACCTGATCTGAAAAATTGTCAGCTCTTGATTTATTCCTTATCCCTTACCTGTTGGTTACCATAGTATAATCAGCTCACTCCCCGTCCCATCTCACCAAACCAAGAGCTGGCTTGCAACACGTAGCTACCGAACAAGAATGATGTCCTTGTCACTGTACACGCGACTGACGGTCTGGGACTGCTGATGTCATAAAGGCAGTGAAATAAATGTCAATGTATTTATGTGAATATGTTCGGTTCAAGCTCTTAGCATGAGTATGTGTATGGATAACTGCACTCTACTCAGTAAGGAAAATACTGTGCACGTTTGTGGGGGGGTTTTTGGTTTTTTTTTTAACAAGTTTGTAACATTCATTTCTAAATCTTTTTTGGTCAAGATTTGGTAAAGTGCTTTTTTCTTCTCCATTGCCAATTTCTCTTCTCTCTCCATTACAAATGCTGAACTTCAGCTTCTAAACAAAAAACAGTTACCAGAGCGCCAAAACAATGTCTATGTCTTTAAGCAGCTAAGACAATACACGCCACTAAAAATTGAGGCCATAATTATTATTGCCTCTATTTATTATTATTGCAGATGTCTGACGGTGGTCACTGCTTTAGAAACAGTACTGGGTGACAGAACACCACAAACTACAAAAGAAGAAAAATTTTAAGTCCAAGCATTTCCAAATGTTCGTGTATGCTGACTGTACACAGCATGATTCACCTCTCTCAAGCTGTCCCCTGGCAACAACTGTAATTATCAACAAAGCTACACCATTCATGTGTTGTCTGAAGTGTACAGCCCTGAGCCATGGGAATAGCAAAATATACACGCTCACAATACAGGACAGCTGAAGTGATGGCCATGAAAGGAGGTTTTTCCCAGTTGTTTTCCTAGGAGTGTCGTTAAGAAACTTAAGCTTGTAAGTATCACTCTGCTGCCCACAACCAACATTTTTATCAACAAAGAATTTATTTATTTAAAGTAGACAAGGGTTCCTAGAGCAGCATTGACAGGAAAAGCCCCATATCTTGCTGTCCAGTGCACACAGCATTTTTAACTACTCTTTTAATCTTTTTACAAACTTCAAACCTCTCTTTCCAAAGCAGGTCTGTTGGCTCACCCCTATGACACCATTAAACATTGGCCAGCCACTGTTCCCTGTAAAAATCTAGGGGATTAATGCCTTTTGTTTTTGGAAAGCTAATTTCAAATCTGGCCGTGGGCACAAATGAGCTAGTTGTTTTTTTCCATTTGTTGCTGTCTAGTGCAGGGGTTTTCAAAGATTCAGGCCATGGATCATATTTTAATAGGTAGACACAAATGCTCCAATTCACAACTTCATGAACTGCCACCACACTCATTTGTAATCACATAAAAATAAAAAACCAAGGAGTCCTAGGGCACTTTTAAAGACTAACAAATTTATTTATCACATGAGCTTCTGTGGGAGAAATCCCACTTTGTCAGATGCTTCAAAACATCTGACAAAGTGGGATTTTCTCCCTTGAAAGCTCATGCAATGAACAAACTTGTTAGTCTTTAAAAGTGCCACAGGACTCCTGGTTTGTTTTGCTGACCTACAGTAACACAGTTACCCATTTGGAACTTGTAATCACATAATATCCCGAGGCAATGGCAGCAGTTGTTTACATGGAAAAGTGACATTTGGGAAATATTTAATGTATGTTAGTCATGTTTATGTATCTGACAAAGTGGGATTTTTTCCCATGAAAGCTCATGTGATAAATAAATTTGTTAGCCTTTAAAAGTGCCACAGGTGGTTTTCGGTCACTTCTACAATATTTACTTGGCAGACAGCCAGCCTTTCAGGCTCCTAGCAACACCAAACAATCAATTCCCATAATTGAGGTACCTGTACCTTTTGTCATTTGCGTGGGTCCCATCCCAGAATGAATAGCATATTACTTTCCACCACCTCCTCCCCTGTAAACAGCCAGGGGAAGTACCTACCACACACTCAACCTACCTCTCCCCTACCCCCTAAATAAAAACCAGCATGACTTTTCCAGGACAAGAAGCCAATGGCTCACAAGGAACTCTAACAAAATATCTTCCTTTTCCTGTAAGTAATGGGCTACTTAGTAAAGGAGTACAGTGCCCTTTCTGTGGGATTCAGTAGCATATCAGATGTACCATGACTTGGGGTAAGTACTGCATGTGCTTCAACAGCTATGCCTTGTAGGTGCTATTGCTCCCAGTAACCAATCAGGGCTCATCTATTCATAGCTACAGCTGTGCTGTGATGATGCTACCTAAGCCAATGGCTGGTGTTCTGCTGTCAGCTTAGGTACTCCATCTCCCTGAGAGCCAATAGCTAGACTGATGGGAGAATTCTCCCATGAATCTACTGCTGTCTACAATGGGGCTTAGGTCAGTTTAACCACTCTGCTCAGGGCTTTGGATTTTTCACACCCTTGATTGATGTTATACAAATCTGATTTCCTGGTCCAGACTAGGCCTGAGGCATGTGGCTAAGGAAAAGGGTATTTTAATAGGGCTGGCCAGAAAGGGAAAGGTTGTGAATACCCTACATACAGAGCTTAAACAGTTAGTTTAAAGTGACCATTAGTGATAAATGTTCAGATCCCTGGGTCAATCCAATCAAGGTTTGGCAGGCTTCAAGTCCAGCCTGGGATGCCCTCTCTGAGACAGGCTATAATCAAGCAAATATGAGTTTATGGAGTTTCAGGCCAATCTCAGTGCCTCTCACTGGGATCCCTCTGCACTTGCTTCCTGCCCATTTGTTCCCTCTGCTGCTCTTCCTTGAGACCCAGACAGACCTGCACCCAGCTGTAATATGCAGCAGCCTCAACCTGTTCCACCCATGGCCTGGCATTCAGTTCCTGGGGAACCCATTCTGTATGCAGTGTCTATGCACCTCTTCATTTGGCAGGCAGGCTCTGCATCCAGCTTCTCTATGGTTCCTGGTTAGGGTTAGAGCCAGTGGTGGTGGGGGCTGTCATAGGATCCTCACTGACTACACGATTTCAAAGAACAGCTTTTACTCTAAGGTAAATAACTGTTCTTTCCTCTTCAAGTATGTGTGAGTATGGACCCTACTGCAGGTGAGTGGTAAGCAGTAGCCCTTGAGGATGGAAGGAAAGGAGACATTTCAGCTGTAGCACTTGTGCAGCGATTGTAGTGCTGTTCTTCCCATACTTGGCACCTGACCTAACAGCTGTGTCCAAGGAATAGTTTGTCAAAGGCCAGTGGTTTACTTAACATTGCTGCCTTACCCATTTTTGATATTGGTACGTTACTGAAGCAGCTGGAGGATGTTGCTTGCACTCTGCTGCAGTGAGCCTTGAGGATCAGTGAGAGAGGTACACCAGCTGGTAGCTGAGCAAAATGCAGTGCTATCCATTCCCATCCTCTTTGTGAAGATTGCTTGAGCTTTAGAAAGCCCTGAACTATGACTAGAAGTAGACAGGGCAGCAGTCAGAATAGCTTAGTCCTGTCAATATAAAATAATGCCCCAGATACATGTAGTGTGTGTCATTTCTTTTCTCCTAGTGGCTTCAGGAAAAAGACTGGCAGGCTGAATGACTAGTTTAGAAGAAATTCTGAGATCATGTTAGGAATTGGCTTTAGATAAGGTTTAGAAAAACCCTGTTCCTATGGAATGTCCTACAGAAGGGTTCAGCCATAAGTGCATGAAGCTCACTTACTCTTCTGGCCAAAGAAATAGCCAATGGGAAAATAGTTTTCAGAGTGGGGTGGTGTAAATAACTGTCAAAGGATATGTCTACACTAGAAAAGTTAAGTCAACTTTAATAAGGTCGACTTTAAGTAAACCTAAAGTCAACCTTCTTAAAGTGGACTAAGTTGACTTAGCTTTAAGTCGACTTAGTCCACTTTGTTAAGTTGACTTAACCACCCTTAAGTCAACATAATAAAGTCAATTTAAGGATTAAGTTGACTTAATGAGTGGTAGTAACAAAGTTGACTTAAGCTTTCATTAAGTCGACTTAATGAAAGCCTAGTGTGGATGTGGCTTAATTTAAGTCAATTTAAGCCTCAAGTCAACTTAAATTGCCAGTGTAGACATAGCCAGAGAGATTCAAATGGGGGCCCCCACCAGCCTCAGGAGGATTAAACTGATGTTTGAGGCAGGCGTAGGTTCTCTTCCATCACAGTGGATAAGTACATAATAGTTCATGAAAAAATTTGATGCTGCTGGATGAGAAAAGACCAAACATAATTGTCCAGGTAGATGACAAATTGAAATTGTCACAAATTGGAGCTAAATGGAGTTGAATGAAAGGATTCAGTAAGTAATCTATATTCTTTAGTATCAGGGTCCAGATTATGTTGATCTGCCCAGACCAAGAACTTATCATTTAGAAGAATATTACTTTATAATTCAGACAATGTTGTTAGTTTGTAAATTAACTGTGTTAATTTGAAACTTAACTAAATAATTCAAGAACTGACGACGACTGTAAGCTGTTTCGGGCAGGAACAGTCTTTATGTTCTGTTTGTTGAGCACCTACTGCAATGGGATCCTGGTTCATGACTAGAGCTCCTACGTAATACAAATGAATAAAATACATTACAATGTTATAGGTTTCTTTGTTGCTAATGTTTTCTGATACATCCAAGTTGCATCAGTCATGTTTCAGAACCCACAATCATGATGTAAATTTGTCCCCTTGCCAGTTCTATTTGTATCAACCTTGTTTTACACTGCTTTTCAGAAACCTGGTTTTCCTCCACCTCAGTATTGTGCCAGCTTCTTCCAATGCCAAGGTGTTTTTTCACACATCTTCCAGCAGAGTAAAGGATCATTGCCGTTCAATACTTCCTTGGACTGCTGCTCTCTCTATATACATCTCTCCCCTGCATCCTGCAGATTGTCATGGGCATGTATAAGAGATGCAACTATGTGGAGGGGAATAGCAGAAACAGTTACTTTGTAGCTGCTTCTATACAAATGCAGCTGAATATTCCACTGAAGTTCATGCATGACCAGCACATCGGGACCAGAGAATTTTGCCTAGCAGTACCCATGGAAGGGCAATGCTTGCACCTCATGGCTATAGACCCTCCTCAGACTACAGGAGGTAGCACAGCTCATACCAACAACCAAAGTCCAGAGTCCAATGCACAGAGGACAGAGGATAGGTCATGTAATACACACCTGCATCTCAGTAAGTAACCAGTTCTTCAAGTAGATGTAGCCATGCATTCCATTGGATGACTCACTAGCTATGCCCAGGGGGTGAAGTTTATTTAAAAAGACTGCAGGACCACCTTCCCAAAGTCTGTATCTGCACTGGATGCTGTGGTAATGGCATAATGGTTCATAAATGTGTCAACAACCATTTGGCAGCCCTGCAAACATCCAATATTGAGACATCACTTAAGAACACTATCTATCTATGTAGCTTGTGCTCTCATAGATTTGCGCTCCTATCCAAAGAGGGGATGTAGCCCAATGGAGTCTTGGTGCAGGAAGTTATCCACTTACAGAGTCTGTGAAAAGACTGCCTGCCCCTTCATATGGTCTTCATGTCATACAAACAGATGAGTGAGGCCTAACCAGCTGATATCCAGCATGTGAAGATACCACTCCTCTGAAGATTAGTGCAGCTTGGGAAAAAACACGCAAGCAAGCAAGGCAAATATACCGCCTGGTTTACATGAAGCGGAGAAGCCATGTTAGACCAAAAGTTTTGGTATGGCCACAATGTCACTGTCGTCGGAGAAGTGGGTGCAATTGCGAGGCTCACTAAAGCCTGCAACTGTCACACGCTTCTCGTAGATACTGTCACCACGAAGAATGCAGTTTGGCATATAAAAAGGGGCACAATGCCGGAGGCTTGAATGGAGCTCCATGAAAGCCACTAAGACAAGCATTAAGGTCCCACAAGGAAACCAGTTCCTGGATCAGCAGATGAAGATGAAGGATTTCTTGTAAGAATGTTGCCACTGTGAATTTGATTTTCTGAGTGGGAATCAACATTGACTTTCCAGGGTTTAGGATAAGAGCCAGACTGTCAAGCAAGTGCAGCATAATACCTATGTGAGAAAAGACTACTTCCCTAGACGAGGGCCTGAGGGCAGGGCTACACTTAAAACGTTGCATTGGTGCAACTGTACTACAGTAGCACTTCAGTGAAGAGGAAAAGTAGGGTGTGATGCCAACAGACCCAAGGGCTCAGTGGCCTATCCAGGCAATGGAGCTATAAACGATGCAGTCATGGTAAAATCCTGGACCAAGGGAAAGGTTGGGTTGGAAAAGCAGAGGTGGTCTGTAGCTGCCTGGCATGGCGCCAAATTTAGCTTGTCAGTACTGGATTCAATTGATACCTCGGGGGCCAGAACTGGAATCAATTGTACAGGGGTGATTTCTCCACTCTGTTGGAGAAGGAGTTAAAAGCCCTGCAGAAAGTGAGGGGCCAACTGGAGCTTTAGAAGCCAGTATACACGGGGGTTACAGCTCTCCCCATTCCCCTCCCAGTTCAGGGGAATCTTCCCTTGGCGAGTGAGGAGGAAGGAGAATGTCAGCTTGGCTGCAGGAGGCAGGACCAAGGATGCTCTCTGTGGACTGCCAGGGCCTGGCTAGGAGCCGGGGCCCTGAAACAACTCTGTACAAATAGAAGACACTAAAATAGTGAGAGGTTAAAGACACACACATATCCAACTCTATCCACAGGTGGTAAGAAGGAACTGAGGGACGTCGGAGTGGAACTATGATCATGAGGTGTGAGTGCTCACACCCTACAGGTATTGCTAGACAAAATTCTCTAGCTCCAGTGCACTGGGCATGCACCTAAAAAGAATACCTGGGCACATCCCAAAGAGGCACTTGCTACTGCTAGCAAACAACAGCATGAAAACAATTAGTGGCAGAGTCTTTTTAGGCCCTTTGCTGATGAACAATGGCACCTGTTCCTACCTTGGTTATTGCACTTCTTTAGCAGCACATCCATAGAGATACTAAGTCATTAGGTCTCAAATCATCCAATGATCTCAATTTAATCTTGCACATTTCCAGTTAGTTGGGACAGCTGAGTAATATAAGAATGGTGAAGCCATCAGTCTTCAAGAAGCAACATCTCTAGGGTTGGATTACAGCTAGCCGAACTTTCAGAATGGTCAGAAGTTTTCTGATCAGATTGATTTTTTTTTTTTTTTTTAAAGAATTTATCAGCATAGACAAGTATCTCCTCCTCTCATCCTTAAAACTAAATCCCTCCAAGTCAGTGTTGAGACACTTCAGCAAGGCAAATGGGGAGACTTACATTTCAGTATGGAGTAGTATCTGTTCAGTTAGTGACAGATGACTTGATTTTAGGCTATCAACTTAAACACCTTCCATCAGCACAAAATTCACTCACAATTGTCCTTATACAAAACACAAGTGTGACATAGCTGGGTACAATCCAGGGCTGTCATGTCACTCCTGCCCTGCAACTGTACAATACCTTTCAAAAAGTGGTAACAAATTCTTTAATGAAGTCTGATACCTCGTAGGCAGAACGCAACTTGTTCCAACTAAGGGTTCTTTGAAACATCACTTCCAGATCATATTTCTGCTCCTCCTATTTTTCTTGTGCCTCTTTGTTCTTCAGCTCTGTGGCTCCCTCGTGGGCAGCTGTTTCTTTCTGCTTCTCAGCTTCTAGTGCTTGCTGGCAGGCTGTTTTCTTTTTCATTCAGCCCCATGGCTTATTTATGGGCAGGAGCTTCTCTCTTCTTTTTCCCCTCTCAGCTTTCAAAATTTGGTGGAGAGCAGCTGTTTGTTTCCTTCAGTTCCATTTATAGTGCTTGAATAACTAATTGAAACAAAAAGCTGGCCTATTTCCTTAAAAAGCAGACAAAATACCTGTACTATCCAAAAGATGGCTGGGCAGTACAGGACACAGAGTTCTTGGGGAAAACCTGGGACTGAGGTCGTGTTGAGGTCACCCGGCAATATAAGCAAGGCTGATGAGAGTCAGCGTGTAACTTCAGTATGGCGGGCTGCAGTTACACACAGACACTCAGGATACAGCTTGCAAGTTGGAAGGCTGTCTGTAAGCAGCCCAGGTGGAGCTACTTCAGTAAGGAACTGTAATTGTAACTGCGCAATTACATGTGTATTAATAAAGATAAAGCTCAAATGCTGTGACCCTGGTAACTGGTACACAATCTGAAAAGCATTGTTTTTAGGCATCTTACAGATAACATGTCAGTCCCCATGCAATATTCCACCACCATACACCAATAGTTAAGCCACTATATATGGCCAAATCCTGAATCCCCACTGATTATCCCACTATAAAATGGTATATTAGTACTACTTGTGACAGTCTGGCAGTGTGAGTGAGCAGAGGGCAATCAACTATGCATTAAGCACATATCTTTTACATGGAAAAGAATGAAACTAATTTCTAACTAACAAGATAATACGGGTATCTTGCTACTTATTTAAAGGACATCCTTGTACCTATAAAGTCTACATTTGCAAAAGAAACTAAGAAATTAGTATGTAGCATTTAGTTTTACTTTACATTGAGATTAATTGGGTTTGGAAAACAGGAGAAAGTATGATCACTGAGTTACACTAAAGGTTTAATTGCTGTTTTCCAAACAGGTATCATAACAGACCTCATTAGATGGTATTCTGGTAAATGAATAATCCTGGAACCGTTTTTATGACAACACTAAAACTGGTATTCCAAAGGGAGTCAGAGGTTTAAAAAATACCACTAATGCAGATTTTCCTTCACTTTTAATTATTTCTTTTTTTATTTTCATAAGTCAAATGTGTCAATATACTGGCATTCCTAAATCAACCATCATCCATTTTGATTCGTACGTATACCATCACTGTTCCCAGTTATGATATTTCAAAGTCTCTTTGGAATACTAATTTCATCTTTATAGTTTTCAAAATTTTTTTTATATTCAACCCTATTTCCCTGAATCGTTTCTCCAGACAGTTGCTGATGTAAAGTTTAATATAAAATATTTAGTCACAAAATAGTATTGCTTTTGTATGCACATTGTGGCAAGAATCATTTTTTTTCCAATAAAAACTATACCATCTTCCATAAAATCCTACACATATTAAGATTCGTGATGCGGAACAAAATTACACAGGGTGAAACAGGTACCAGCACAACAGTGAGATCATATTACATCAAAAAAATTTTAATGGTCCCAAATATATACTCAACAACTAAGCATACACTCAGGGGGCAAAATAAAATAAAATAAAATAAAATTATGACACAAAAAGTGACCACATCTAGAATTCCACTCAATCTTTAATCAAGAAGGGACAGACAAATCCCCCACCTCCAAAAAAATTCTGCAGTTTAAAGGGCAAAAGGGAACAGATAAAAAAAGAGGAAACTTTATATTCAGGCCCTCCCCCATAGAGGTTGTTAAAACCTGTTGCATCTTGTCTAAAATGTTCAGAATGTATGATTTCAAAGGCAGGTCTCTTTATACAAAGAAACTGCTGGCATTCTTAGTGAAGAATTATGGCAAGACTGCCTTTTCTTCAGAATTCTCCTACATTGTCCAAGAAAGCATATTCTGATTGTAGCAACTGACCAGCCAATCCAGAGTTCCATGAACAAAACTCCTGCCCTGTTGGCTTTTTTTTTTTTTTTCCATTTCCTTCCCTGAGAAAAGGGCAATGTGTGGTCCAAGCTGGAGAGCTCAAAGGCATAAGTCTTCCCCCTAAAAGTAATATTTTCCTCTTCTTCTGCTTCTTTGAATTGGCACTTGATTAGCAGATATCCATTTGTTTAGGCTGATCTGTGTCTCACACAGTAATTCACAAAAGATTGCTGCTTTGTTTTGTGTTTTTTTTAATTTGAAAAATTAGTAGTTTTTTTCCTTCCCTCAACTGAAACTGATGTTAGATGATTGCTATTATGACGACTCGAGTTTTGCTTTCTTTGACAAAGGCAGAGTTTCTTCCTTATCTTCGTCTTCATCATCCTCTTCATCATCATCAGGATAATCTACAAGTCCCACCAAGCCTCCCTGTGAAGAAATACAAACAATTATGATGTACACAAAAATGACCCACATATTGCTCAATGTCAGAGATACTAGAAAGTGTTATCAATATTCTTATATCACTGCAATGTGCTGACAAGTCTGACAATTCGTAAAGAAAACTGTCGGCATGCATAAAAGTAATGTCTTTTGGAAGTGCTGATTACAATAAGTCCAAAAGAGTTTTACTCCTTCATTTTTGGGTTGAAATGAAATAAAATGAAACCGCTTAGCAAAAGATGGTCATTGCAGCTCTATCAGTACAAACATGGAAATTTCCTTTACATAGGATAATTGACTCAACTGCAGCCATGAGTGATCTGGCAGGATTTCAGAGACAATATGGAACATCCTTCAAATTGAATTATCAATTAGGATAATTTTATAATATGGTCTCTTTTCACTAACACTATTTTAAAAGTATAGTCATTTTTAAATATGTTTATTCTATACAAAGTAACTCCATTAATACAATATGAAGGTTACAAAACTTAAAACAAATTAGGAAATTCAGAATTAGAAAGCTATCATAAACTCACCTACATTGCACAAACTGACCCAAACTTCCTAATTCAGATGCCTAAGTTTAGGTACCTACATCCATATTTAGGCACCTGAATAACTGTCTTGATTTTCAGAGGTCGTAAGAACCCACAATTCCAATTTATTACAATATTTCCCAATTTCTGGAATTTAGTAAACAACTTACTACCAAGAGTTGTGGACATCCAGAACATCTGAAGATCAAGATCCTTGTTTAAGGTGCCTAACTTTAGGCATCCAAGTTAGAAAATTTTGGTCACAGCATACAGAGGCATAAATGCAACAAGTATATCATATACAATATAATCAGTAGTATTTTATACAGCATGACACTGCGTGTGTGTGTGTGTGTGTGAGAGAGAGAGAGAGAAATAACGTGAGCCAATAAATGTTATTAGAAAACCTATTTCCAATGGGCATCTAAGAATAAATGCTTTGAGCATTTTAGAGCGAAATGCTCTGAAACCACAGGCACACTATTAATTAGGAGGAAGATACAATATACAGAAAGGTCATTGTTGCACTGAATTAACAGATAATCTAACAAACTGCACAATAAAAGTATAAATATAACTTTTATCTAGTTTTTTGGACAATTTGACATTAAAAAAGTCTAGCAATACGGAACAGTTAACTTCCTTTGTGACACTATCCTACTCTCTCATATTCCTCCAGTGAGCCATGACTCATGAATGCAGTGGTGTAGGAAGATGTGTAATACCTTGTATTCGTATTTTAGTGGAATCCACACTGTTCTGAAGACCACCTAACGTAAGGAATGTCCTAAAGCTGTCCAAGCTTCGCTTTGCTCTGCTGCTAGAGAACGCAGCAGGGCTACATGAAGCTGGTGAGGGAACAAAAGACTACACATGGATAGGGAATCTGCTGGAGACAAAGCTGAATTCCATGAATACCTGACCTACAGCTTCTTCCATGGGCAGGACAAATCTCCTGTAGGGAATGGGGGTGGCAGAACTTGGAGGACACATTTTTAAGGGAATCTAACTTTAGTTCTCTTTCCAACATGGCTTCCCTCCTGTGGGTATACTCTGACTGGTAGAAGAAAACTTTCAATAACAGCAAAAAAATGAGACCATGAGGTGAAGTAAAAGCATTCAGGTTTTTAAAAGAGGGTGAAGTGGGCTAATTCCCAGGCTTCTGGGAAAACACATGATTAGCGAAAGATCCAAGTGATCTTTCAGAAATAGAAGAATGCAATACTAGAGTAGGCTCTGGTTTTCTTAGTTTTGTATTACCCTGAAATTCTGCTCTCCATATCTTTTCCCAGTGTGAAAACCAACATTGATAATATAAAAGTGTGGTTAAATATAATTTTATTTTAAAATGTAGTTAACTGAATTTACAAATATAGTGTTATTGAAGTTTTTAAAATGCTCTTTTTGGATATTTCATATTAACTACTAATAATCGTTCTAATGCATTGTTTTAATTAGTTTAGTGCAATGGTCCACAAATTTTTTATCTCCGTCTCCCTTACCCCACCCATGCACTCCCTGCCCCTCCCAGCTGCAGCTGGGGGCGGGGCCAGGGTCTGAGCAAGGGGCTGGGTGCTGTGGTGGCTGCCGAGGGCCAAACCATGTGCTGGACACTGGGGTAATCAGGGGCCGAGGCACGAGCAGAGGTTGGGGCACAGCAGAGTTGGATGGTGCTCCCTTCCCACTCACTGTGGGGCTGACCTGGGTCCTTCTGGGCCCCCACGAACGGTCCTCTGTGCCCAGCGGGGGAGTGGGTGGGGATTGCACACTACAGCTTACGCACTTCTGGTTTAGTGTGTCCTGCCCGAAAACTGACAAATGAAAAGAAGTGAATTTCTTTCAAAGCAAGCTTTTAATAATGACATGTGTTGAGGCACACAGCAGCTATGCCTCCAAGACTGTACATTGGGGTCTCAAACACACGGCCTGCGGGCTGCAAAGTTACCTCCTGCGGCCCGCGATGAGACCTGGAATCCAGGGATTCCAAAAAGTGCCGAGCCCCGCCAGCAACCTCCTGCCACCAACCCAGCTGAGCCTGGCATCAGCAGTGCTTCTGGGGCAGGCCGCGGGCACCGTGCCGCATCGCCTCCGCACCCCACCACCCAGGAGCGTCATCAGCCACTGCTGAGGAGGAGCGAACTGCCACCCGGGAGCTGCACCACTCACCAGAGAGCCCCAGGTCCAGGACCAGGCTCAGGTGCGAGGGCTCAAAGGAGGGCGGCCTGGGGTTTGGGGAGGGTTCATGGGGGCTTTGTGCTGCTGAGGAAGCTCCAGGGGGTCCCTCGGGGGAGAGGGCCTCTGCCCGGCCCATTTCCTGCCCAGTCCTGTTGTGCAGCTGGGAGACGAGCTGTAGCTGCTCGCCTCCCCTCTGGGCTCGCTCGCTCGCTTTCTTTCCCTTCCATCCCCTCCCCTTTCTCTTTCTTTCTCTCTTTCTTTGCCTTCCCTTCCTCTCCTTCCTTCCTTCCTTTCTTTCTCTGCCTTCCCTTCCTTCCCTCTTCCCTTCCATCCCTCTTTTTCTCTCTTCCTTCCTTCTCTTCCTTACTTCTTTCCTTTTTAAAAAAAAACCTTTAACAATGTAATTTTAATAAAAACCTTTCTAAAAATTATATTTTGATTAAAAAATTGTTCAAATTCAATTAATTAAACCCAATCAATTCTGTTTACAATCACTTTGCATTCACTTAATTTTTAATTTAATGTTAATTAAATAAACTGGTGGCCCTGTTGTATGAAAAGGTTTCAGCGATGCGGCCCTCGGGCCAATATCCTAGTCCTCATGTGGCTCTCGTGGTGATTTGAGTTTGAGACCCTTGCTATGCATGATGTAATAAAATAGCTATAAGATTCTGGACACTCCTTTAAGAATTGCTGGTAGGATACATGATGGTATGCAGCAAAATTTGGTAATATTTCCATTAACTTTTTCAACAGAAAACTATATCTGCCCACCAAGTATCCCTATCCCATCTAATGAATGTAGGTAGATTGCTTTTTATATTCCACGATAAAAGTAAGTGAAAACTAGAGAGAATACATTACATTCATAATTCATGCTTAAGGTTTGGTTTTTTTTTTAAAAAAAAAACATTGTGTAGAAGTTTGTGCATAAAAACTAATTTAAATACTCCCTTTGTTCATATTGTGTCAAGACTCTTCAAAAGTGTTAAGACACCAGGAAAATGTGCAAAGGACTCCATCAAAAGGAACCAACACTTCAACTACAGGAAATCACTCAAAATTCATGGATGTGATCAGATGGGCTATACACTTGCTATAATAAATAATAATAATAATAAAAAAAGGACCAATGGCAATTGAAAAATACCTTTGTAGTAATAGCTGCCATCTGAGATGTGCTTTTAGAAACCGATCCAGGAGACCCTGGCGATCCTGGAGACCCTGGCGATCCTGGAGACCCAGACAAATTACTTGCAGATGACTGGCTGGTAAGGTTAGTTTTCGTACCACTAGAGAAGGAAAGTTTGAAACTTGGGCTCTGACGACCTGAAAGATTAGTTTTCAGAAGGACCTCCTTTTCTTCACTCTCTTTCACTGTGGAAAAGAAATGTACTTTTTAAGTGAAACATTTATTTACAAAAGTCACTCATGTGAGTAATGAAATTTTCTACAAAAGTGAAATTGGTCTAATTTCACTTGTTTCTTGCTGGAAGGAATCAAGTGAATGTATTTTTATAGTAATTTTTATTACTATAGTGTCTAGGAGTTTTTGTCATGGACCAGGACTTGCATTGTGTACTATTCCAGTACTATTATTTGCTGAATGTACAAACAAGCTGACAAGATATAAATTAAGCAAACAGCATACAGAAGAAAGATTACTCAACTGAGATTTTTTCATTTCACTGTTTGAATGAATTTGCTTGTTTTTCTTAAGAGCACATTATTTTTTCACTTCTACATCTTTAAAGCCTATATGACTAAAACCTAACAAGCTGAGTTTAGTTTTATGTAGCTAGTTCTAAAACTAAAAATAAAGCTTTATTTCAAAACACAGGAAAATCCCTGACTACAGTAGAATTAATACTTCCTTAAAATATAAGCTAAGTCTTTCATTTCAGTTAGATACATGGCCATTCTCCCTCCAGTCACTTACATTTTTTCCTTTCCATGAATTTACTTATAGGGTCCATAATATCTTCATCATTTTTAGTTTTATCTGAAGGGGGCACTACTGCTTCTCCATCCTCCATATCATCTTCATCACTATTAAACCACATTTCCTCCTCATCCTCTAGGGTTCTTGCATCTCTCCGGTATCTATGGTTTCTCAAGATGGAACGCATGCTGAGGAATAAGTAGGCTTTTTGAGACTCAAGTATCACTTTAAGTTTACATAAATATTGGAATAAATCAACATGACATAGGTTTACACAATCTGAGTACAATGACAAAAATACTACAAGTGACAAAAGAACTATTAAATATTTTAAAAGTTATCCTAAAACTTGTGTCTTTATTTACTTTACATGGATTACATAAAGCAATCTAACAAGAGAAGGATTTAGTACAGAACACAGTAAAACTTTACCAACAGGCACATAAACACATACTTCGTCACTCTTTCCAATAGTGCCATAAGTTTTTAATTACTATGAACAGTCTCTGTGCTTTTAAATAAAATGCACTAAAGGTACTATGAAATCATGAAGTATTGTCATAGTACTAATCTACAATAGTTTAAATCAGTGATTCTCAAATCACTGTGTCGGGACACATTACTGTGCCACCACACAGCAGTAAGTGTGTGGCGGAGAGCTGGGGAGATGGCTGGATTTGGCCTGGAGGGAATGGCCTAGTGCAGGGGTCGGCAACAGCGGCTCCGAGAGCCACATGCGGCTCTTTGTCTGCCCCCTTGTGGCTCCCTGGCAATCCCCTCCAGGGAGCCAGGTGTGAAGTAGCTCTGGAGTTCTGGCCACGACTCCCAGGCCCCCTTGGCTCTGAGTCAAGCCTCTCCCCGCGCCTCTTCCCTTCTCCAGCCTGACCCACGCCTCTCCTTCTCTAGCCCGATCCACGCCTCTCCTTCTCCAGCCCGAGCCTGTCTCTTCCCTTCTCCAGCCCGAGCCTGTCTCTTCCCTTCTCCAGCCCGACCCGCACCCTCACGCTATGTTCCCTGTAAGTTGCACGGGTACGTGGCCGCGCAGCTTCGAGGGACGCCCAGCAGCCCCCGCCACCCCCCGAGCTGGGGCTGTCCTGTGGCTTGCTTGCTTGCTTTCTGCAGCTGGGCTCTGGGGCCATCCTGTGGCTTTCTTTCTTCTTTTTCTTCTTACTTCTTTTTCTTCTCTCTTTTCTTCCTTCTTTCTCTTCCTTCGTTCTTCTCTCTTTGCTTCCTTCCTTTTTTTCCCTGCTTTCTCTTCCTTCCTTCTTCTCTCTTTGCTTCCTTTCTCTTTTCCTTCTTTCTCCTTTCCTTCTCTTCCTTCTTTTTTCTTTCTCTTCCTTCCTTTCTCCCTTCCTTCCTTATTTCTTTTTTCTTTCCTTCCTTCCTTTCTCTGCCTTCCTTCTTTGTCTTTTTTCCTTTTCTCTTCCTTCCTTTCTCCCTTCCTTCCTTATTTCTTTTTTCTTTCCTTCCTTTCTTTCCTTCTCTGCCTTCCTTCCTTCCTTTCTCTTCCTTCTTCCTTTCCTTCCACCATTAAAATGTTTATATGTAAATTGTTTATTAACATCATTAAACATCGTTTTTTGTTGTTAAAAATCAATATGCATATCTGTTCTATTATTCAGTTTCTTAACCAGGAGGCTACCCATTGCGGCTCTCAAAACACTTGGTTATTGAAGGAATTTTTTAAAATGGCTGTTCTTATCTTTTGGGTTGCCGACCCCTGGCCTAATGTGTCCTGTAGAGTTGCAATATGCTGCCAAGTATGTCACAACTCACAAAAGGTTGAGAACCACTGGTCTAAATAAAGGATTTTTTTTTTTTTTTTAAGTTTCACTTTTATTTCTGCTTAGTCAGTGCAAATTATTATGCCATATTGATAGATGAAAATGCAATCAATTAATGCAAATGTTATATTTTATTAATAGAATTCATGAACAAGATGTCCGTACTGCCAACTCTCACAATTTTATTATGAATCTTAAGGTAACTGGTGATTTTCTTTTTTAAAAGTTCCAACTCCTAAAATCATAAAATTACATAATAATTTCATCTTTCATGTCCCCTGAATGCAAAGAAAAGTCTTTAAAATGTGGCACCTTTACACTCAGAGGGCAAATAAAGTCCAAAATATATTGTTTTCAAAATCTCATGTTTTTTGTGAAGAATTGCAATTGGCAATACTGTAATCTTGCTATATCTGTATGTATAGTACTTTTATTAATGTTGTTGAAGTAGAATTCTCATAGTTTGACTCAAGATGAAAATTTCTAAACTTAAATCCTATTCCTTTATGAGTATTCTGGAGGTCCCACTCTCCAAAGCTGTGGACCTATCAATCAAAATACTTCTTGCACTAAACAATGTAATCAAATCTTTGCTATTTTTGCATGCTTCACTTAGCTACTTGCTTGGTTTATGTGGCCACAAAGGAATGTAAATGCAAATAAGACACTTCCTTCCAGGTCAGAGGACCTGCCCCAATATCCACTATGGCACAAGAAGAAAGTGGGGAGTGGGGCCAACTGTGCCTTTCAGGACTGTAATTCCTTCCTTGGACTGCTCTGAGGCAGCACAACTATGTGCTATCCCTTAGCTGTGGCTAAAAGCAAAGGGCAATCTGCTCTTAATATTTTTTTTCCTAATTGAACATGAGAGAGAGATCTCTTCTGTGTTGGGTTAATTCCATAAATGGGCAAAGAGGGGATTTTGTTTCTTTTTTTAATCAAGGGCAATGCACCACTAAATCAAATTTTTCTATCGTGTCAAATCAAATTAATTAGGGACCATACAGTGCCTCTAAACTAGGAATAATTGTCAACAAAGAGCTTCTTCAAATGTGAAATCTAAGGATATGGCTGGATGTTTGCTCCTTCACCATAAGCATGTTAATGTAAAAACGCTAGTGTTTGAGTTTACATATATTGAAGAGCTCAGTTTACCAGGCATTAGATACTAAAATTTCAGAATATTATTAAGACAACAGATTAACACTAAAAAGTATAAATTTGGCACACTTTAGAGAACATGGCAGTTCTATTAAAAAAAAAGTCTTCAGGCATTTTAAACCCAATCTGCTGTAATACTGCTCCTTTGTTTAAATTTTCAGACACTCAAACTGAAATATCAGAGTTAAGAAATCTCTCAGTATATACAAAACCAAAACGTCTATTTTGACATTTTAAACTTCTGGGATGGGTAATGTGCATAATTTTATTCAAACGTGTTCTCAATTGGGTCAAACAATATAAATAATTAATTGCAAATATTGATCCAGAATCCGCAAACATTTATGAAGATGAGTAAATGCTTTCATGTGAATAGCCAATTTTATTTAATCAGAATATGCACAGAAGGAAAGCTATTCACCTATAAATACAGGTATGAGCCCTAAAAGAGGAAGTAACTTCAAAGTGATGTAGGGAAAAGCAGGTCAACAATTATGCACTTTTTTTTGTAAACACTGAAGGAGGATAGCATAAGTGGAAGAATTTGTTCACCTTGTGCAGTAACAATGGTTCTTTGAGATGTGTCCTCCTATGGGTGTTCCATTGTTGGTACGTCTGTATCCTTGTGCTACTGACTGGGGAACTTTGGTAGCACTCCATCTTGCCTGTATTTAAGTTACTCCCCACCTGCCATGAGGCTAGCCAGACAATCCCTCTTCAGTTGTGTCTACTGCAGAATCAACTATTAGAACTCTGAAGCAGAGGGGAGGAAGGAGGGTCGTGGACCACTCAGAGAGAGGCACATCTTGAAGAACCATTGTTATTGCACAAAGTAACTCCTTTGAGTAGTGTCCCTACAGGTGCTCCACCATAGGGGATTCCAGAGTAGTGCCCACCACTGGAGACTGGGACTTGGGAGTCAAGTGAGATATAGATAGTACAATGGTACCAAATGTGGCATCTGCAGCCAAATCCCCCAGGATGGCATGGTGTTCTGGCAAGGTGTGTGCAGATGCCTAAGTAGTTGCTCTGCAGATTTCTGATATAGGAATACCTTTGGAGAAGGTGACAGATGAGGAGAGTGACTTTGCAGAATTGAAAATGGGGGTGTTAGATTACCAGCTGGTAACAAGCGTTTAATAGAGACTGAAACCCATTTAAAGAGTCTCTGGACTGAAATCGCTGTCCCTTTTGATTATCCGCATTGGAGAGGAAGAGTCTTGGAGATTTCCTGAAGGGTCTCGCCCTGTCCAAACAGAAAGCCAACGCTCTCTTTGTGTCAAGTGTATGGAGATTGGCTTCCCTATTGGCCAATATTCTCTTTGCATCAAGTGTATGGAGGATGGCTTCCCTGTTATCCCAATGGGGTCTGGAATAAAAGGCTCACAGTTGAATAATCCGGTTTATGAGAAATACAGAAGATACCTTGGGAGTGAACTTCAGATATGGCCTATATGTGACCTTGTCAGGAAAAAAAGATCATAAAAGGAGGGTGCATCATCAGGGCTGCTCTTTCTCCAATCCTTGCAGTGATGGCGATGAGGAATGCTGTCTTCCTGGATCCTAATCCTAACCCCTGCATTGCAGCAACCCCACAGCTGGGCTTGGGGTACCCATTTTTCTAGGAGCCCCCACACTGGCTGGGGCCTCTGGGCACAAATCCTGTGGGACCATGTGTTAATTGCTCTCAGCAGCCTGAGTGAGATCAGACCCACCTCCATAAACCTCATACAGCTGAAGCTCCTGGACTACTGTCCAGCCATAGAGCTTCCTGCAGCCAGGCAAGGTACCCAAGGGTGGATCTGATTCCCCGCTCCCAGGGAATAGATTCCTTGAAATGGAGGCACTTTTTGAAGCCTGAGGAGCAGGGTATAACCTTGTTCAGGGGAGCTTTCCTCCCCCAGGTGAGGGAATGGTGTCAATGAAAGACCCCCTTTTCTTTTCTCCCTCCTCCCTCCCCAAGGCAATGTCCAAAATAAAATGTAAATGAAACAAAGAAGGGGGTGGGGAGGGGAACGAGCTTCAGGGAGCTAAAACAAGCAATTCTAAGAGAGTTAATAATGGATAACTCTAGCTCTCTCTCTCTCTAGCCAGGGGCAGCTGAGAAGGAACTGTCCACACATGGGCTGGCTAGCCTTGTGACAGGCAGGGAACTTTGCATGCACGGGTGGGATGGATTGCTACCAAAGTTACACAGCTAATAGTTTACTTTATAGTTTATATAGTTATAGTTACAGAGAATAATTATTAATTATAAACTATAAAGTGCAGGGATGCAGGCACATCTACAGTGGAGCACCCATAGGGACACCACTCAAAGAAGAATATTACATTATCTTTTATTTTACTGATATGCATGGTGACAAAATGAAGTACCCCCTATGAATTTCTTTGGGAATTAAGTTTCCTGATGATTTTAAATATGAATCTTCTGAAGGTCTAGCACAGGAATTAGCTGAACCAAAAATAGTTTATGTATGTGACTGTTTTTAGAAAAAAGTCAGGGATAATCCAGGACAGAACAGTTTTTCAGATTACTGTTGAGAATCTTATTTTCAAGTGAATGTGCTTCAGATATTTTTAGCTCCTATTAGGATACTCTATCTAAAGTTAGATAGAGAAAAATATTTCTGCATTTATTATAATCTGAGAAAAATCCCATATTCTTACATTTACATACAGATTTCAGAAGACATCTTAATTGAATACTGACCAAGTGTTTGAGGAACACTGATTTGGCAATCACACTATCAAGCAGATCTGTTCAGCAAGACCTGAGCTGCAAACCGCAAAGGGTCTGAATTATTTATGGCTCCCCGCTAGTGCACAGAAATCCACATGCCAATATCCTCCAAGAGAGAATTTAGCATGAAAGTATTGAGTAGATTTAAATATATATTTACCTGTCTAATTTGGGATTATCTTGTCTTTCCCTTTGTTGTTCAAATCGGAGTTTCAAT
Source organism: Pelusios castaneus (assembly GCA_007922175.1). Lineage (NCBI taxonomy): Eukaryota > Metazoa > Chordata > Testudines > Pelomedusidae > Pelusios > Pelusios castaneus. The sequence goes on from ML685899.1 coordinate 1,116,461, forward strand.
CCTTTGAATGTCTGCACATAATCTACATCTTCCAGTGCTTTCCAGTAATTCTCAATTACATGAGCTGTTAATGATTTTATATCTTCCTATAAGTACAATAAAAAACAAAGTCTCTTCAATTCTACAAGACAACTAATTAATTTTGTTATAATAAAAATACAGCAAGCTATAACTGAAAAATATGGAAGAAATGAAATATTCATAAAATGCCTTCAAAGTAATACCATACTAATTTGTTCAATTAAAAAACAAACGTATATCCCATGTGGGTGAAATCTGGCATTTAACTTCTAATTAATAATTTGATAAAAATAGGAGTAAACAGTAACAGTTTTATATTCATACATTCTTCTAAACTAAAAAAAGGTAAAAAACTGTTTATAGAGCCAGTGAGACAATGAAACAACTCTAAAACAATGAAAACGCTAAAAATTACTCTCTCTTTATGGTGATTTACACATATTTTTACAAATCAGTCTCCTTATACCTATTCTAATAAATGAACACGGAAGTCTTTAGGTGAGAGGGAATACAAGGGAGGAATGATTTATTTCCCACAGAATGAGCTGCTGGGAGGCCAGCTCCCAATACCACAGAATTTTAAGGAACCAAAAGAAAGCCAGGGGCCCTCTATGTGCAAACCCTCTGGCTCTGGAGCTTCAACACACATTTCACTCTCTCCATTTCTGGAAATGGGACTCCAGTGAAATTGCACTACCAACAGATGGCCTTGACTACCCTGGAGCCCCATGTAAGTGGGAGGAGGATCTTCATCATAGAAATTAATGAAGCTTCAGGATCTGTTATATTTCCCAAGTAATCTCCACAGGACTGATGATGAACATCTCCCTGACTCTCATCCCATCCAACATCCGACTGCCCACTCTCCAGCACGGCCCCTTCAACTTGTGTATCTTAAAGCAAAACAGCATCTTGCTAGGGTCTGGGTCAAGGCAGCAGGTGGGGGAACAGTTCTGTGGAAGGAGCGGACTAGTCCCTTACTGCCTCATGCAGAGATCTTGCAGGCCAATATTTATATCTTGTTAATTAATGCTCTTCTCTGTGTGCCTTTCCATATTCTATAGAATTACTGTATTTGTCCCTGAGTACAATGAATTTGTATGTCTTATGTATGATATTTCAAATTATATCTATACTCTAATATTTTCCAGAAAAAATTAATTAAATCCAGAAATCATTTATACAATGGTTATTTTTTCAATTGGACACAATTTAGCTTTGAAAACACTGCCTTTGTTACCAAACAGTCGTAGTTACATAACTTCACTTAAGTTATGGATTTCCTGTGGTCACATTATGATGATACTCCTATTTAAACACCTTCAGAATTAAGTGGGCATTCATAATTGTATCAGTCTGTGCCATAAATTAAAGTCTAGCTGAACTCCAAATCTGCGTGATGTATTATAAAAATTAAATTGTCAGTTCAAGATATGATGATACTCACCACTCTGATAAATTCAAACATCTCTATTATGGCAGAGTTCATCAGATTATAGCGGGATCCATTGTTGAGAAATGCTTTGACCACAGGTTCAAACAAAAAGCTTTTCATTATGTAGCGGTTGTAGAATTCATCTTTCAACCCAATTATCTTTCTTTTAAAACGAAGGGCACCTGAAACATAAAAATGGCTGTTAAAAACCACATTCCTATTTACATTTAAAAGCAAAAACACCATAATTGTTCTATATTGACTACTAGGCTAACTCCCAATCCCAGCTTTTACGAGCTTTACATGGCGGGCAATGGATTACTCTCTCAAATATTCAGTACCCTGTATCAAAGGGGTTAAACCCATAGAGACTCTTGCAACTGGAATTGAAGTGTAATGACATTTTTTCCCCCTGGTAAAATAAAATACTTCAGAGTACTCCTACATACATAGATTTTTTCAATGAACATGCTTTAACAAAAGCAGAACGCTGTAAATTGGGCAAGTTAGTTATACACGAGTGCTGCAATCATTAATCTTTTATTTTGAAACAACTATCCAAGTTTAAAAGAAAAACATTTCACAATGTAGGACATGTTGACAATATTCATAGTTTGGTTTATGATGTGATCATTTTTCTTTAAAAATAGAGACAAATTTACGATTAACAAAAATACAAAATTAATAGTACAGACCTAAAAAAACCCCCAAAACCCAACGAGAGTCCTGTGGCACCTTAAAGGCTAACAAATTTCTTCGGGCATAAACTTTTGTGGGCTCCAACCCACTTTGTCAGATGCATGAAGCGGAAACTACAGTTGAGAGTTATATATACACGTCAGGATGAAAGAGGGCAAGTGTGAGCAAAGTACAGGCTGTAATCAGCATAGTGTGATTAGCTGAATCTTACAAGCATTTTTCATTAAATCTGAAAATCCAGTCCCAACCCACTTTGGAGAAGACACTGCCAACCTTACAGTACTGGGCTTTTGAGATTTAGAAATCCACTGGGATTTAGATTGGGACCACTTAATTTATTTTACTTGTGATCAAAAGTTAAAGATCAACTACTAGTATTCCTTGTGCCACATAGCTTTTCTTGACCATCAGAATTTTACTTATAATTTCCTGTTTTCCATTGAGAGATCTGAATCTTTTTCATTGGGTTTTTTTTTTAAAATGGAAAATGGCATTTTTCTATCTTTCTCACACATCTCCCTTTCTGTGCAACTCCAGTACTCCCTTTAGCATTTGAGCTCTCAGAGTACCTTACGTGCATCTGAGGGCTTGTTGACAGTTACGGGAGCTGCTGCCATAGCACTTGGTGAAGATGCTATGCTGACAGGAAAGCTTCTCCTATCAGCACAGGCACTCCATCTCCCCAAAAGAAGCTAGCTATGTTGATGGGAGATCTCATTGATAAAAGCGCTGTCTATAGTGGCAGTTAAGTTGGTATAACTTCATTGCTCAGGGACGGAGATTTTCCACATCCGTGAGTGAAGTAGTTATATCAATGTAAGTCTGTACTTCTAGGGCTAACACAGACTGCCTTCCCTCCACTGGTTTGTGAAAAGTGATGAAAATGGATCAACCAGGATCAACACAAGCCAGCTATAATGTGCAACATGCTAGAGTTTACACCCCTCTGGTGTGGACTAATGCACTGTCAAGAGGCTTAAAGTGATGACCTTGACCAACATACCATTACTAGATTCTAATGAGGAGTCTAGTGACACTTTTTAAAACTAACATTTACTTATTTATTTATCACATGAGCTTTCTTTCATGGGAGAAAATCCCACCTTGTCAGATGCTTGAATTGATGAAGTGGGATTTTCTCCCATGAAAGCTCATGCAATAAATAAACGTTAGTCTTTAAAAGTGCCACAGGACTCCTTGTTTGTTTTGCTGAACTAGACTAACATGGCTAGCACTTTGGAACTTAGATTCTAATGGAAGCTCAAGAGTAGCATCTGAATGTGCGCCAGCAACTGCTAACCTCAGTAATTTCAAAATATTACATTTATCATAATTAGAGATCCAGATGTCCAAGGAAAAATGCTTCTGAATTTTTTCTAAAGCAAATATTTAAAAGCTATGGAGTGTTCCTGTTATACAGCCTCTTTCAATTTCATCTTGCCTCATTATTCAAGAATGACATATCCACAAACTGCTATGAGAAAAACAGATATAGTTGTAAAGATGGCATTTTTATACTGAACTGATAACAGTTATGCTTCTGTAAATACGTTTTTCTTCCAGTAAAATTAAATTATAAAGTTACATGAGGGTGGGATGGATTGCTACCAAAGTTACACAGCTAATAGTTTATTCTCTGTAATTCAAACTTACATAATGCCAAGAAAGCATGCTTTGAGGCCATGAGAACTAGCACTCTCCGCAGGATATCCTTATTAATAATGTAGTTCTTTATGTGATACGTATGATGTTCTACACAGAATGTTAGCAATTCCAATATTAATGCCAAGAGCTGGGCTGTCTGAAAATCATCTATAAAAAAACAAAATGTTAACAAAAACATGATTAAAAAATATTTAGGACCTAGTTTTCAGAAAGTGACTATGAATTTGCAGATGCAATCAGATAATTAGATGCTTAAATGCCATTGTGCTCCACCCCAACTAATTAGGCAAATAACTGGAAGCAATATTTAGGCCTTTAAAAAGCAAATATACAAGCCCTATTGTAATTTAGTATTTTCTACCAAAAGCCAGGTCTACACCTAAAAAGGTTCATCGGTATAGCTTGTTTGGTGTGTGAACTAAGCTCTAACAGTAAAAGCACTGCTATGCCCACATAAGTGCATCTACACTAGGGCTTTTGTCAGTACAGGCATACTGTACCAGAAAGCTATATCCCTAACCGACATCAGAAACTTTTGCTGGAACAGTAATGTGGATCCAACCTAAGGTATTTTGTTAAAAGGCATAAAAGATTTTCAAAACGTTTCTAGATTACAACCTAGCACTAGATCAAAGATGAAATTATTGAAGGACACCCTAGAATTATAAGGTAAAGAACAAAAGTGAGAGAAATGGAAACTTTAAACTCAGAGTTCTTGGTCTAAACATATAAAACCAGTTGTTTTAAAAATATTGTTGCATTTCAGGTTATATAAATGCACACACAAGTTCCAAAGAAAAATATATAATTTCAAATCTTTCTGGAAGCTGGTTTGAAATTATATTTCATTTTTCTTTGTTGAATGTATGCATTTCAAAAAGGAGTAACAGTAATGCATATTTGCAATGTTTTCACTCAGCTCTAACTGAACCATATTTCTGGTTCAAATCAGACAATCTTTCGATCATGCAGAGTTTCAGACACCCTTTCACAATTATTCTATTCTATGTACTATAATTCAATAGCCTTGGACATGATTACCCGTGCTGAGAGTCTCACCTTTGCTAGGCTTCTCCTCTGTAGTATTAGCCAGTAAAGGAGCTGTGAGAACATGCATACAATGTTTATAGAAGAAACCCAGGAATTCTGTTTTTTCAGTTTTCTAAAGAATAAAAAATACTTTCATATTAAAATACTTATTATATAACATACAACATACATTACCAACAGCATTTTACTGCATAAAACCACCCGACCATACTTGAATTTACGAATGCACTTACATTGGCAGTGGCCAGCATGTTTTCTGGGTCAACTAATGTACGAAGTAAACCCATGAGTTGGACTGCCCCTCCAAGTTCAGGATCTGTATCACAAATCATGTGTTCTATGATGAGGTTAATGAGTAAAATATCCTAATAGGAAAGATATAAAAATTAAGAGCCTAGTTAAAAAAACACTGTCACGTCAACTCTGGCCCAAAATTAAGGGTTTGTAAAATAGGACAAGATTTAGGATTAAACAGAACTAGATCCCTGAAACGTACTTTTGAAAATGTTTACACTAATAATCCATGAGATTCTGTCAAGCAACTAAAAATGGCTGATAAAGTTGGATAAAAAAGGTAGACTTGTCTTAACTGGAAACACAAATGGCAAACAGTATAAATGGTGAGAAGGTGCATGCTTAAAATTCTTAAATTAAATTTATGACTTGCATAAGGGAATTTGGTTTTTGAATCTAGGAGTTTTGACTTGAATGTCCTTTTAAAATATAATCCAAGGCTATAGATCTGAAAACACGTAAGACTCATGAACACAATGGGATTACTCACATGTGTAAAGTTACTCAAATGCATAAACAGGAGTTCAAGAGTAAAATTTTCCATTCTTATATAATTCCTTAGTGCCTGCATGCCCTATTACCAGCAACAGGTAGACGATCTGGAAATCGAGACATTTGTCAATGGGTTAAGGCCCTGATTCTGCAAACATTTATGCAGATAATTGATATAGATATACGAGTAGTTAACTGAAGACAATGGACTAACTCACAAGTAAAATTAATCACATTTTTGTTAGCGGGATTAGGGCCTTAATTTATATATTGCATTCTGTATTTGTAGGTGGTCTTCCATACTGAGACAAATCAGTTGTAAAACGTAAAAGTGGACTATTTCCTGAAATAAGATAACAAACACTGGATACTTGAAACACTGAATATTTTTACTCATCTAGTCAAATATAAACTAAAAATATTTTAGTTATCCCACTATTTAATTAACGTCTTAAACCACTAATGCAAAAATTAAACACAGTTCTGCTAAAAATCATCTAAAATTACCATGGAAATAAAATGCAGTACAATTTAAGTATTTCTTTAGCTAATTGTTTTTTAAATTAATACAAAAAAGGTTATGGGAGACAGGTATATAAAGCAGCTAAAAATATACCAAGTATATAATATCCACAGTATATATTTGAACTGTTTATGGTTAATTTTTTATTCAAAATTCCATCTTTAAGATTTTCAGTTTCCTTCTTTTCTCTTTACATTAATTAATTCAAACCTCAATTCTATATTTTGTATCAAGACTCTTGTAACATAGCAATGGTTCACTAATACAACCTTTTATCTAAATTAAAGAACTTTTTTATTATTCTATACAAGCAAATTCCCAACATTGCTGCAGGATTCATGTAAATACTACTGAAGACTGAACTGTTTCACATTTCTTAGCCATTCTGGAAATTGAAAGACCCAGATGGTAAAATCAGAAGGGATCATTATGATCACCTAATCTGACCACCTCCTGCACAACAGAGGATACAGAACTTCACTCATTCCTGTAATAGCCCTTAATCTAAGACTGAGTTACTGAAGTCCTCAAATAATGATTTAAAGACTTCAAGGTACAGAGAATCCACTAGCAAGTGACCCCATACCGCAGGAGAAGGTGAAAACCCCCCAAGGCCTATGCCAATCTGCCCTGAGAGAAAAATCTTTCCAATCCCAAATATGGTGATCAGCTAAATCCTGAGTATGAGGGCATGACTCACCAGTCAGACACCCATAAAGAATTATCTGCAGTAACTCACAAATCACTTCAACTAACATCGTATCACAGGCCACTGGGCGTATTTACTGCTAGGAGTCAAAGATCAGTCAATTGCCAAATGAGGCTGTCCCATCATACTATCACCTCCATAAACTATATATATATATAAAAGCACCTTCTCTTTGCTAAATAAGCCAAGCTCTTTAAGTCTCCTCTCATAAGGCAGATTTTCCATTCCCTGGATCATCCTAGTAGCCTTTTTCTGCACCTGTTCCAATTTGAAGTAATCTTAAACATGTTCCAAAGGGGTAGCCGTGTTAGTCTAGGTCAGCAAAACTAACAGGGTGCATCTGACGAAGTGGGATTTTCTCCCACGAAAGCTCATGCGATAAATGTGTTAGTTTTTTAAAGTGCCACAGGACTCCTTGTTTATCTTAACATGGGAGACCAGAACTGCACATAGTATTCCAGATGAGGTCTGACCAACACCTTATATAACAATACTAACATCTTCCGATCTCTACTGGTAATACCTTTCCTAATACATCTAAGATCACATTAGCTTTCTTCATGGCCTCATCATGCTGGTGGCTCAGTCATCCTGTGATCAAACAATATGCCTAGACCTTCTCTTCCAACTAACGTGTTTCCAGCTCATAGCAAAAGTTCTTGTTGATAGTCCTTGCATACATGAGCTTGCACTTTCCACTATTAAATTTCATTCTCTTTCTATTACTCCATGTTACAAGATCATCCAGATCTTGTATGATATTCCTGTCTTCTCAGCATTAGCAATACCTACCAACTTGGAGCTATCTGCAAACGTTATTGGCAACTCCTACTTTTTGTGCCACGGTCAGTAATAAAAGGTTCAATAATATTGGACCCAAGATCGACCCTTGAGGAACTCCATTAAAAAGTTCACCTTGCAGTATGACCTGTTGCAGTCTCTCCTTTAACCAGTTCCTTATCTATCTTCCAATTTTCATATTAATCCCCAACTTTTCCATTTAACTAATAATTCCCCATTTGCAACTGTATCAAATGCCTTACTGAAATCTAGGTAAATTAGATCCAGTGCATAACCTTTGTCTAAAATACCTGTTATCTTTTCAAAAAAGGAGATCAGGGTGGTCTGGCATGAACTACCTTTGTAAAACCATGATGTATTTCGTCCCAATTAACATTATTCTTGATGTCCTTAACTACTTTCTCTTTCAAATATTTTTCCAATACCTTGCATACTACTGAGTCAAACTAACAGGCCTATAATTACCCAAACACTTTTTTTTTTTTTAAACCTTTCTTGAAAAATAGGAACTATGTTAGCAATTCTTCAGTCATAGAATACAACCCCTGAGTTTACAGATTCATTAAAAATCCTTTCTAATGGCTTGCAATTTCACATGCCAGTTCCTTGCATATTCTTGGATGCAGGTTATTTGGCTCCCCTGATTTAGCCCATTAAGGAGTTCAAGTTGGCTTCTACCGCAGATGTGGTAATATCTACCTCCGTATCTTCAATTCCAATAGCACCCCTGTTGTTAACTCTTCATTAGCCTCATTAAAAAACAGACGCAAAGTATTTATTTAGATACTGGGCCAGGCCTAGATTATCCTTAACCTTCACCCCATCCTCAGTGCTTAAGAGTCCACGTTCTTACTTCGTTTCCTTCCTGTTTATATGACTATAGCAGGGATTCTCAACCCTTTTAGTGTTGTGACATGGTTGGGAGCCCTTCCCAATCATGTGCAACACAGGAGGCCCATCCCCCCTCCCCCCCCAACAAAAACACCACTGTCAAGCCCCATCCCCACTGTTGCCAGTAGTTTTGGTGGTGGCTCAAATAAAAATAGCTCATGCCAGTGGAAAAAAATGCCAGTACAGGTACTTTCAGCAGCAGCTCTTCAAGGATCAGCCGCACCTGAAGCCACAAAACAATGCCACTACACGGGATTTCGGTGGCAGCTCTTAAAGGGACAGCCTCTGCTGCTGCAAAAACTTGCCACCACCAGGAATTCTGGCAATGGCACAGAACCCCCTGCTTGGGTAGCACCCTGCCACCACAACTTGCCTTGCCGCTGAAAGAAGAGCCCACAAGAGTTTGTTTCGGTGGTGGGCTGACTTGTGGTGACACTCAGCTGCCATGCTGCAACACACTTTTGTGTTGCGACAGCAGTTGATGACTGCTAAGTTATAGAACCTTTTACCATTGGTTTTAATCCCCTTTGCAAGGTTCAACTCTACATGGCTTTTGACATCTCTTGCATCACTAAATATCTGATTCTACATCCACAGCATTTTAGAGAACTAGGCTTGCTAAATATTTTACAAAAACTAAGTTTCTGTAATGTATTTTTAATTAGTTTTTCAAATAAAAACTGTAACCATTATAACATCTGGATGCAAATCAAGAGTGAGTGTTTGCTAAGGATTTATTACAGAAGAAGGAAGTATATAAAAAGCTTGAAATTTACAAATCAGTTGGTGCACACTGATAGGCAACTTTGTAGGTGTAGAAAAGTTATTTTTGTTAAAACACAACACTCCTATAAGTACTTCAGTATGTGCTAAGGGCTCCAGTTGGCTGCTAACACACTTAAAGTTAAAGGAACATAAAAGATGGTTACTGATCTTCCATAACCATTGTTCTGAGTTGTGTTGCTCATGTCCATTCCAATTAGAGGTGGGTGCACGCCTTGCGCACTGCTGCTGGAAGATTTTCCCTCAAGCAATCCCTCCAGCCTCAGCTTTGGAGTCCCCTGGAATTATGCATCCATACGCTCCATATAAGTGCCTACCAACCCACCCCCAGACTCCTCAGTTCCTTCTTGCTGAAGATCCAACAGACGGATAGGTGGGAAGGTTGGAATGGACTTGAGCAACATCTAGAAGAACAACAGTTATGGAAAGTCAGTAACTCTTTTTTCTTGTTCACGTGCTTGCTCCTATCAATTACAATTGGGTGATTCACAAGCATCCATGGGGGGTGGGGTCAGAATTCAAAGCACAGCACTGATTTAGATACAGCTCTACCAACTGCTGCATCCTCCCTAGCGTGTTAGGTAACAGCAGATTGTACTGTGAAAGTATGGGTGGAGGACCACGTTGCTGCCCTGCAAATGTCTTGGATAGGGACCCGGGCTATGAAGGCTGTTGTGGTTACTTGGGTTTTAGTTGAATAAGCTGTCAAAACTGGGGGCCAGTATTTTCGCTAGTTTGTAACACATCCTAATGCACGATATAATCCATGACAATATCATCTGGGAGGAGACCTCAAGACCCTTCATCCTATCTGTGATTTTCACGAATAGTTGGGGGATTCCAAAAGGAATCAGTATAAAAGGCCAAAGCCCTTCTAACATCCAGCGAATGAAGGCACTGCTCATGGTCATTAGTATGTGGCTACAGGTAGAATACTAGGAGAAAAATAACCTGATTAGACTGGAAATGTGAGACTACTTTTGGGAGGAATGCCATGTATGGTTGCAGGTGAACCCTTGTTTTGGAAAAACACCATGTACGGGGGTTCTGACATCAAGGCCCTCAACTCGGAGACCCTCCTAGCAGTTCTGACGGCTATCAGGAAAGCCACCTTCCATGAAAAATACAAGTTGGAGCATGTTGCCAGTGGTTTCATTAATGTAGTTAAGACCAAATTAAGGTCACATTGTATAACTGGCTGATAGATTTGAGGGAACATTCTGTCAAGGCTCTTGAAGAAATACAACAAGAGTCCTGTGGCACTTTTAATGGTTCACTATGTGGTTTGAAAAAACTGAGCAGCCCTCTGTCGGAGGATCGAATGCCAAGATTGCTGCCGGGTGGACCGTTAGAGAGAACGCCAATAGTCCTTGGTGCTTAAGGTGTAGCAAGTAGTCCAAGATAAATGGCATGGCTGCATTCTCAGGGGAGATACCTTTCTATTGGGACCAGAGGGAGAACCTTGTCCACTTCGCCACATACATAGCTCTTGTGGATGGTTTTCTGATTTCCATTAAGATTTCACTAACTTATTCTGAGCACTGAAGCTCCTGCTGGTTCAGCCATGGTGTTTCCAGGCTGCGAGATGAAGGAACTGCAGATTTGGTTGACGAAAGTGGGCTTGATCCTGCATAATCAGGTCCAGAAGCAACGGGAGGTTGATAGGAGTTTTTACAACAGTTCAAACAGCGTGGTGAACCAGTGCTGTTGTGGCCACACTGGTGCAATTTAGATCATTGGATTAGATTGTTGAATTTTTGTCTCTTTTCACCTTCAAACAGGACATTGTGTATTAACAGGATTGATGGAAAAGTGTGTAGTAGGCCGCCCAACCATGTGATGAGAAAACCATCTGCTATACAGCCCAGACTGTGACTTTGGAAAAAGCAAAAACTTCATACATTTCTTATTGAACCTTGTTGGGAACAGGTACACTTGGGGAGCTCCCCACCTTTGGAAGATGATGTTCATCACACCTGATTATAGAGGCCACTCATGCGTGGCTATCAACCTGCCGAGGAAGTCTGCCAGAACGTTTTAGGCTCCTAGGAGGCATGACTTATGTGGATCTTGTGAGCTATCCAGAAGTGCCAGGGGTCGAGGGTTTCTTAACACAGGGGAAAGAATTTAGCACCCTTGCTTGTTTATATAAAAAATATTGCTGTTGTATTGTCCGTTTTTACTGCAAAGTATTTTCCTGTGATGTGATGTTTGAATGTCTGACATGCCAACCGAACTGTTCTCAATTACCTCATGCTGATAGCAGCAGACAGGTCCTCTTGTGACCATCGTCCTTGAGTTCTCATTTGGTCCAAATGGATCCCCAACTAAAATGTGATGTGTGTGTTACCAACATCATGGTAAGTGTGGGCTGTGGAACGGAACTCCTGCACATACTCCCTTGTCCAACCGCCAATTACAGCAAAGGTACCACTGTTGGTGGGATCAATACTACTTTATCTATGCTGTCCTGGGTGGGGCGGTAGACAGAGGCCAGTTATATCTGTAGAGATCTAAGATACAATCTGGCATGCTAAACTACCTGCATGCAGGCCACTAGGTGGCCCAATAGTCTTAAGCAGCTTCTGACCATGACCATGGGGTGATGACTCCAGTTCTCTATGACGGAGACGATATTGCGGAAACAAGTCTTTGGTAAGGAAGCTCTGGATTTGGTTGAATGTAGAACTGCCCCTATGAACGCTATGCTCTGTGATGGTCTGAGGACTAACTTCTTCATACCGACTATTAGGTCGAGCTTGGCAAATTTTAATTTTATGAAACTTATGTCCAGCTCTACTTGGAGTTTGGGTTTTCCCTTGATCAACCAGCCATCTAGATACAAGACAACATGGATTCCCTGCTTTCTGAGGAAAGCCGCCACCGTTGCCATATATTTTATAAATACTCTTGGGCGGTTGAGAGGCCAAATGGAAGAACCATAGACTGGAAGCAGCTTTTCTAGATTACAAATCTGAGGAATTTCCTGTGCCTTGGGATGATCAACACATGGAAATAAGCATCTCTGAGGTTGAGGACAGCATATCAATCTCTCAAATCCAAGGAGTGGATAACTGATGCCAGGGAGACCATACGAAACCTCAGTCTCTTTATGAATTTGTTGAGGTTTCTGGAGGTCCAAACTTTCGGAATTAGGAAGTATATTAAATAAAACTCCTTTCTTTTTAACCCCGTAGGGCTCTTTCCCACCACTCCCCCGTCCAGGAGCTGCTAAACTTCTTGGATTAGAAGTTGCTCATGAGAGGGGTCCCTGAAGAGGGATGGAGAATGGGGGAGAAGGGTAGGCGGGTAAGGAATTGGATAGAGTATCCCAATTCCACCATGCACAGGACCCAGCTGTCTGATGTAATCCGGATTCACACACGGTAGAAGTGGGATAAGCAGTTTGAAAATATCAGTGGTGTAGGATCCAAATGTCTTGCTAAGGCATCTCTGAGGGAATCCTCAGAAAATTTTGTTTTGGGCCCAAGGGTTGCCTTGTGGGGGGTCTCCTTTTGGCCGGATGAGAGATGGTAAGGCCTCCTTCTGTTGTCATTATTATTTCTATCCCTTCTGCACCCAGAGTCCTGCCTCTGCTGCTAAAAATGAAGAAGGGGTTGAGGTCTGAAGTGCCTCCTCTGGAACACCTGCACATGCATGCCAAAGGACTTAAGTACGGCTCCAAAATCCTTTAAGCTGTGCTATTTTGTATCTGTCTGATACAAGAACAGAAATTGACCTTCAAAGGGCAGGTCTTGGACAGTTTCTTGGACCTTGTAGGGAAGGCCGGATACCTGCAGCCAGGAGCTGCGCTGCATAGATATTCCCAAAGCCATGGTTTGGTTGCCTGCATCAAGTGCTCCCTGCCACAATCCCTTTTCTGTTGATTTTTCCTCTTCTACAAAAGGACACAAATTCTTCCTTGGAGTCTATTGGTATTGACTCTGCAAATTTTTGCATGGATTCGCAGGTATTATGAGTATCTACTCAGGACAGTCTGTTGGTTTGCTGCCTTGAGCTGGAGGCCTCTGGTGACATACAACTTCCTGTCAAAATAGGTCCATTTTTTGGCCTCTTTGGCTTTAGGTGTAGGGCCTTGACCTCCCTGCTTTTCTCATTTGCTGCTGTAACAACTAGGGAGCCCAGTAGGGCGTGAGTATACAGGTACTCGTATCTCATTGATGGCACAAAATATTTTGACCTTTTTTGCTGCTAGGGAACTAACACTGGGGTCTGCAAAATTGACTTCATTGTCTTGTCAGTCTTAATTAAAGATAGGGCCACCCTTAAGGGTCCTGATGGGGGCACTACGTCTATCATTGAGTCCATTTCCCCTTCAGACTTCCTTGACCAGGTTCTGAGTGAAACATCTGAGGAGATCTTGATGTGCATGGTTGTCTCCAGTTGCTCGTGCCCACCACCACCTCATCTAGTGAGGAAGATGAAGACTCCTCAATGGGCATGATACCTGTCCTTCAGTACCTAGCATGCCCCGAGGTACCAGGGGGCATCAGTCTCGGTGCCAGTGTAGATGACTCCATAGTCAGTACTGTGATCCAGATCAAGGTCTTGCTTGTTGCTGGTGGTGAGGTGAGAGATGGTCTCTGACCTCATGCGGTGCAGCCTGCTTCTAGATACTAGGGACAATGAGTGGGCAGACTGAGGACCTTGCACCTGATGGAAAGCCCATGGTGCCCAGAAAGGCCATTGGGATGAGTTCTGCCATTGTGAGAGTCACTGTACCGCAAAGAGCTGAGGCTCTTTCTGGCCTCTGTGCCAACTCCCACCCCAACGCCAACTCCTGCAACATGAAAGATTCACCCGCAGAGCCTGATGCAAATCCATTTCTTGGGGACCTTCAGTGCCTGTGACCAGTGTGATGGTTGCTGCAACATCAGCAAGGGCTTCTCTTGACAGTACTGCTGTACGTGGTATCAGTACTATCAGCTCCAGTGGACATCCCTTGGATTGTGTTTGTTGCGGCACCATGCTCTCAATGAGCTCTCTGGCCACTTCAAATGTCTCTGGGGTGGAGGGTGATTGAATGTCTTCTATCTCTTCATCCAAGTCCCTGGAAGGGGAAGTGGCCAATGCCATACTTGGTGTGCCCCTCTCTGTGGCTGAAGATGACGGTGTTGCTGGTCTTGAGGTAGTGCTCAAGTGGCCTGATGAGGGTCGCACAGTACTATCAATCTTTATGCCCTGGTTATTTTGGAGTGGGTGACCAGCCTCTAACTGACTTCTTGTTTTCACTCAAGACTGGTGAATGGCAGTGATGCTGGACTATTTTCGGTGTTGGTGACCCTTTACAATGCCGAGTATCTCTAGCATTTGAGTCCTTCCTCAGTATCGGGTCACATGTGGAGACCAGAGGGCTCCTGACCAATGACATACTGGGTGATGCCCCGAGAGGTTCAGAGGTGGTCTGAGTGCTGCCTCCATGAGAAGGAATTTCAATCTCTGACTCCTGTCCTTCTAGGTGCAGAGGTGAAAACTTTTGCAGATTTTGCACCTGTTTTTTTGGTGCACTTCCCCTAAGTGCTTCAGTTATATGAAGTACAGGTTGCTCCTTGGCATGGGCATCTTGCACTCTTCACATGGTTTGAATCCAAGGGACAGAGGCAAGCCTTGGTGCCTGGACAAAAACAATGATCTCCTAAGGGGATCCTCCTACAACTATTAACTAATCTTAATTATTAACACTAATTGAACTATTTACACAACACCAGGTAATTGAACTGCTAGGGAAAGAAGATTCTTGCCGAGCAAGAGATGGATTCCAGTCGACGGTCATAGGCAGTAAGAAGGAACTGAGGAGATGGGGGGGTCGGCATACTCTTATATAGAGCGAAATGGACGCATGACTCCTGGGGATTTCAGAACTGATCTTGAAGGAATTTTTAGGGGAAAAAAATCTTAAGGCAGCTGCGCACAAGGTATGCACACACTTAATTGGAATTAATGTGAGCAAGCACTCAAAAAAGAGCTAAGTGTTTACAGGGTTGGGGTCCAAGAAGTCTATGGAAATGAGGAAATATGGTCACCTTTCCAGACATGCAAAATTAACAGATAAAATAGGGTCAGCTGTAGTTTATAAAATTGCATTGTGATTAAAAAAATTATACTTGAAAGATTTTCATACCCATCATGGTAGTATTTATAATATTATTGAAGGAAAGTTATAGAAAACTATTTTAAATGGATATTTATCAAATGCAAACTCATGAAGTGGGATTTACTAGTAAGAGATATATAAATATGAACCTTGTAAAAAAGCATCAGAAGATCCACTTACATCATCATTCTGTTGAGCTTCCTGCATGACAAACTCTCGTACCATGGATGGATTGTACTCAACCAAATATGAGAATATATCAGTAGCTGCACTTCGCACTTGTGCATCATCCATACCCTGGAAATTGAAGTAAAACTGTTTAAGTACTCTAAAGAATAAAAATCCATGTATCTAAAAGGCACGATGTAGTAGGCTTTTTTTTTTTTTTTTTTTTTTTTTAAGAGCAGAAGCAATTTCAGAAATCATAGCACTATCTGAATTTCTTGCAACTCTTACTGTTACAAGTAATATCTAAAGTTACTATAACTAAGATTGAAGTCCTTCCCTCCAGTTTTTTTCTTGTTTAACTGAAAGCTTTGTGTGTACAAGTTTATGGTTTCCCTTCTTTGTTGGTCAATATTTTTGTTTTAGTTAATAGTTTGAACACAAACAGACCTGAAATGGAAATAAAAATTGGAAAGAAATGGCAAATTCACAAACATTGCTGGGGGGACTTGTAAGAACTAAAACTAATTTTTTTTAATGGATTGAATTTCAAGATATTATTCCCTTATGACAAATCAAGAAAGAATTTCAGAAAGTGATATGACACTGCAGTGTTGCTGCTACTCTTTTTTTAAATAATTACCTTTCCTGAAATGAAAAAATACAACTGTTACAATAAATATTTACAAAGAGTTATTTCAAAAGAATACATATTGAGAAAACTTACTAGGATGACTTCTAGTGCTGGCAGTATACCCATATTAGACAATGTTTTGAAAAAAGCATCTCTGTTTTGAGGTTGTAAAGTTTGAGAAAATGCACAGAACTCTTTAAGAAAATTCACCTGAAATATAAAAACCAACGTACTAGTGATTAACAAAATTCAGACAATGAACAGGCACTTCATACATATTTTACAATTCCTTACCAATTCTTGTCTTTTCTCCTCATCTGTGGCTTCATCTGTTAATTGTGCAAACAAGTCTGTCAAAAATTTTTCATCTTCCTACAAAAGCAAGACAATGCCATGTGTTCATTTGACAATACTGAAGCTAGCCCTCAAAATATTAACTCCCAAAGTCATGCCTCCCACATTTTAAAGAGAACACAGTTGAATACTGTACTTAATTGTAACAGCATCAATCAAATTTCCACTTATTCCAGTGGAGCTGTGAAATTGACAAGAAGATTAGGCAGCTAGAGCCTGGCTGCTCCTGGCTCCCAGCTGGGAACTGGGCAAAGAGAAACTTGTGGTGGCTGCATTCTAGCTCCCCGGTGGGAGCCCCAGGCACCTGGACCCATGGTTCCCAGCTGGAAGTGGGGGACGGGGGAAGGGGGAGAGGGGAGGGAGGCACACTGGGAGCCCAGGAGGCTGAGAGACTCCTAGCAGGAAGCTGCCAGCAGAACTGAAACCAAGTTCTCAACTCCCCACATGACCCTCTTAAAAGCTTCTCGTGAGGATGTGCACCACCAACTCACAGAGGACTGTGTGGACATCATCAACTGCACAAATTAATGCAGTGACTGATTTATCTTTGTAATGTAGATATAGCCTTAAAAAGTTTCATTGTCATTGGAGGTTAATGAGATTTAGTTTCTTAAATAATTTCTGAAAGTGAGATTTGGGCCTAAATCACAGAGGCACTAACCCAGATGCTAAAAACTGCATATGCAACCATAACTCCGTAACACTTTATGAACATAAGAATGGCCATATCAGGCCAGACCAATGGTCCATGTAGCCTACTATCCTGTCTTCTGACAGCAACAAATGCAGGTGCTTCAGGGGGAATGAATAGAATACTCAAGTGATCCATCCCATCAGCCATTCCCAGCCTTAGGCAAACAGCAACCCCAGCCTATCCTGGCCAACAGCCACTGATGGATCTATCCTCCATGAACTTATCTAGTTCTCTTTTGAATTCCATTATATTCTTGGCCTTTACAACATCCGCTGACAAGGAGTTCCACAGATTGACAATGCATTGTGTGAAGAAATACTTTCTTCTGTTAATTTAAAACCTGCTGCCTATTAATTTCATCTGGTGATCCCTAGTTCTTATATTATGAAATAACACTTCCTTATTTACTTTCTCCACACCAGTCATGGTCTTATAGATCTCTATCATATTTCCTCTTAGTGGTCTCTTTTCCAAACTATAAAGCCCCAGTCTTATTAATTTCTTCTCAGACAGATACTTTTCCATACTCCTAATCATTTTAGCTGCCCTTTTCTGTGCCTTTACCAATTCCAATACATCTTTTTTTGAGATGGGGTGACCAGATTTGCACTCAGTATCCAAGATGTGAATGTACCATGTATTTATAAAGAGGCAATACAATATTTTCCATCCCTTTCCTAATGATGTTTTCAGAAAACTATCCACAATGACTAAGATCTCTTTCTTGAGTGGTAATAGCTAATTTGGACCCCATCATTTTATAAAATATAATTGAGATTATGTTTTCCAATGTGCATTACTTTGCATTTATCAACACTGAATTTCATCTGCCATTTTGTTGCCCAGTCATCCAGTTTTGTGAGATCCCTTTGTAACTCTTCACAGTCTGATTTAACTATCTTGGGTAGTTCTGTATCATCTGCAAATTTTGCCACCAACATTTATTCCTTTTTCCAGATCATTTATGAATATGTTGAACATTACTGGTCCCAGCACAGACCCCATGGGGGACAGCATCATTTACCTCTCTCCAGTCTGAAAACTGACCATTTATTCCTACCTTTTGCTTCTGATCTTTTAAGGAGTTACTGGTCCATGAGAGGACCTTCCCTCTTATCCCATGACAGCTTACTTTGCTTAAGAGTCTTTGATGAGAGACCATGACAAAGGCTTTCTGAAAATCCAAATATAGTATATCTGCTGGATCACCCTTGTCCACATGCTTGCTAATCTCCTCAAAGAATTCTAGATTACTGAAGCATGATTTCTGTTTGCAAAAACCTTGTTGACTTTTCCCCAGCAAATCATATTCATCTATGTGTCTGATAATTTTGTTCTTTAGTATAGTTTTAACCAACCAATTTGCCTGGTACTGAAGTTAGGCTTATCAACCTGTATTTACCAGGATCACCTCTGAAGCCCCTTTTAAAAACTGGTGTCTTATTATATATACTATAGTCGTTTGGTATAGAAGCTAATTTAAATGATAGGTTACATATCAAGGTCAGTAGCTCTGCAATTTCACATTTGAATTCTTTCAGAACTCTTGGGGGGATACCATTTGCTCCTGCTGACATTACTGTTTAACTATTACAATGCAATATTTTATGATGACGTACTATATCAACTTCTCAATAATTAGGGCAATTAAAACATTGAAACTGCTTACCAGGGGAAGTGGTTGAGATAGCTTTCTAAGACACATTTTAAAACAGTTTCTGGGGAAAATTTTATGGCCTACATATGCTGGGTGTGTGTGTCTGGGTGGATGGTTATGGAGTTCTTTTTGGCTTAGAATCCATGAATCTCCCATCCTATAGTATACATACAAATCCTTTATATGACAAGTGCACAATAAGTTGCTGTTATAACAGAAAAATTTGCTGGAAAATATAGGTCACCAGCAACTCAGTTGCTTTGTAGTCATGGCTAAGCCTGTGAAACGTACCCAATGAAGGCGGAGTTGCTGGCTTAAAAAAAAAAGGGGGGCATGTACTGCTCATAAAAATACCTGTATGAACATATAAATACACCTTATAGAAAACTGATCTATAGAAGCTAATTAAAAGAATATACTGAACTATGAAGACAATGAAATCAATGAATGAAAATATTCTAAAAATAAATTCTACAATTATCTATATTTGTATTTATGGCTGTAGAATAAATTTCATATTTTATTTAAAAAAGACAGTCTTGAATATGTGATCAGAATTTATAAAAATGCACTTTAGAAGAAAGTGTTAAAGCTGAGTGTTAGAATTGTTCAATCTTAATATGTTCTTGATGTAGGTTATCATACAGAATTGCTTTGGCTTTTCCAAGAAAGAAAATAAGTTAAGCATGTGCATCGTTCTTTGCCAAGTAAAACCCTTAATGAGGTGTGCAATGAAAAAACCCAATCTGATATCTTTCAGAACAGGGCTCGAGAGAATGTGGGCACCAGGTCACCTAAAAGTTGCAGGCTGGTGCTTAGGAGCCAGCTCTAATTTTTTTTTTTTTTTTTTTTTTTAATTTAGGAGCCAGATGTTTTATTTTTAGTCACTAGAGGATGCTCCCTGCTGCATTTTTGCTACAGAGCTAGGTCAGTCTAGGGAAAATGCAGTGGAGGAATGTCCTCTGGTGACAAAAAAATAGGTTTTTCAGAAAAAAGACATCCTGAAGACCTCCTCTGGCTGGGTCAGTGTTATTAGCTAAATCATTTCAGATGATGGAATATGCATGTTCTGTTGCCCATTTATGCAAACCAACAGAAACTGTAACTCCTAAACTACTCCTCCTCGTCCTGTCCCCCCCTCTTTGTTAGGAGATGTGGTCTCTCATACCCAGGGCTCTGCAATGCCACAAGAGCGTCAGGTCTCGCACCATCACAGAGCACTGGATATGCAAGACTGCTCCACGAGACCACATGCTCTTCCTAACAGAGAGCGAGAGGTAACATGGAATGCAGTTTCACATACACAGCACTCCACAATGCCGCAAGAGTGCTGTAGTATTTCAATTTATGGTATGTATGGCCCATTTGAAACACATTAAGTCAAATCTGGCCCATCATAGCAAATGAGTTTGACACCCCTGATCTACACAGATCAGAGCAGACTGGGAAGAATTTTTAATATAATTTTGATAGGTATTTAAATTGATAAAACTAAAAGCTTAAAAATAAATGCAGATGTTCACAGTTGGGCAAAATTATGGGTTAAGTTTTTTTCTAATTTTTACAGTTGTGGGAAGTTAAGGAAGGTATCAGATAGCTCTGTAATGACAGCAGACATTGAGATTCAAAAGTTAAAACTTTATATCTATTGACAATTTATATTTTAACATTGTGTGTCAAAATATACAAAGTAAATAGCTTTGAATCTAAGCAGCATTTTTTTTCTTGTACATAGATGATCATACATGGAAATAGTTTTTCATTGGTTTGTGTGCGAGATGAAATTGATATTTACTGATAAAAATCTAATTATTTGAACTCTAGGTATAAACCTATAATTAACTTCTCTTTAAACACACTTTAAGATAACTCTTTAAACCTTAAGTAAAAGATTGAGATTCTTCTGGACCCAAACATACTGGCAGCATAGGTTTCTGTTTGTTTTGTTCTGCAAGCTGCTGGCGTGATCCAAAGCCCTAGGAACAGTGTTAAAGCTTAACTAAGTTTTTTTAAATGCTAGAATCCAGAATTCAAAAGTATGCATCGACATGAAGAAACAGAAGAACCAACCGCTGTGAGCATTCTGAGATTGATGTCCAGGGCCAAGCAGGATCAAAAAAATGTGAAGCACAAGACGGAATGTCAGTTGACCTGACTTCTATTCTTGGCTCTGCTACAGACTTTTGGTGCAATAGGTAAAATTTACATACTTAGCCAGTAGTTTCACCTTTTCTGAAGTAGCCGCATGATGCTCAGTTACACTTTTTGAGTGGCTTCTTCCTATTCATCTTCCAAACACGGAGATTTCTTTTCTTTATATTACCCAACTGCAGTCTTCACCATGTAGAGCCAGCAGGTGGATCTGTTCAGAGAACTAATTACATCTCACCTTCCTGGTGTTTCTTCCACTTTGGGGCTTGCCTTCACCAGAGTTAGCCTGAGTTATAACTCAACTGTTGCCCTGAACATGAGTACTGTGGTACTTTTAACTTGAGTTAGCTGGTCCATCAGGGATATAGCCAACAACTTAAGTTAGCATAATTCGTCACCAGCTAACATTCTGTGTTATTTATCCAATACAACCGCTGTTCTTACACTACCCAGGCTACTTCAAGATGAAGTATCTTGTGTGTAGACAACTCAAGTGAAGAAATACCTGAGAAGCAAGGGGTTTCTCTAAGGCATTTCACATTGGAAAGCTGCACTGTTTCCAGACAAGAATTTTTGATAGGGTATTCTGATTTTTCTTTTAGAGGATTTTTCTCTTTCCTTAATGGCCCTCAGGACAGAGAGGATTTCTGAGAATAGGCAAGATCTTCATCTCAAATACTGGTTTCATACAAACGCATTAGTTGCAATACATCATGGAACACCAGGTAACTCATCAGGGAAAAACCTCTCCATTTTTCTGTACATAAGTTACCCAATCTGTAACACACGGATAATGCTTATAAACCAGTGTTTTTCAAGCTGGGTTCCGCAGAACCATAGGGGTCCGTAGGTAGACCGTTAGGGTTCCGCGAGATCTGTCGGCCGGGAGCCAGGGTCATTTAAATCTCCCTCCCTGATCAGAACAGCAATGTGGGCTGTACAGGTTCACTCCCTCTGGGGCACCTGGCACTGGCCACCGTCGGTAGACAGATACTGGGCTGGATGGACTTCTGGTCTGACCCAGTACGGCCTTTCTTATGTTATGTTCTTACAGGGTGGGAACCGGGGCTGGCTGTATTGGACTGCCGGGGCCGCCCAGATTGGGCCGCTGGCAGCTCCCGGGGCTGCCTGGATCAGGCTGCCACTGGCGGCTCCCATGACTGTCCAGATTGGGCTGCCACCGCTGTGTCCCGGGGCCAGCAGGATCGGGTTGCCGCAACAGCCACTGCCCAATCCGGGCAGCCCCAGTGGCAGCATCAAGCCCGGAGCTGCCGGCCCTATCCGGATGGCTTAGGGAGCTGGCAGCAGTGGCAATCTGGGTGGCCCCAAGAGGTGGCGGCAGCAGAGCGCGGGGCCGGCAGCATGGCCTGATTCAGCAATGCTGCCTGCTGCCGTGCTCCACTGCCTCAGGCTGGCCCCGGGCTGTTTGGGGGCAAGGTAAGGGGGAGGGGTGAAGGAGGCATGGGGACAAGGAGACTGGGTGGGGGCTGGGTAGTGGTGGAGGGAACTATGGACAGCTGGAGGGGGGACTGGAGTGGGGGGTAGGGACGAAGGGGCCTGGGGTGGTGTGGAGGAGATTGGGGGGGCTGAATGGAGCTGGAATGAAGATGGGGGAGCTAGGGGTGGGGGGTTAGGAGGGCTGGAGTGGGATCTTGGGGGCAGGGAGCTTACGGAATAGGGATGGGGGCTGAAGAACATAGTGAAAGAGGGGTCTGATGTGGGCACTAGTGAAGTACATCCCAGGGAGAATCCTCCTCAGTTTTCTTTCCTTTTCCTTTCCCTTTCTTACATAGGCCATTATTCAGATAACAAGCCAAAATAATTATGTGGGGAAAGAGTTGGGTTGCCTGGGGCTTCATATTTGAGAAAGGCAAAGGGAAAGGAAAAAAAAAACTGAGGATTCCCACTGGGATGTACTTCACTGAATTACTTTTTGGCTATGTGTACTCTACACTGTCCCAAGGTGTTTTAGTTTAATTATATGTGCTTCTGAGCTTCCCTTCCTTCCTTCCTTTCTTTCTTTCTGTTTTTGCCTGCCATCCCACCCCTCCCATCTCGTTACCAGGGCCTTTGTCCCCATGCTCTCCCCTCCCCTGCCCTCTTTTGCCCTACCACCCCTTTTCTTCTTTGATGAGACAATATCACGTAAGCATAAAATACATTTAAGTTATTAATAAAACAATTTTAAATAACTAATTTTTCATTGTTCTATATTTTTCAATAATTTCTGTTGCCTGAGTGTGCACAGAAATTTTATTGTTTATCTTTATAACTTTACAATGTATAACTGTATATTATATGGTTTTGTTGTGTGAGAGATCATAACAAAAAGTTTAGGGTTCCGTGAATTTATTTGTTGCCTTAAGGGGTTCCACAGCCCAAAAAAGGTTGAAAACCACTGTTATAAACCTTTATAAAGCCCCTTTACATCTATTGATGAAATAGTACATAACTGTCAAATACTACTGTTATATCAATGCTTTAATACAGCCAAGGTTCCACCACACTAGCAGTCCTGTATTAAAACACAGTCCTTCCCCTGGCAAATTTTGCAGTCATTCAAAGAGCTGGGGCGTAACTATGGGTGGGCCTGGGCCCACCCACTTGGCCAGCAGGACCACCCACCAGCAGCATGAACTTTGCCGCTGCGGCTGTGGGCCCAGCCAGCAGTGTGTGGCCACAGCCAGGTATGGGGCAGAGGCAGCATTGTGGGCAGATTATTGGCGGTGGGCTGCTTTCCCACACTGCCTCCCAGCTCTGGCCTGGGGGCAGCCACAATGTGGGCTGGAGCTGGGCTCTCACCCTTCCTTCCCCTTCACATGACCAGAAGCAGGGCGTGGCCGGGCCCACTTTGGAGACGCAGGGGCCCAGCCAGAAAACAGGGGCTGGCTATGCTCTGTCAAACAGCCTGACCCATTCATTTTGTTTCTATCAATACTCCTCTCTGCAGGCCCAGAATGCAGGTAGGTAGACTTATAACTACTCTTCAGAATGGCAAAGTCCAGCTACCGACTCTATAGGTTGGCATAAATAAACAATTTTTGAATGGCTGTTGAATCTGACAATGTATGTGCCTGATTGCTCATGACCATTTTGAGACTTCCTAATTAATATTTACTTACATTTATGTAATTACATGTTTTTTTCTCAAGAAACAGTATCAAATCTTTTACACACACCTTTCTAATTATGCCTATAAAATATGTACACACAAACAAGCACCCATTCTATGCTCTTGCCATATTCATTACATTCAAATTAGAACTGCATAAATTACACACACACACACGCACACACACACACACTCTAAAAGAGTGTTACGATTACAAAATCAAGTAACTCAAAAAAGTGAGGAAGAAAATGCCACAATTAAAATTCCTCACGCACCATTATTTCAGCCCACTTGTACATATGATAGGGTCATTAGTTAAATGATCACATACCATATTTTCCACAGAATACTGGCTCATTCAATGCCCAGATTTGACTATGCTCAGTGATTCAATATTTTGTTTTATCCTCATTGTTCAACCTGTGGTCCCAGGTACACTATTCAAACCCTGCTTGGAAGGCAGAATTATTGATTTCCCAGGGGATTTTCTATGGCTGTCATATGATGACTGGCCCCTAAAAGAAAAGGAGCAGAGTCCAGTGACCTGGGCTCATTAGCTGATACCCAATTGGGTCTAAAGAAAGGCACCTGAACTTTAAAGAAGGAGAGTCAGCTGCAGATGGCTGAGAGATGCTTGCAGACACCAAAGGCATTAAGGACATTTCTGCACGGTTCTGAGTCAGCAAGGGAAAGGCAGTAATTGTAAAGGCTTGTGAAGAAGGCCAAACTTTAAGCAAGAGGTGCTTGCGGAGCAGGAAGACAGGCCCTATGGAAGGAGGGACAGCACCCAATTTAGAATTGGGATGGAGAAATTAAATTGCTACAGAGAGGACAGGCCCTCACAGAGGAACGGGTGGGGCCATCTGAAACTGGAAGGAAACTTTCAAAGTTTGAATTTTCTTTCGAAAGACTTTGTGCTGGACATATCAAGTTGGAGCCCAGAAGGGGGAATATTTGCAACATATTCTTTTGTGTGGACATTTTTAAAGAGAGCCACAGTTAAGGAGAAAATGAAGCATGCTTCAGCAGAGCCACGGTTGGCCAGAAGGGTAATTATAAAATAGACATGCCATTTACAATGGCATTCGTCACAATAGCTGCCTGCTTCTCAAACATGAATTAATTTATTCTTATAACACTCATGAGGTGACATTCTCACCTGAGTTTACAGATGGAGAAAGAAGGAACAGAGATCAAGGTCAAAAGTGTCCACTAATTTTGGGAGCTCAGTTTGACACTCCAACAGCCTACTTAATCAGAGTACTTAGCTTTATATAGCACTTTACATTCAAAGCACAACTCCCACTAACTTCAGATGCATTTGTGAGTGCTAAGCTCTTCTGCAAATCAGACCCCAGGTAGAGCATCGAGAAAACAAATACAACTAACACTCACTCATGAAAAAGGTTTGGTTTTAATGACTTGCCAACATCACAAAGAAACTGAGGAAGAGACAGGGCATTTTCCCTTCTTCACTACGTACTTCCCATTTCTGCAACTAACAAGGTAGCAGTCTCACAGTCAATAGCCTCCTTTACTACACAACGCTAGAACAGATCTATTAAATCCATTCAATGAAGCAAGGGTCCTGTGGAACAGAACACTATGAAACCATATAAACAAGGGCTGGAAGGAACTTCAAGTCCAGACCCATCTGCTGATGCATGACCAAACAAATCTAGACCATTTTTCACATGTTTTTAATCTAGTCTATTCTTAAAAACCTCCAGAGATGGGAATTCCAAAATTTCCCCTGGAAGCCTACTCCATAGCTTAACGACCTTTAGAGTTAGCAAGCCTTTCCTAATATCCAACCTAAATCTCCCTTGTTGCAGATTAAGCCGATTACTTCTTGTCTTACCTTCAGTGGACAAGGAACAATTGAGCACAGACAGTCCTCCTTAAAACAGCCTTTAATGTATTTGAAATGTGTTATCAAGTCCACCCTAGTCCTCTGTTCTCAAGACTACATATCACCAGGTTTTTAAACTATTCCTCACAGGTCAGATTTTCTAAACCTTTTACCATGTTCATTGCTCTCCTCTAGACTCTCTTCAATTTGTCCATATTTTTCCTAAACTGTGGCATCCAGAACATGACACAGTACATGAGGCCTCATCATGTAAATAAAGATTGCGTCATAACGTATATGCACAAGGGGGCAATCTTAATTCTGGCATTTCTTTACTATTGATTACTTGACTTTGCAACCTTTTAAAGTATTTTTTTTACTTTACTTTACTTTTAAAGTATGCTCTTTTAAAGTATTTTTGTGTGCGTCCACTCTAACTAGTCCCAATCTTCTCTTCCCACCCACCACCCCAAGCTCTTCATCCCAGTCAGTTGTAGCCTCCACTCCAGGCTCTTCCTCTATGTTCCACAGCTACTCAGTTTTCCTTCTTTTCTAGGTTCCTTGTCACAGTCTCCCCTGGCAGGCTCCTCATATGATCTCACTCCAGACCATCCCACCCTCAGTCCCTAGCTCTTTACTCAACTAGGGTCAGTCTCCTCCTTACTTGCCAGGTTTCTTGCCTCCTCTGTATTCAGGTCAGACAGTTTTCTTCTTCACACTGCTGAGACACCAGCAAAGGAACTCAGGGCATGGGGGGACACAGCACAGGAGAGTATTGTTGCTCTCAGTTCTGGGTACCTAGCACCACAACATCCTCCAGTTAAATGGAGCAGCAACGGTTCATCTGCTGCAATCCTAGGATAGCATGTGGCCTGTGCAGAACGTATCTTTGGATAATTTAGCTGCCAAACATTAGCAAGTCTCCTAGAAATCACCTTACTCTTTCCCTCTTATCCCCAAATGAGTCAAAGAACAGTTCTCAGTGTTCATGCTCCGCAACAGCCAAACCTAGGACATCATCTTTCAGCAAGGCCACGGCCAAAGCAGCCTGCAGCCTTACCTGAGGACCTGAAGCAAGAAAACCTCACTTTATTAAAGTTTTGTTCTGTTTTTCTAACCTGGACCCATACACGAATAGGGAGGGAAAGGTTGAAAAGCAATGGGAAGAATATGAAGCTAGAAGAGAGCTTAGGTGTATGGTAGGGTTATGTAAGTGAAAAAAGGCACAGGTGGCAAAAGAAGAGGTGCAGATGTTGTGGATGGAGTGTATAATGCCTTACATTCTAAATAATGTCATGCATTTAAACAAAAAGCAGAACCATTTTTGCTCCTATACAGCTCACCTTTATTGGGCCCAGAGTTCTTCAAAGTTGACCTACCATCAACAGCAGCAGTATCACCACCACAAGCACTACCATAAGCCACAGAAGACAGCCAAACATTCAGCACCCCTCATCCTTAACTTCCACTGGACTATCATGAAGCACTCTGAACATCAAGCCCAAAGTTCTTCAGTTAAAGCTGGCTTATGCAAGACTCCAGTTCCCTAAAAACAATA
Source organism: Pelusios castaneus (assembly GCA_007922175.1). Lineage (NCBI taxonomy): Eukaryota > Metazoa > Chordata > Testudines > Pelomedusidae > Pelusios > Pelusios castaneus. The sequence goes on from ML685899.1 coordinate 1,144,116, forward strand.
CCAACACCCGTCTCCATCAGGAAGTGGTGAGGTGAAAAGAAAAGAGCCAGGCCCTCCACTAACTACAGTGGCTTCTACAATGGACTGCAACTGCCAACTAATACGCGATTAACAATAGTCAACAAGGTTCATCAAAGAAAGACTTATTGCAGAAGTTATGTCCAAGCGATTTTGATGATGGCAGTAACAGTGGCTGGAAATTTAAAATGCCCCAGCTGCAGCAAAGCAGCAAGGTGGCAGCAAACTCCAACGCACGCCTGGAGCATTTTAAGGCTCACTGCCTTGCTCCTTTCTCCCTCCCAACTCTGTCCAACAGGGAAGGGTCAAGGTCGATCACAGAACACCTTCTCTATGTCCACAGAGCACCAATGTTCCTCAGAACACCAGTTAAAAAACACTGCTCTACTCTAAGAGAAAGTACAAGGAACTTTTCTATCCACCTAGAGCAGACAGGGTAGGTAATCTTGGTGAGCTAGACAAAGTAAGAGGCCAAGATTTTTTTAAAAAATGACTAATGAGCCTGGATACCTAACTTCAGACCCGTTAATAGGACTTGTTTTTCAGAGGGTGGGTGTTAAGCACTTTCTGAAGATCAGACCGTTAAGGTGTTTCAATCTGGCCACTCCAAGATTATTAGTCAACTTTTGAAAATTAAGGCCATAAATACTTTCTTCCCATTCTTAACACAAGGAAAAAAACTCAGATCAAGTCATTCAGCTGGGGAGCACTATGGTCTAGTCCAGCAGTTCCCAACCTGGTGGGGGAGCGGGCCCCCCCCCGGGGTGCCAAAGATTCCAGTGGGTCCAGGAGACTTCAGAACCATTGAGGTAATTTGATCCGTGAGCTCTGTGCTGGGTGAAGCAGCCTCGAGCTATGCATTGGTTGGAGTGGAGGAGAAGTGCCTCCCACCACCACAAGGGAGCAGCAGCTCTGAGCTCCACTCTGGCCAGAGCAGAAGAGCAGCCCCCCTACCCCCAGTCCCACACTTGCCAGGCACCCAGCTGCAGAGGAGCAGTGCTGCACTGGTGGGGGCTTGGAGCAGTCCCAGTCAATCCACCAGAGCCTGCCTCCATTACCCTCAGTCCATGAGGGGTGGAAAGAAGAGGGCCATAGGGGGCAAGTGGTGGTGGCTGTGCTAGGGAAATCTTAGTTTCTTACTCAGGTAAGAGTAATTTATTATTAATAATAATTATTATTATGTAATGTAGTAGTAGTATTACATCTTTTTAGGGGTTATATATGTTTATGGTCAGTAAGGGGGTGGGGTGTGGTGGGGGCCTATGTGTTTTACCTAGTGTTAATGGGGGGATCTCACTCAAAGATTGGGAACCACTGGTCTAGTCAATTAGACTAAACAAGTCAGGAGACATGAGTTTTAACAATGACTTGCTGTTTAACCATGAGCAAGTAATTTTAGTCCATCAGAGTCTCCTCATCTGTACCAGGGCAGTGATATTCAACACGGTTTTTTTGAGGCTTACCTAAAAAAAGTTTAAAATGTTAAAGCAAGTCAGCAACAACATTTAGTACTGTGCTCACTCCTTCAGAATACACAGCTGTCAGGAAAACAACCATTATCTTCATCCTTCTTGCTTTTGTTTGGTTTAAAAGAACTGGCATCCACTGACTGCAGATTAAAACACATCTGTGCCTTACCAACTCTGCATAAAAGCCTTATGAAGCTTGCATCAATACATAAGCTATGCAAAATTGCTACTTACTTCTGCCCACCTGATAGGCTTGTTGTGGAATACCTAAGTAACCTAAGTAACAGAACTGGTTTAATATCTAAATTTCTTCATGAAAATCCTTTCAGCAAGTGCAAAATTCAAAACAAGACAGATTAGAATAGATTTGGAGTTTTACAATTATGAGGCAAAATTTCTTAAATATGTTCTTAATTATTAAGTCACCACTATTCCTTAAAATTTGTATCTTCCAAACAACTTGTCTGAACTGCCTCAACTTTCAGAAAAATTCCACCCTGGCATAAAATCATGCATGAAAAGATTTAGGTAAAAAGACTCATTCTGAGTCACAGAGGCTGGAGTCTTAACTTTACAAAGGCTCTAATTGTGCAAGGTACTGAGTATTCTTACCAACTTCAATTCAACTGTGCTCAATTAGGTACTAAAATAGTTGTTATATTTACATTGTAAGTTCTACTGTAGTAAGAATAAAGTTCACGTTTCAGTTATAGAATATCAACTTTACAGCTTTCTTGCATAAAACAAAATATTTTGAAAATTCTTATGCTGCTAGCCAGTTTAAAGTCACCTTTCCGTTTAAAAAAAAAAAAGAGCCTCAGACTTACCTGCAACATTCCCACTATTTCCACTTTATTAAAAAAGATGAAGGAGTGAAGTGTTGACAGCATATTTTCCTCAAACACCGAGGGAGTGGGTAGAACCATATCTTGAATATACTGTACTCTGTATGTTTGATGAATTTTTTGCTTCAGCTCTGGATCAGATATAGGAATCACCTCTTTAAATTTTGCTGTTTTTGTCAGAAATTCCCTGTGTTTCCGTGACTGCGATAAAGAAGGATCATATTCTAGGCATCCAATTACGTCCATTATACATTCCTCAGAAAACATTACTTCAAAAAGTGCAGTTCTGTTCAAAAGGAAGATTCCCTTGATAATTTCATACAAGTGGTGTAGTCCTTCAATATTCTCCAAGTCCTCACACACATGAAAAATTTCTAAGAGCTTTTTAATGTAGCCCTCATTTTCCAATGCTAGGGCAAGTTTTTCACGACGCAATGGGGAAGGCAGTGAAGATGCCACAAGTTCCGCAATTTCCTCTAGTCGATTTAATTCACAAGATGGCAATTCTAGACCTGGTGAGGACATATCATCAAAGCGTTCCTCCTCAGATTCATCGACAAGGTCCTGAGTAATATCCACTGAAGGATCTTTTCCTTGAACCTATTACAATAAAATAATTTTATAAGTAATTTAAAAAAAAATTTCTACTGGCAATTTTAAAAAACTAATTCTAAAAATTTGCATTTCCAATAAGGGATGGTGGGAAGGAAAAAACGGAAAGTCTTATTACACTTGACAGCAGAAAGACTTCTAATCATATTTCTCTTAGAAGCATGATCTTAATGTCAATTATTCAAATTCATGAAGGCAAAAATAATTGCATGAATAAAAGTTTGCCATTTAAAAGCAATACAGTTTAGGTTCTGATGTGCTTTTTTAATTCTGGTATGAGAGGTATAATATAGGACACTGAACACCTCTTAATACTGAAGGATTTTGAAACAAAGAATAATTTTCTGGACTAGATACATATATTTACTAATCTATACAAAGCTGAATACTTAAATGTCAAGATTGAGGCAGGGAATAGAGAAATCAGAATTTGCAGAACACTTCAGGCAAAAAGTTATTATTATTATTACTACTGCTATTACTTCTCAGGTGCCCATCGCTAGAGCTTGAAATGTCCCATTGCCCAAGGTGAGTAAGCAGCATTCCCAGGTGAGTTACGTATCTTTTGCAGAAACTAAGCTTTCATTTAAAAATAACTTTTTTCTAACACTTATGGTTTTGAAAATATGGTTCTAACACAAACATATTAAACTGATGCTGTGCAATCTTCTGAAGTCTATATACAACTTGTTCAAGTATCTCTACTGCTAATCAGAGATTTCCAGCAGAATGAACTGATCAGTCTTGTCACTTTTTATTGCTATTTCTCACATCTGTGGAGAGTAGTGAAAATGACAAGATCAAGTCAGTTTTATTCTGCTGCAGATTGGGAAAACTGAACATCAGCAGACAGAGGCACTGGTGCTGTTCATTGAGAAAGGATGCCAAAATGATGCCCTTTAATTCAGTATCTTTGCACTAGTCAAGAAATTGAAGGAATGGAAACAGAGATTCTCATCCCACTAATGCAGCCAGAAGGCTAGCGGAGATATAAAACAATAGACACCCCATTCTTTAGCAGCCAGAAGGTTGTGGAAGAGGAAGCAAGAACAGTGAGACCACTGCTCCGTTCTTATAGCAGTCAAAGAACACTGGGGGAAGGAGAGATACAAAGCTTCAAATTTGGATGTCTTCCAGCTGCACCTGGATATAAAAGGCGGGGCCTCAAAATGTAATACAATGATAGTAATCTGGCAAGAAGACTAGCACATTCAACTTCCTTGAAGCTGGGGGTGATTGGCTTTTCACCTGGGTATTCCCCAGGAACAGTTGGTACCCCCATCTTTTGTTTCTGTCTATAGCTAACAATTTTAATTCTTTAGCTACTAGTTGGCTAGCAATATTTCCAATTGTGAGTACATTATTGGGAATTATTAGTGGGCTAACATAGAAAATAGGTCCTATAAGCATGTGCGTGTAAAGAGATGTATGAATGCAGAGTGATCTCCAAAGAGAAGTGGAAGAAGGAGCAAGACAAAATATACAGAACAGAATGTAGAAGAGGGTCGACAACCCCCAGCACGCCAGCCAAATGTGGCACGCGGGCCGAGCCTGAGCAGCGTGCCAGCGGAAGCCGGCGACCTGGCCTGCCCCGGGCACCTGTGGAGGATACGGTGAGCAGGGCTGGCAAAGGTTGCCGACCCCTGATGTAGAACAAAGAAGGGACAGGAGGAGAGGAAAGGAAACAGACATAGATAAGTGGATGGACAGAGAGAAAGATGTAAGAAAAGCAGAGAAAGGAGAAATTTAAAGAAAAGAGACTAATTTATTAAAGAAAAGGTAACAAGAAGCAGCAAATGAGATTTTAGTAATAATATTCAATGAATTTGATTAATCCTTGGCATAGTATTCAAGTAGCTATATAACTAACCAAATACTATTAACACTCATGGAATACAGCAGATACATGCAATATATATGTTCAATCAGCCCTAGTAGTAAAATACATTAAAAACGGTATGAAGTAGAATGATTGACAGACCACAATTCAAATGCAGTGCACAGTGAACAGTTGCATTGCTTTAAACTGACTTTTTGGGGAGACTACAGAGGCACAAATCTGACTACAATCCAATGGGTGTCAAATCTTTCAGGTCCTGCCAGTCATTAGAGGGACACCACCAACACACCTATGTAGAAGAACAATGCACTCAAGGAAATGAACCAAGTTCCCCTCTTTCTATCACAGCAAAAAGGCAACTGAAACAGGAGGGTATGAGAGAAAAGGGGGAAAAAAAGCACAAATAAGAAAAACTGATATGAAGAACACGGAATTAGAAGCAGCACAGGAACTAGCAGAGAAAAGGGACTAACATTAAGAAATCTATGAAATAGAAAAGACAACAGGTAGATAAATCAAATATAGTCTCTATCCTGTCGGTTTATAATCACTTCAACAGTGAAATACATTTTGAAGATTAAAAAATGAAGTAATTAGTAACTAATGAAATCATTGTTATAAAATCTCATGAAGTTGAACTTTGTGCAGACTTTCCTTAGGGAAGATGTGGGTGAATCTCAAAGACACTTCTAACATAGATTTGAAAGGTCTCCACAAAACTCTGTCAAACTTGGTCCCATACATTTATGGGGAAAGCAGAGGTTTCCTAATTACAAATATTGATTTTTTTCCCTCTGTATTTTTTATCTTACAAGTACTCCTCTTAACCTCATTGTTAAAACATTCCATAAAAAAAATAGAGCACAACATTGAGTCAGCCAAATAATCTTCCATTTTTGAAACGTACCTGACATATTTTTTCCCATATTTCATCACATCCTGCTTTTTCTTGAAAGCTAAGTGCCAAGTCATAATTTTCAGCTTCTGACCACACAATCAACGTGTCCTTGAAAGAGAAGCAATAGTGTCTTTCAGGTGAGTTATATTATAGCTATTACAGGCTTTATTAAAGCTTAAAGAGTGATCTATCAGTTAATTTTGCAAGGGAGGTGTAAAACCAAAAACCAGAATGACAGTATAACAATACATATTCAATCTTCATATTTCAAAGTTATATTTGAAGCTTCTAGGATCTTAGGATAGCCACATTTTATACAAACCAAAATAAAAAAAGTCAAAGAATAATACTGAATTTATTTTAATTTTACTTTACACGACTGAAAAATTATATCTCAATACTGTATATACCATTCTTTAGTTTCAAGATGCAAATATTCTCATTCCCTGTCTAATAAAAACATGCTAACAAGTACTATACATAAGTTTAATTAAACTGACTTCAATGGAACTACTGACAGTGCACAAAATTAAGCACATCCGTAAGTCATGCAGAATCAGGGCCTCAGTCAGCTTCCAGATCAGCTATGCCCCAGAAAACACTATGCTGATACAGTGTCTAAATACTATAGAGATGTATTTTTAAAAATTTGCAACTATAAATCTGCAACTATTATAGAACTGGGTGTATGAAACTCTTTTTATACACTATGCTCAACCGTATACCCTCCTCACCTTTATTTTAAGTCTGAAAGAATATAAACATTGCCAATTTGTAAGACTACAAAACAGATTAAAGTGGCACCAAGTTGTGCTTGTCTCTTACTATCCTAAGCATGTGACCATGTCCTAATGGTGTCCTGTAGTTTATGGAAATCAGCATAATATACACACGGCCAATTTTGCACAAGAGCAATAATACAGTGTGCATTTTCAAACAAACATATGAACCATCTGTCTGAGCAGTGCTACTGAAGAAACATGTTGCTAAAATTATCAGACTGTTGATAATTCCTTTTACATGCATCTTGGTATAATCTACTTTATATACAGTAGTGCATTCAAGTTTAGCTTGTTGTGTTGGTCCCAAGGTAGGTGAGGAAATATATTTTATTAAACAACTTCTCTTCATGAAGGGACAAGGTTTTTAAATTCATAGAGCTCGCTCTCAGGTTTGGAGAAAGCAACATTTAGGAACTCCTTTTTCAATTCTTGTAACAGATTCAATTCTTTTACAGAAATATGAATTACATTTATACATATGGACTGATAAAATAGCACCTTTTATAATCAAATGCAATATACACTCATTCATTGGATAGAAAAAAATGAAAACATCAAACTTTTCTGATCACATTCAGTATTTAAATCAGAAGCATGCTATAAAATTATCAGTGCTACGTCATGCATAACTTTCTTAGTTTACTATTATCATTTTAAAGGCATTAATTTTAAATTTAATATAGTGAGAAGTTACAAGAGACTTATAGAATTAAAAAACATTTCACATGATTGGGTTTTTGTTTACTTCAACAAGCATTAAACTAGATGTTAACTATAAAGGGAAGTGAGTGTTTTTATTTTAAAGTGCACTTACTGGAAAAACATCTTCATTGCTGCCTCTTCCCATTACTCACTCCCCAACAATATTAAAAAAAAATAAACTGTAGCCAAACAGTACAACACTACTATCCTACTTTACTGTGAGCCAGTCAATCAAGAAAATAATATCAATTTGCCATTACCAGAGCAGCCACAGAGCTTGAAATATACTATTGGGTTTATCTTGCAAATGGCACTTTACCTTTTCTTTTTCCAAAGGTTTGGGGAAGAGGTGGTGGACAGAAGGAAGAGATTTAGGAAGCCACCTCCAAAATACAAAAGGGAAAAGGTTGCAATGAATGATGTACCCTCTGCAAGACAGATCACAGTGCAAATGCTTTGGTGATAATAAACTGACAGCACACTGTGCTGCTGTCACTTGATGGGGAAGGAAAAATACACTGCCTATAATTTATTTTTTTTGGGGGGGGGGGGGGGAGACAATAGGAAAGAAAACTAAATATCATTGAAATAATCACATTAGAATCAGATATCAAATACTGATGTTTCTTCAGCACAGTTTCTTATTTTACCATCCCCTCACTGAAAACTTTAGTTACTATATGAATCTGTATCAAAGTCCAGCATTACTTATCCTGAAACTTTTGTCATTGGTATTAATATTGCAATAGCATCCAGAGGCCTCTATCAGAATCAGGTCCTGTGTTTACTTAAAAGATTAATTTCACCCTCAATAATAATACTAACTTAATATAGACTCTAGCAGAGTAGATAAAATTCTCATTTAATTGGATGCAGTAGGATTGTTGGATGAGATATTTTGAAGTAGAAAGAAGTCAATAGGTAAGATGCTATTGCCCATCTGTTGTGTTTTAAATAAGATCAGGCAGTATCCTTCTTTCTACCCTTTTCTAATATGGAGTTTCCATAGTATTCTATTTTTTGAAACATTAAAGAAATTACTAGCAAAAATAGTTTAACTAAAACATCTTTTAACAGCTTTCAAGGTTGCTGTATTTAAGCTTATAAAAGCACATTCCATTTCCCATAATGGTGCTTCCAAACTTTGTTAGAGCTATTTTATCTTGCTGCTTTCAACTCGTCATATATAACAAATGCATATATAGTCTGATCAAAATAAGTCTAGAATAAGCCACTACGTTATCTTTAATGAGAAGATATTCAACACTCTCTCTCCCCTCCACCCCCCGCCCTCACCCCCTTTGAAAAGTGTTTAAAAGGCATCAGAATATTTTGCTCTTTGTTGAAGGATACACTATTCTGCCAGAGTTTATAGTTCGATTGAATATAATTAGAAATTGGTGTCATCTCAATTTCTTAATTCTACAAGACATGCTCATCAGATAAAATATAACTACTATTTTAGAGGGGACTATCCAAGCTGTGTCATCACGTTTAGATCCATATATTAAGGTGGTACATTCATTTTTTGAAACAGAATACATTTTGGGGAAGTGACTGATTGCTGTTTGTCTTCAAGTGTACTTGAAGATCGAAGACTGTATGTATGCTTCAGTATGTGTATGCTTCTGACTTTCCTTTGGAAAAGGGCTTGTACTTGTCAGAAACACAATAAAACTTCTGATTTGGTCAGCCGGCTATTTTGGACCTCTTTACTGCTTTGAAATTAGAATATCCATGGCTTCTAAATGAAACGTATTTACAGTAAGTCCTAATAGGTGGTATATACAAGGGTTTTCTCTTCGCCTTTCCAAGAACAGGAGGCTGTACATATATTACATATGATTAACTGTTAATGCAAAAGGTAAAGAGATGGGTCTTTCATTTTATTTTTCTGTGTGTTTGTAAATTTCACAACCTTGGGCCACACACCAAGACTGTTCTGGGCTCAATCTTGGTGAGAAAGGATCTAGCATTCAAGAGGTCACACACTGCTTGCCGACTGTTTTGAGGACAGAAGCAAATTTAGTCTCTGAGACAGAACTCTTAATAAGTTAGGCATGGATTAAAAATAAGAACTTTGTATTTGAAAAGCAGTCAATGAAAGGAACAGAGAACTAAAGCAGAGTTAATCTCTTCACCCATCCATTATGGTAAAAGGAACTAATACTAAGGGATGAAAATAACCGTTTCTAATTGTTTTGTTATTTCAGGAATGTTGTTGGTATATGGAATTTTACTCAAAATAGTTAAGCTCATGGCTGGAAGACAGGAATCAGATCAGAGGCGATGGACAATTGCTGCTGGATTTTATATGCAGCATCCCACAAGGATCTTTCCTCTCCCCTATCCATATTTGTCACTGTATATTAGAGACTACTTAGCAAAAGCTTTTCTAAACACGATAGAGGGAACTACTGCTGAACAACCTTTCTCTGCTTTGAAGAACTATTTTGTGCCACGTGGATGTGTCAACAACGCCTTGTCCTGGGAAAGCAGAAGTTTTGCTGTTTGGTATGGGTAGTCAATAGTGATCTGTCCTTTTCATATCCTCCTTTATTGATTGCTATTACTTGGTCAGATGTAGTAAAATTGAAAATCCCAACCAGGAATTCTGTCCATGTCCTTTATAATGAAAATTATGTATTGGACAGAATACAAGTACTCTTTCAGCTTTAGTATTTGCAGAGACTGTACCCCGTTCTGCCCTGATCAACACAGGACTTGATTTACTGCCATACTCTCAACACGGTAATGTTATCTCTTGAATTTTATTTGGAACATAGCACAAAAATTAGTTGCTGGTTTGCCTAGTCTATCACTGACCATATGAAGTCCATTCCGTGTTAACTTTGGCTGCTTAAACTCACAAAGTTGTTTTTTAAAGCCCTAACATTGAAGGCTACGTAGCTATACTTGAGATCTCTTTCTTAAGCCTCACACTAAATTCTAGGAATATCACCACTGCAGATCAAATCAGTAGGTGATGTTTTGCCACAAGTATGGATACCATCTAGAATTTACTCATCTGTCTGAAATGACATCTGAATTCCTTTCTTCTCATTTTTAAAAGTGCCTTTTGAATTTTTTTTTTTAAAGCAGGAACAGTGTTGGCTCCATGTCATTATCATAGTCTCAATTTCTTGTCTCCATAACCCTACCAAAAACCCGCCACCTCATTATTTTTCCACCACATTCTAGAGTGGTTTAGTTTGACTGCTAATAAGCTGGTTACCAATTCTGTTATTGGAAGATTTGGGGGGTTATAAAATGACTAATTTCTTAGGAGTTAGTGCCTTGAAAACAATTCCACAATGAGATGAATCTTGTAGCAAGAGAAGCTGATCTTAATTCTAATAAATGATGGTATTCTGCAGTCTTTTCTTGCATTGGTCTTGGCATATCTAAAGGATCATCTTTTTGGCATCTATAATCAGTCCTCAGAATTTCACAGAAAAGATACCTTAATGTTACTTAGGGCAGGACTTCAATGACAGTGGCAAATTCACCTCTGCTGTCTGTGAAGACCCACTCAGCTGATCAGGAAATCGATCCTACAACATGACCCCAGCAACTGGGTAACGCTGGTTGGAAGGGAGGCCCCTTCCTTTGAACCAGTACAGTGTATGTGCAGGGAGTAGAGAAGCCAAATGTAGATACACAAGTTATTTTTAGTAACTTGCCTATCAATGTTCGACTGCTGCCAAAAACAGCAGGCAGTGTAGGCCTGCCCTTAGTCATCCAATCTACCATCTAACGGATGCCATGACATGAAGTTCTGATGACGCACTGCAGGCTGACTTGCTGGTAAACCAAGTTTCAAAATATTCTCTGAGACATCAGCTGTGTCTAGCCAGGACATCATGTTCCCTCAGTAAAGAATAGACACAGTTTCAGCTGTTACCTACTGAAGCAATCTTCTGGTGATATTGCTAGTATGATTGATGCTAATACCTTCATTCTGAATGTGGCCCCATACTTGCTCAACCTGGAGGTACCTGGTTCTTTAAATCACTTTTAGTCTCCTGAAAACTACAGAAGACATGAAGTACTCATCTATAAGTGATCTTTTTCATGGCACTTGACCTATGGATGTTTAATAGCTAAACTTGTATTTTTAGCTGCAATGCATTTCAAAAAGTTGGGATAGAATAAAATATTTTCATAATATGGTCTTGTGGTATTCCTTCGATGAACCATCTATCTAGTCAGCTTTATCCAGCAACAGTGAAAAAGAAATCTGTTTGGCAAGAAGGAATCCATTTGGCACCATGTTGGTCTCTTATTAGAAAAGAAAAAGGCATTCATTGTCTTCTCTTGTTCTATTTCTTCTGACCAAACAAATTCCTAGCCTATATTCTAAATTGTCCTCAACTATAGGACAAAAATTTTTATTTCCTAGGGTCTGAATTACTTCAGGTTTGTCCTGTTGGTAAAAAGTACACATTTCTTTTTTTCTGCACATTTGATCACCTTCTCACAAATCTCTTTTGTACATCCTGCAAATTTAACTCATCATGGCTACAAAAGGAAAATGAGGGACAGCTGGGGGGGCACGGCCAGCAGCGAAAAGGAGCTGCCTCTCCTGGAGAAGCTGCTCCTGGCCCCGCCCCGGCACCTGCGGAGGGCTGGGGGAGGGAGGGGTGGCAAAGGGGGCTGCAAAGGTTGCTGACCCCTATGCTACCGCAATGCAAATAAATAAAAAGCATAAACTAGGAATGCTAGTTCCAAAAACCTTGGAGTACTATTTAAAATACACAGAATTAATCTGTTTAATGCCCATGTGAACTCGGATACTCCTCTCGATCTTTTATTGTATCCTCCGTATTTAATGGACCAAATATTTCCTTCTTCCACTTCTGTTTGCAGTCCTAAATTTTTATTTTTACAATTCTTTTGATAATTGGTTAAAATAATCTAAAATTGAACTCCATTTATTGAAACAGTGTGGTACTAAAAGTATACACTACCTTCTATAGATTAAACATACTGTATTATGAAGCTGAACTGTAGTGCCTGTCTAAATTTGGATATGAACTCTATGGCGCATGGACTGTCTTCTTTAATGGATTTAAAAAATCCAAGTAGAGAAGTCTGTTTTATTGGTCATGTAACCGATTGGTCACATGACTCTAAGACATACCTTGCCACAGCAGAGGAACTGCTAGGAATAGAAGATAGCAATTTTTCTGTTTGTTTTTAATATTAGTTTTGGATTTATTCTCTTTTGCATTAGTTTTGGATTTCATGATCATTTAGTCTGATCTGCACATTGCAGGCCACAGAACCTCATCCACTCCTGAAATAGATCCCCAAACTCTGAATTACTGAAGTCCACAAATCACGGTTTAAAAATTTCATAGAAACATAGAAACTGGAAGGAACCATGAGAGGTTGTCGAGTCCCGTCCCCTGCGCTTCATGTTATAGAGAATTCAGTATTTACACTAGTTTAAACCCACAAGTTATTCATGCCCCTTGCTGCAGAGGAAGGCAAAAAATTCTCAGGATCTCCAATCTAATCTGGGGAAATATTCATTCTTGACCGCAAATATGGTGATCAGTTAAACCATAAGCACGCTGGCAAGAACCACCAACCAGATACCTGGGAAAAACTTCTCAGTACTCAGAGCTCTCCCCATCTACTGTCTTGTCTTCAGCAGTTGGGGATTTTTGCTCCAGGCAGTCGCTGATGGCCACATGCCAATGTAGGCCATTCCATCATACCAGCCCCACTGTTTTGAGGTCAGTTAGGTTTTTTGCTCTGATTGCTCTCCTTGGAAGGCTGTTCCAGAAACCTTTACCTAATTTTGGGCCTAAATTTACTGACAAGCCAGTTTACATCCATTTTTCTGGTGTCTACATTGGCTCTAACTTAAATAACTCCTCTCCCTCCCTGGTATTTAGCCCTCTGACGTATTTATAAAGATCAATTGCATCTTCCCTCAGCATTCTTTTAGTTAGGCTAAACAAGCCAAGCACTATCTCTTCTCGTAAAGTAGGTTTTCCATTCCTCAGATTATCCTAGTAGTCCATCTCTGGACCTGTTCCAGTTTGAATTCATGCTTCTTAAACATGGGAGACCAAAAATGCATTCAGCTTTTCAGATGAGGTCTCACCAGTGCTTTGTATAATAGAACTAATACTTCCGTTTCTACTGGAAATACCTCATGCCTTAGGATTATATTAGTCTTTTTTACAGCCGTATAACTTTGACAGCTCATTGTTATCCTGTGATGAACCCACACCTAGATCTTCCTCCTCCTCTGTTGCTTCCAACTGATAAAATCCCCAGCTTACAGCAAAAATTTTTAGTCCCTAAATGCATGACCTTGCACTTTCCACTATCGTAGAACCACAGAGTTATGAACATGTCAGAAACAGAGATGTTTCATAAAACTGAAATGTTCATAATTTTTTTTAAACCTTCCCCCTTTTTAGTAGTTTATGTTTAACACAGGGCTGTGCTGAATTTGGGGTCAGGGGAGGGAAAGGTGTCTCGCGGCTGCCTGATTGCATATGTCTGGTTCCAAATGAGGTGTATGGTTGACTGGTCAGTTAGTAATTCTGATGTTTGTAACTCAGGTTCCACAGAAACGTAATTTGCATGAGCTGACTTCAATATAACTATAACAAGTGAGCAGTAGCATTTGTCCCTTTCTAGTACTGAAAGGATATTGTGCTTTTCAATAGGACATACACACATCAAATTCCTTTTTTTAAAAAAAAGGAAGAAAAAAAGACTCTTCAGGCTAGCCACATACACAACTAAGTAGTTTAAAGATGTGAAAATCAACTTTAAGATTGCAAAAAAAACCAAAAAAAAAAACAGGCAAGCAACAAAATTTCATCTATTTGTTTGGAAAAGTGGCATATTTTGGGCAATGCTGAGTTGTATGCCTTACTGCTTAGAAAGATGGTGACCAAAGTTTTAAGCATACAGATATTTGCATGTGTGAGTTTAAAGGAGAAAACTTTAAAAACAGGCTTTATATAAAGGGGCAATCAAGTTATTTGAAATAAGGTCCATTTAAAAAATGGATTATAAATAATTTAGGTATTATAAAGTCTCAAGTACCCCTGCTAATTTGTAATTTTAGAATCAGACTTTGCAGTTTTTCCAGATGTTTTGTTGCTGTGTAAAACACACAGATACTCACATGGGAAAATAATTATACAGAGAAAACAGTACACTCTAATCAGACACAAAGACTGAAAAATATTTTCTCTAATCTTTCAGTTACTTGTAATAAAGGGTGGTAAACTCAGGGAACATTCATAATGAAGAAACAGTCTCCCTTTAAAAAGAAAGGCAAGATAAAATAATTAAAGTTTACCTGTTGCTTCTGGTATGCAGTGTTTGGGTTAATTTTGGATTCCAAAAGAAGAGAACCTGAAAAAAAATGTTTTTTAAGTTTAGTTTTAATTCTACAATTGTACTGAATTTAATAATGGGGACTGAAATTCTCTTTTCGATCACTGATCCACTAAGTACACATTATAAATACATACAACCAGGAACACAATGTTCAAAGCTTCATCCCCAATCATGCAAACAGGAATGCACATGCTTTACGTGAATAGTTTCTTTGAACTCAACAGGACTCCTCACAAATAATGTTAAGAACATACATAAGCATTTGCAGGACTGGTGCCTTATAATCTATTCTGACTTCATTAATTCCTCCACCTAAACTGCAGTTATGATATTAAAGTAGAAAAATAAAGGGTTCCTAAAGGTAGCTGATGAAGCACTTACTGATGTTGTGCGGAAATCTCACTGGTCACATGATGCTGGCACTCTATTTCTGTGAAACCTCATTAAAGAGTTCACGATCTATGTTAACTTCTTGATACTACTTTTTCCATGTAAGAAGTTACTGTAGTAGCCACAAGAATGGTATTTCATCACCAACTGGCAATAGTTCACACAATCACATTATAAAAACTAGAAATTAAGGTTAACCTTAAAAGCAATCCAAAGAGGTAAAGGTATGAAAATGTACAGTTAAGACATCCCATACAGACTTGTGATAATAGGCAGAGTTAAAGTTGTATGGGGTATCTGAACTGTGATTTTCCATACCTTCAGCTGTTTGGATTTTATTTATCTTAACTCTGAATTTCAAGTATAATTACAACACCATTAATATTTTCTATTTAATTCAGTCTTATCCTTAAGTTACTGGAATGTATGCTTCACCTTAACTAAACCTTACTGTAGTAGTCTGTCCAGGAATAGAAGTGAAATTAAAATACTTAAAACATTTTTCTTCGCGCAGAACTCTAAAATTTCTAAACGATGAAAAGTAATTTCCCATGAAATAATAGAATTTGAAAAGGACACCTCAAATTCCAATGATAATTTCTGAATCCCATGGGGGGAGCCATCTTGCTGAACTTATCATTGGAAATTAATGTTCAAATATCTGAATGGTTCCTTAATTATAAATCCTTTCCTTAAAAACCTATGTTAATAATCTGGAAAGAATTACTGAAAGAATTTTACACTTGTTTCTCACACAGTCAGTTACAAACTATGGATCTAGACTAGAGTCTAGACAGAGTTCGTACCATACCTGAAGGATTCCCAGTGACTTCAATAAGAATTTTGGTTAAATAAGGACTGCAGGATTAGACCAACATCACTTTTTTAGCAAGATGGCTACTAAAAGCAGTAGAACTGAATACCAATCTTAATGACAGTTGCTCCCCCATGATAAAAGTGCTTACCTTATAAATTTAGAATGTTACAAAATGTTGATGTGCAAACAAAACCACACACAAACCAAATCAGTAACAGAATATATAGTTTTTAAAAGATTATAAATACATTCACTTAAAAGACAAACATTTTATATAGTTTTTCCTTTACTTACCTGCAACTCGCTTACTATTTATTAAGTCTAAGACCCATGTCTTATAACCACATAAAAACAATAATCAATAGTTGATTCCAAATATGGTGTTCATATCAACTGTTGCATAACAAAATCCTCAATTCAGATATATGACAGATTTTCATGTGTTTTCAAAAGCAAATCTATTTGCAAGTTGAAGTTCACACAATACATTTAGTAGACAAACTATTTTTCCCCTCAGAAGTTTTGTAGTATATACTTGAATATTCTTTTGTCAGTTAATCATATATCTGCTAGCCAAATATTTTTTCTAAGAAATTTGTAAATAGCCTCAAGCCATCTATGAAATTCCTATCACATACTAACTTAAAAAAAACAAACACAAAAAGCAACCTAACCCCACAACCCTGCTGAACTGACAAGTCCTTTTTTATTGTAAGATGGGTGTAATTAAGGGCTTATTTACACATGATCCTATTCAGTAACTCCATCTGTAAACACATGTGTACATTCTTAATCCATATTGAATGCAGATTGAGGTGAACCTGAACAAGTGTCCACATATAGAATTATTCAGGAATCGCTGTTCCTGAGTATCCTCACAAGCAGGCAAAACCTAAAAGGCCCCTAAATACAGCTATTTGATGGCCTTAAAGTCTATGAGTGAATTCTGGATCTTAATGTGGATCTCTATTATAGAGGCTTCCTCAAATATTTTGATATTCATAAAGGAACCAAGGAGTAAATGGAGGAATCTCACCGTAAAGAGAAAGTCTGTTTAAGCTCTCAACTTGGTAAGTGGCAATAACAAGAACAAACAGTTAAATAGTGTAAGGGATTGGAATAAGATTTTGAAGTAATGCTATGTAATTCACTTCAATGTAGCAGATCTTAATTTCAAGTCCTTTTTTAAAAAAAAAATGTGTATATACACGATATGCAAATTTATGTATTCCCATTATTAATTTAGCCGATTCACTTCTATAACATCTTACTGAACCAGAAATGTTAAGAACTAGAATGTGTGTCCCATTTATATAAACAGATATCCTAAATATCAACTTATGATACGAGCTTATTACTATACAACTCCTTTTGCTTTTGGGAACACAGTTGTGCAGTACCACTTTAACTGCCATCCTTACGAAAAGCAAGGTGATAATTCAACATTATTAAAACCAAATAATCCCTCTTACAATAATAATGTCTCCCTACTTCATATTCTTAACTCATTAGCCCTCATGGGAAATATTTTCTCGGTTGGGTTTTTCCCTTCAGCAAAACAAACAAAGGAGTCTAGTGGCACTTTTACAGACTATCAAATTTATTTATCGCATGAGCTTCTGTGGGAGAAAATCCTACTTCATCAGATACTTGAAGATGGAGAATTACAGATGAATGGGAAGAAAATAAATGCAGGGAAGTGTAAGTTATAGGATCAGGTCAAACCAACCTGATCCTATGACTTACACTTCCCTGCATTTATTTTCGTCCCATTCACCTTTGGAACTTCCCTTTAGCAAGGCTACCATATAAAACAATGGCTGGGAACATGTGTAATGTAAGTGAAAGCCCAGCTGAGCCAAGTAACCCTCCATCTGTGCAATCTCCCTCAAACAACCAATTAAACTATTGCATGCAAATTAGCTGTAAAGTAATGTGGTGACTAGTTGAATTAGCTATGATATCACAGCAGTCTAGGATTCCTGGCACGGCATAAATATTTGCCTTACCGTAGCTGAAAGCCCATGCTGCTGTACTAGGGTAATTTGCAAGTTCTTATCCATTTTGACTTTGCACATCTGACAATGATGGACCACAAATCCCAATGATGATTAAACCTGGTCATACTTTAAACAAAAAGAGCTCTCAAGAGTTTGTAGCAGTTTCTTCAACTTCACAATGAATCTACAGACATTACATGTTTAGAATGACACACAGACAGGCTTGGAAACAACTTTCAAAAGGGATGGTGGAATCAAAAGTCAACAGAAATCTTCAAGTTTGTGTTTTGATGAACATTTACTGGACAAATTCCACAGATACTGGGTTTCTGAAAAAAGTCAAGAGAATAAGTAAGATGATCTTGTACGTGAGATTAATTCTATGATTGACACAACAGTACAGAGTGTGGAAAAACAATTCAAGACAATGTCCTTGCCTATGTCTGACGACCTCCTTTCAGGTTCATCCTTCCCTCTCTATCATAAAGATCGGTTTTTATAGCTCTTTTCGATTACTACTATCAATATTGCTTTCTTCCATTCTGTACCTGATACTTGCAACACCCTTCCAAAATGCATTTGTCAAGACTCCGACCTCCTGACTTATTTTTTTCTAACTGCCTGTCCTGAAAACTCATCTTGGACTCCCATAGTCAAGCTGGGTTCTTCACATAACCACGTGAAGAAAGTTCTGCAGGGCAAACAATGCACTAAGTGACATCTGTACAAACCCATTTAAAGGTAATGTGCATATGCAGCTAACTGAAGGAATAATGTGAACACTGCAAGGTTACCTCTGGAGAGAAGAGTACGATTTGGTCTGCAGAACATCTATCATTGGGAATTGTATGTGAGATGGAAAGAACCCAGCTTGAGTCTTACAGATCAGGTCAGCTTTGCATAAGTGAGTAGAATGGGAATGGTTTGATTCATAAACAAAACAATTCTGACAGGGAAATGAGCAAGAATAACTCCAGAACCCAACAATGCTGTATCTTGAATCACTGTTTAGGAAAGAATCCTACCGGTACTTTAAATATGGTAAGCCAGTGGTCCTCAAACAGGGGTCCTCAGCACCCTTCGTGTTTCTCAGTGGTTGGAGGAAAGTATTTTTGTTGGAATTTGGGGAAGAAGTGTAGGAAACAGCTTCTCCTACAACCCTAAAAATTAGCTGGATGCTTCTGCTACGATGATCAGCAATGAAAGTTATTTAACAATGTAAGTCACACTACTGAGCCATCAGTATACAGGCTGTCTGCAAACTTGGGAAAATACTTCAACACTGCCACTTTTGCTCATGTTGCTTACTTCACAACAATGGAGGATTTATTTATTTATTTTTTTAAATGATAGCTTCAGTTTAGGAGCATAATGCTGAAAGAAAGTATAGGCAAAAGGTGGATTCTGTGGTAAATTCTGCTGTTATAGAATTCAGTAGTTCCGGCTATAAGAAGCTCTCTTATGAAAGAGTCCACAGAATGGCATGAGAACAAAACTACAAAGCAAACACTATTTTCTTTAATACTACTTTAATACTACTTTCTTTGATAGACTATTTCATAGTCTAATAATGTATTAACATTTTTCCCATTATTTTCCATCTTAAATGTTTATTTTAAATTTCAATCCATTACTCCTAGTTTTACCTAAAAGGACAGAAGTGTGTTACCACAGAATTAATCATGCTAATGAAAGCAGCAGTGACACCATTGTTTTTGGGACAGTGTGTATTTCCGCCTCTGTAAGAGAAGGAAAGGGGACCTTGCTACTGCCACTGTTTTTTGTTTGAGGGGTGGGGAGAGGCTAATACTGGTTAGAGGAGAGGCACAGAATTAATTTGGATATAGAATTCACCTATCAAGATGCTGGGGTCTTCAGGCCCCAACAGCAGAGAGGTATTGCCAAGAGTAAGGCAAGGAAAAAGTGAAGACATGGCTTGGTAATCAGTATATTCAGACATGGAAATGAGCTTAGTAGATGAACTAATAAGTATTTAATAATTTTCTTAATCCCTAAAATAGAAAATATTTGTGTCATTAAGTAAATGGTATAATTTATCTAGAATATTTTTTTCAGTTCTTGTCACCTTACCTCAAAAGAAAAATCAACAAAAAGGAGGTTCAGAAACAGGCAATGAAAATGATTTAAAGGCATAAAGAAGCTTCTGTAAGAAGAATAAGACTATTCAGTTTATATAAGTGACAAGGAGGAGGATAGGATACAGGTATTTATTAAAGTGAATGGTACGAAGAGTGGAAATCAGGCACTCCTTTACTTTGTAATAACAGAAGTATAACGAATTGACTGCAAAACTTTCTTTCCCAAAAGTAAACCAACATGTGGCACTCACTGCCACTTCGGTATCATTAAGAGAAAGGAGTTTTATAGGTTCCACGTAAAGGACTAGACATTTATACAGATAATGACAAGAACATTCAATTACAATAGACGGGATTTAAAACAATTAGGAGATATAAATCTTCATGGTTCAGGGCATAAGCCATCCTTTACGTGGGTACAGAAACAGATTTCCTGTATTGGCAGGTTATTCTCTGTTGTCTACATAAGGATTTCTTGAGATCTCTGGTTCCTGCCACTGTCAAAATTAGGGCATTTGACACAACATGGACCAATGGCCTGAGCAGGTCTGGCAATTCCTACATTATAGTGCCCTACCAGGTCACAGATAAAAATTGACTATTGGTTGTATTCTCCCTTAGTAAATTCTGAAACTCAAATTGGTCTACCAGCTTTGCGAGTAAACCATTAAATAAGAAGTCCTGGGGCACTTTTAAAGACTCACGAATTTATTTATTATATGAGCTCCCATGGGAGAAAATCCCACTTTGTCAGACACTTTAAAGATGGGGAACTCTTTTCTTCCCACAAACGCTCATGTGAAATAAATTTGTTAGTCTTTAAAAGTGCCCCAGGACTCCTAGTTTGTTTTGCTGAACTGGACTAACACGACTACACCTTTGGAACCATTAAATAAGATCCACTATCTCAAGAGCAGTAAGTTAAATCCAAACCCCCAAACTGGGAGGAGGAAACAGTACAAAGAAGAAAACACCATAATGGAAAGGGGAGAAACTGTCAAAGAAAGAAGATACAAGGACTAAGCAGGAATGAGAAAACATGTGGAACACTAATAGGGTTTCCAGTGCTTGTCAGTTTTGATCCCTACCTTTAACAAAGGAGTTCAACAGAAATGCTGAAGGGTAATGGAAAGAAGGAAGAAGGGACTAGAGCCCTATAAAACGCATCTGTGCATTTGAAGTATACAGTTTGGTATCACCCTTGTTTTTTATGCACTAATTGATCACACTTACAAATATTTCATGCAATAATAGACCAAATAACATTTTAACTTCCATTGCATACAAATTTGCCTTCAAAACTATCTGAGCCACTGATTTCTGCAATTGAGAGAAAAATAAATATTAATCTGATAATGTGACAAGAACAATTACTACAGGGCATGTTTGCCTAAAAGTTCTGGTATTAACCTCAGTGATCAAGAAACTTACGTTTTTGAAGAGGATTTTATTACCCAACAATCTTACAAACTGCATATGCTGTAAGAGGTATAACAGCTAAATAAACTGAATGTTAATTAGGAGTTACTCAAGTTGAAAAATTTTAGTTCATCGATTAAATATTTTTAAAATTATTGATAATTAAACCTTAAAATTCAGTAACTCCTAGATGAACCTTAAAGTAATATTTACAATACTTCATACTTCCACTTTGTTTTAGAGAGCTATATAAGCTCATTAACAGCAAATAAACTACCAAAATCAAATCTGATTTAGGGTCAAATCAGTATATGCACATCCTACTGAAATCAGTGGAGGTCTGTGCAGTGAGAACAGACTGCCCCTTGACAGTGATTTTACAATTGGCAGCATTTTATATTAAAAAATTCTGCCCACACCATTATATTTTTAAAATACCATCACTATATTTGCTTTTTTAATATCACTCTTTCATTTTATATTCGTTATATTGTACTCATTTGTTCAGCTCTTGAAAGATGAAGTTGTGTTAGGTGAGTGCTATAATTATACCACTGTAAAATAAGCCTGTTTACAGTTTAGTGGTGATTTGCCTCTCCCCCTCCCCCCTTAATTCAACAGCACAGGTCCACTGCCATTTTGAGGGGGGGGTTCATCTCACGTAAAGAAATAAGACCTGCAGAAAAGACTGTAGAGAATAATCTTTACCAAAGAAAATTTGAAATCAATTACATATTTGGCTTTCTTGATTTATTATTATTAATATAGCAATTTAAAAGACTTAGGTCAATGTAATTAGCATTTAAACATTCTTTTGATAATCATCAATTTTCTAAATTTGATTCCTCCACAATTTAAGATTTCCTTACGGGCAGATTCTCAGGACATTCCCCAAGAATGACTCAATTAAATGAGTTACCTCAATGAAGTTTTATTTTTATCTTTCAGCTTCAGCAAAAGGAAAGCCAAATGAGCATGAGAGAGAGATTACTATCAATTGTAGCAATCTGCAGGGATGATCCATAATAACCAGATGTAAGACAAAGTCTGAAAATAGCTATGCTCAAAGAGACATCACCAAATATGTAACTATATGGTTAAACAAAGAGATATGACAAACTTCATTCAGTGTACTAGTGTTAAATAAAGCAAGACATACTTCAAAGCTTAATCCACAATACCACAGCAACAATTAACTCCCTGATCCAATAATCATGGATAATTCTTTAAAAACACCTACTATAATGTAGTGATTTGTAGAGAAATGTGTTTGAAGTGTGAGGAAAACAGGTGACAATGCTTTATTTTAAGTGAATTTATGATTTAAGAAGTAATTCTAATGCAGTTTTATCATAAGCGCAGAATACTGTAGCTGTTAAACCACCCATGTTGTGTCCTTTGTATTGCCCTGAAACCAACAATTTAATACTGTAATATGTATATCCAAACATTATAAAACACCATTTAAAAGCACTTCTAAAGTCTGAAAATATATTTGAAACCCAACTGCAGCAACCTAAATAGGCTAAACACCATACTGAAAGAATTTTAAAATATTTTATGTTCAGCAAATATAATCCAAAGTGTGAATCATTTCTTCATTCTGGGGATTACTGACTATTTCAAGAAGGGATCCCAAGTAGTGTTCATGCAATGATCATTTTGGGAGCCAAGAAGTGGGGATGTTGTGTGTGTTAATAGTGCAATATGTGCTAAGTGTATTTGGTATGCAGCATTATGTGCGTCTCTAATATGAACAAAGTGTGTATCTGATGGTTCGCGATTGTGTCATTGTAATCTTCTAACCCTATCACTTGGCCTTTCAAATCGCAACTGTGGTCAGTTCTTGTGAGTCGCATACAAATTACGCAGACAATGTCATGGAACAGATATACAAAGCACAGTATTTTTTTTGATGGATTGAGAAAAGGGGACTACCATTACTTGCCATACTCTCTCTCACACACACTTACCATCACTCTCTGCTCTGACAAGCAGGGACATGCCCTTCAGCCTCTCCACATATCCAGAGGACACATGTCCGGTGCCCCGATCATCCCACTGGCGGTCTTCATTCAGCGTGTAAACTTTCACCCTCCGCCGGGTGTCAGTCATCCTGCCGCCTGCCACACCACAGCCACCACCCTGGCTTGTGACACCTGAAGGAACAGGAGGTTGGAGGGGGGCTAGGCCCCCCTCAAAGGAGGGACACAGGAAGGAGGGTAGCAACCCCACAGAGACCCTCGGGACTGCTCCTTATGCTTCACTGCTAGGGCAGTCTCCTCCTCATCCCCAATATTTGGAGGCACAGCAGAGCGCTGGGGAAGGGGGTGGCTGTGGGAAGCTGTTTATCAGTAGTGCTAGCGAGGAGCCCGACAAGGAGGGAAAGCCAGGGGCAACAGAAGCCAGGTGGGTTGCCGGGTCTAAAGGGACAGGGGGGAGAGGTTGTTAGAGGATGGGAAGAGGCTGGCAGAGGAAAGAGGGCTTTGGGGGCTAGCGGCGGGTTGGGGGAAGCAGAGGGAAGGGGTGGCAGGGCTGGCAGTGCCAGGAGAGGGGTGACTCGGAAGGGCAATGTGCCGACCGGGAAGAGGGCAGGAGGAAGCTGGATTAGCAGAGAGACGCGGGGTGGGGAAGATCGACCGCAAGGGGAGGGAGCGGGGCCAGTTCACCCCCTGCCCAGCGCTCGGCTCTATTGTGCGGGCGCTGCCCAGGCCCGACGCCCCCTCGCAGTTCGTCAGTCTGAGGGGCAGAGCAGGCGCGCACCCCTCCTTCCCCAGAGGGGCTCGTGGGCGGGCAGCGGGCGCTGCCTATCCCGGGCAGAGTGCGGGGGCGGGCGGGCTCAGCGCCCCGTTTCCCCCATGGGCTCCCTCGCAGGCGGCAGCTTCACTCCCAGCCCGGCTCCGCCGCCATATTCTTCTTCCTCCTCCTCCCGCTACCGCTGCGGCTCAGCCCCGACTCCCCGGCCCGCTCCGCTGGTCCGGCCCGCTCCGCTCCGAGCGCCCGGCAGACAAGGCCCCTTCCCGGCCGGACTGGCTGAAGCGCGGCGAGGAGGCCCGTCCGTGTCCCACTGGCTCCGTCTCCGCCTCAGTCACTGCGCGGCCGCCATCTTGGTTTCACCTCTCACTGAGGCGCGGGGTCTCCCAGCCAGTGGCGGCACGGGCCGCCCGCCAGCATTTAAAGGGCCAGCAGCTGCAGATTGAGCTTGTGCTAGGGGCCGGCGGGGGAGGCAGAAGCTATTTACCTCAGAGGAGCAGCGCGTTCCAGCCTGGCCGCATCACCCAAACGCCTCAGTCAGTCACCTACGCTGTGCACGCCCCCACAGCACCTCTCTGACCACCGGGCCGCTCCCTGCGGGGAAAGGGCAGCCCTATACCCCATGCATCACCAGACAGCAGCCTCGCGCCTCATCATGCAGCATGTCCACTCACGCAGCACCCCACTGTACCATACCCTGTGGTGCAAGAGGAGAGCCCTGCTGTACAGCACCCCACTGCTCACCCCACACACAGCACCTTCGGGAGTAGAACACCTCAAGCTCTAAGGGCAAAACCCATTCCTCAGCACCCCACCCCTACTCCTTATGGTGCAGTCCCCCCCAGCCCCAGCTGCTAGGGCATCACCCTACCCTGCACACTGCATTCAACTGGGGGGTCTGAGAACAGTAACCAAAGTGGTACCCCCAGCTTAGTTTAGAGCCAGCCCTGGAGCTGAAGGGTGGCAACAATGCAGCACCCACACAATAGTGTGCATATAAGAGCCATAAAGGCATTACAGATAATTCTCACTTACAGTGCAATGTTTCCTCTCTGACATCACAGGCCAGGAGCCATGCATCAACCCAAATCTCAGTGTGTGTAATAGTGATATTGTAATGTTATATTGCCTGGAAATACTTCATCGTCCCTGGCTCGGCCCTACGTTAGAGGAACTGCCACAGTGATGCAAAGTCACCTTATTCTATTACCTCTGCTTGGGACCAGCTCCAGATTCAGTAACACCCCATTGGTCCTTAAGACTTGAAATTCATTCTGAAGTTATCCAACAGTGGTGAAAGTGCTACTATGATGTGCTCCTACCTGTCTCTGTTAATCGGGCAGCAGGTTGCAGCATGGTATAGGAGCTGCAGCTTCTGAGACATAGCCATTGGCTTCCTGAGGGAGAACAAATAGAAAGTCTAACATGGATGTGACAAATACATGGACAAGGAGTGGTTAAAGTGGGAATGTCAGGAAATACCATTCCTGGGTCCCACAAATTTCATAAATTTCAGTCCTATGGATTCCTATGGGAAGGGGGCCCATAGATTAGAAAGATTCCGGGGTTAGAGCCCTGCAAATCTGTGGATATCCACATTATATCTGCAGATATCCATGTCCGCAGATACAATATCCACAGACCATTTCTTGGCAGATGCAGATCTGCATATTTTTATTTGTGCAGGGCTTAGAACCTTGCAAACACACGAATATCTGTATTATATCCACATCCACAGATACAACACGGATATCTGTGGACCATTTCTTGCAGATGCAGATCGGATGCAGATCCACATATATGTATCCAGGTAGGGCTCTAACCAGGGGCCCATTCCCAGGCCCATCAAATTATACTTAGATGGTCTTGCCCCCAAATGCAAAATGTGTCTCCAGGAGTAGCAGGAAGGAGCCTAGTATGAGCCCAAGGCTTTGTTCATCATGACAACTGGTGATCAGATGTCCTCAGTTGAACAGGGAGGCTGAGCATCAGGAATTTTCTTGCCTCACTTCTTTCCTGGATTAGGGCTGAGTCCCACATTTTCATCTGTTTGCTGGACCTCTGCATTCTGTCCAGCAAAGCTGGAGCAATCCTGCTGCAAAAGTACCTTTTCAGGAGGCTCCCTCATTACAAGTGATACAAAAGTTAAACAGCTTCTGGTAGAACGGCTGTTGGTTTGCCACAGACAGATGAGATGTAACAATTGCAGTAACAAACAGACGCTGTTGAATCACTGCTGCCAACATCATAGCATATGTCTTACAGATTTTTTTTTTTGAAGGCTGCATTAAAATTGAAAAAAAATGTAAAAATCACTGGTGCCAGCAGACCTTACACACCCATCACTATACTAGGAGAATCTATTGGAAGACACATTCGAGCTACACTTAATACCCATGGTATTTTTCAATAAAATTAATTTTGCTGGGTCTAATATGCCACAGCCCTAGACTAAGGTCTCTTCAATTAACAATTATTTAAGAAAAGATATCCAATCACCACTATTTCCACATCCCTGTCATAAATTTTGTTTAGCCCATTATAGAGATTATGGCTAACCACAAAATTTGCATCCATATGTGAACTCTTCCAAAGTCCAGTTGTGGACATTTACTTGGGGCCCACCTCTAGGCATCAGCAGGGATCCAATGGTGGGTTAGAGCTGGCTGTGAATATATCTCCATCCACCCTACAAAAACAAACATCATTAAACATTAAAAAAGCCCTTCAATACTGTGAGTGAAACCATACCAGAGACACAGTTGTTCCACAGTTCCCTTGACTAGTAAATGTAATATGTTGTTTTGAGAACCGCATGCTGTGGGCCCCAGCCCATGGAGAACTCCTGGAACATGAACACAGAAATATATGCTATCTGTAAACACATAGGCCAGTGGTTCCCAACCTGTAGCCTAGGGGCCAAAAGTGGCCCACAGTGTTAGGAATGTTTTTACTTCTCTGTTAAAATTCAATGTCGGGTATTGGTGATTATAAAAATGGATGCCAAGGGTAGAAGATTGACAGCTAAGGCTGAGGCAACTGGCAGGCCAGGGGAAAGAGTTTGCCTAGCAGGGGCTGTGTGCACAACAAGAGCGAGCAGTGTGCAGAAAGCTTAGGTGCTGGGTGCAAAAGAGACTTGAACGGCGGGAAAACCCAGGGCTATGATTGGCTGAAGAACTTAATAAATCACCCCGGGCTGCAGAGACTTTTTGCTGTCCATCTGAGAGGCAGCCCGGCTCCGTGTAGTTAGATCACGAACCAAGACTCATCAGACCAAGCCGAGAAGTGGACGATCCAAGCTTGGAGGACTCCGGACCTGGATCCTGAACCAGACGGGGCTGACTGGTGTTGACGCGGAACAGATTTAGACTCAATCCTTGGATATTCCCCCTTCTATCTCTGACAATCAGTGCCCCAGCTCCCCAGAGGGAGAAGAAAAACTGTCAATTCTCCTTTGGTGGGAGGGAGGTTTTGGCTATTACTTGGGGGGTTGGGGTACATTACTCTGGTTCCATTGTGTGTGATATATCTTGTGTTTGTTACAATATATTTATCATCTTGGCTTTGCTAATAGTTGGTGCAGTCTTAATCATTTCCTCAGAGGGTACTGTCCGGGCTGACAGATGCCTTACTTCAGGGTCGAATCAGTTGATTTTTGGGTGGCATTAGGAACCAGGCATTATTGGTTCAAGTTACTGAGTTTTCAGGTAACAGCAGGGCCTTTCAAAGTGACCCACGACTCCTCTCCTGCTCACTGCAGAAGAGAGTCACTGCCTAAGGACCCAACTAGAGCATGTTTCTGCAGGGCTAAAAGACCGTGCAAGTTCCTTGCTGCAGCCAAGGGTTGGGAGATCAGTGCTTCTCTTCCCTTGGCTGCAACAGGGAGCACAGCAAAGTACTCCACCTAAATCCATAGGTGCTGGGGTCTGTGCTTCAGCCAGAAGGAGGAGAATCTTCCATCCCCCTGGCCGCAGAAGGGAGCCACTGCCTACAGACCCAGGTAGAGTGCACAGGGCTACAGGATTCACGTGGTTTCCCTGGAGCAGCCAGGGAGATGGGAGATCAGCAACCAGCAGACCAGCAGCCTGCTCACGGAACTCCTTCCATCTGGCTGCAGGGGTGAAGGGCCAGCTGGTGGAGTATGGTGGCCCTTTGGAGTTGTAAAAATGAGATATGTGGTCCTTGATTGGAAACCACTGCTATAGGCCATCCCTTCATGCACACTTGTAGCCAAACGTGACCTGCAGGTGAGCCCCACCTTACTTTCTCTGATTGAGAATCAATAAACTCCGGGCAAGGAGAAGTCAACACAAACAATATATCCCTTTTTAATAAGGTTTCAGGAAAGGCACTATTACATTAAGAAGTACATAAGACCCTCACCTCAGGACCCTGGTACAGAGTTCTCACACAAAGTATCTGAATCTGGTCAGACTAGTCTCCTGGGCTATGTATACACTGGCAAGTTAGGTTGACTTAAGGAGGCTTAAGTCGACCTAACTTAATCCCTGTCCACACTAGGCTTTCATTAGGTCAACTTAAGGGGCTTCTTTAAGTGGACCTAATGAACACTTAGGTCGACTTAATAAGAACCGTGGGGTATTCAAACTAACCTTCCTTAGGTCGACCTAAGCCCAGTGTGGACGCATAAGTCCATTTTCTTAGGTCGACCTAAGGGAAGTTAGGTTGAATTACTAAATCCCGGTTAAGGGAAACCACTTTTTTAAGTCAACTTAATAAGGTTGACTTTAAGTCAACCTTATTAAGTCGACAACAAAGTCGACCTAACTTTTTATAGTGTAGACATAACCCTGGAGCCTAGGTCAGGACATATACCACCAGTCCACTACCTGCTCAGAGCTACAGCTACTCTCCTTGCCTAGCTTCCTGTTCCTGTTTAAATAGCCAACTCCCTTTGCAAGGCAGGGCTTCCTTGATTACACCTAGCCTGTTCACTTCCTGTAAACTCCAGTTTGGTAAGTGACTTGATACTACCCCACACGGTCCCACAGGGCAAAGGCGTAGCAAGGGTGTATGGCGCCCAGGGGCCGAGCCCACATTTGTGCTCCCCCGGTCACCTACACCTTGCAGCCCCCTTCCCACATAGGGCAGGACGGGGGTCTGAGCCCCATCCCCAGGTGCCCCAGAGAGGGAGGATCTGTAGAGGCCAGGGCCCTGCTGAAGGGCTGCAAGGGGGCACTGGACCAGCCACACACTGGGGCCGGATTAGAGGGGCCCTGACCCAAGCTGCCCAGTTTTGGGACACCTCCCAGCACCCTCCCATCATGGGCCAGAACGACAGCGGGGCGGCCTCCAGCTCTGGAGGGGGGGGGGCTGTTCAGTGCTGAGAGGGGGCCGGGGCCAGAGGTTGCCCTCCCTCCACTGCTCTGCACAGCTTTCCAGCCCGCCACACCCCCAGCTGGCTGGTCCAGCAGGAGCCCCCAGCCCTGCAGAGCAGTAGCCACATGCTGGCCCACCCCCTGGGGCAGACCAGCTGGCCAGGGATGGGGCAGGCCAGAATACTGCTCAGAGCAGCAGAGGGAGGATGCCCCCCGGAGCACAGTGCCCCCCGCCCCGGCTCCTATGCCACTGCCACAGCGGGTGTAGACAGTACAAGTAGACAGGGATGGTCTGCGAAGCACTGGACCAGGCTAACCAAAGTTGTGCTGTTTCCTTACCTGTTCCAAGCACTCTTTGCCAACACAGCTCCTGTATGGAGTTCTGGTTGGAATTTAAAGTTGCTTTTCTCCAGTGGGAAATCTGAGAGAAAGCAGAGATTATTTGCGATTTGCACCATCTTGTGACTATGGCAATAAATATGGGCCACTGTTTGTGGGTTTTTTGCTTTAATTCTTGGCAATTACAGAATAGCAAGCTCAAGCAGACTCCGTGATAAGTCAAAAACTTTTAATTTTTTAACTTTTATCTTCAGGTTCCTTTTAATCAGTTCTCTTGTTTATTAAACTCACCCTTCCTGAGTCTCCATGTCACTGTATTGCCCACTCATGATTTTATCATATGCCTCATGATACCTTTTTTTGTGAAGCCTCAGTTCTGAGATTCATATGATTACATAAAAATCTCAATTTTCATTTTTAAAAGGGGACGACAGGGGTCCCTGGGGGGTGAAGCAGGCCGGCCCACCACTGTCCCCTCCAGCATGGGGGCAGGGGCCCCACCTCGGCCGATTGGCCCTGGGCCCCGCTCCCCCTACGGGACGGCCCTGGGTGAGGCAGCTGTGACAAGCTCTTCATGGGTTACTTCTTATTCTCAGGGTCAGGGTTGGAGGACACCCTGGCTGCCTGCACGCTGTGACAGCCTGGGCAGTGGGGCTCCTGCTCTCATATTTCTTCCAGCCTCCCTACATCACACCTTCCCTCACAGTGTCCCCCACAATCACATCCACCTCTGCTTAAGCCTCCTTCCCCAGCCCCTAACCTCCGGTCTCTTGATTCCCCTGAATTGCCTCATCCCTCCTCCAGCCACCCATTGCCCCTGCCCCCATCCCATCCCATCCCGCCCTGCCCCCTTCATCTCATCCAGCCCCTTACATCCCTGTTCCCCCACTCTAGCCCAGTCCCTTTACCCCTCTCCAGTCTCCTTATGGCTCTGGCTCCCAGGCACGGCTAGATTAACACAGGGGCTATAGGGACTGAAGCCCTTGACCCCTGCCTAAAGGGAGGACCCAGGCTCCAGCCCCAAAGGTCCCTGTGTTAATTTGGCCCTCACTGCGGAGTGGGGAGTTCTGTGGGGGTGAGGCCCTCGGACCAGAGGCCAGGCTCTGGGTGTCCCCACTCCATCCCCAAGCAGGCTGGTCCGCCCCCAGGGGCAGGGCAGGCCAGTGTGTCTTTGCTCTGCTCCAGGCCCGGGGCCAGCTGGCGCACGGTACAGCCTCCGTGTGGTCTTCTAGGGCCTCTGACCCTAGAGGGCTACACCAGTGGCCACACGGCATGCCAGCTGGCCCTGCCCTCACGGGCAGACCAGCCAGACTGGGGCCGTGAATGCCCTCTGGCTCCAGCCCCTCACCCCACCCCAGTGCTGGCCCACCTGCAGACCACCATGGTGGGGGGGACCCTATGGTGGTGGTGTGGTGGGCCAGCTATGGTGGGCAGCCTGGGGCTCTGAGGCCACTTAATCCAGCCCTGCTCCCAGGAGTTGAGCCCAGAACAGGCCGCATTTTCTGCTCTGCAAAGGAAGGCAGTGGTGGCATCTTGGTGGGTGAGTGGGGAGGGGAAGGGAAGGGAAGGGAATCACAGTCAGCTCAGCTGAGAGCAGCAGCAGCCTGAAGCCAATCTTCTCCCTGCAGCAGTGGGCTGTGACCAGAAGACTATGCTACCTGGAGCAGAGAGGTAGGAAGGTCTCTCCTACATTCCCTCCAAGCAGTGCCTCCCTGAAAGCAGGGACAGTCAGCCAGGGCTGGATTTTTGAGGGTCCCCCTTATAGCCTAGGGCGCTAGGCTTCAGCCACTAAAAGCCACTAAAGTCCCTGCATTAATCCAGCCCTCCCTCTTCAGGGAAGGGAACCCCAGTATTAGGAAGAAACAGGTAATAGTAATGGGGGATTTGATCACTAGAAATACAGATAGTTGGGCTTGTGATGACTTGGGAAACCAGTTGGTAAACTGTCTGCCAGATGCACAAGTTGTGGATCTCGAGAGAGATTTAGATAAATTATGTGTGAGCACTGGTAATCAAGGTACATGTGACATAAGGAAAGATATTTGAAGAGAGAGGTCCTGAAGGCTTAATCTAGGCTACAAGGTGAGAGATTAAAGTCCAGGACTTCCATGGTAGCAGTGTCTGAAATACTTCCAGCTCCACCTGTGGGGCCAGTTAGACAAAACTGCAGGGTCTTGATGTGCGGACGAGATGATGGTGTAGTGGGAAGGGGTTTAGGTTTATTAGGAACTGGGGAATCTTTTGGGACAAGAGGAGCCTATTTAGTAAGGATGAGCTCTGCTTCATAAAGAGGATGGGATAGAAGTTGATAAAGTATAGGTAGATGCTCAAGAGAAACTGTTGTGTATTAAATGGCTAGCTCACTGTTTGCCATAGTAATATAGAATTAGATCATTAGGGCTTAGACCAAACCGATTTGTGCTAGTTTTAGTCTTCTAAATAAAGCCACTTTGGATATATATTCCCTGTCTGGTCTTCTGATATGTTTTTGGCTACCATCACCCAAAAAACCAAACTGTGAACGAAGGCGAAATTAAAATGACTTCTCTGGCACAAAAGAAAAGTGGAATTCAATGTAAGGAACAAAACCTTTTTTGTTTTTTAACTGTTTGGAGAGGGGGTGGACTGTTGACTGGGCTATTTACACTAATGATTCAAACTGGAACTGGCTCTGCTTGTCCTGACGAAGGCATCAGACCGGGGCCGTGTACACATGATCACTTTATTGTGCATTAACAGTCATTACTGCGCGATAACAACAACAGTGTACACATGTGCAATAGGGCTGTTGAGCGTCAACAGCACTATTGTAGTGCAATAGAAAAACCACCTTGACGAGGGTGGTAGCAGTTAACGCAGAACAGCTGTTGCGCCTTTCGACTCGTGTGTACGCTTACCGCGCAATGATTGGCCTCCGGAACTGTCCCAGCATTCCAAAGTCGTCCTCTCTGGTCTTTCCCCCCACCCGCTCTCTGTGGCCGTGATGAAACAGTCCCCGCCCTGTTTTGATTCCCGGGATTTTCGAATTTCTCCTCTGTTGTCACTTCCTGTTCTCTTCCTCGTGGAGTGGAGTGCAGCTCTGATCTTCACTAGCAATGGCGGCCCATCATGGAAGACGTGCACCCATTTGGAGCACGGCAGAGGTGCTGGACCTGATCAGCATCTGGGGAGAGTCTGCTGTGCAGGCGCAGCTACGCGGCAGCAGGCGAAATTACGATACGTATGGCATAATTTCTCGAGCCATGTCAGAGAGAGGTTATGATAGAGACACTGTGCAGTGCAGATCGAAGGTGAAGGAGCTAAGAATAACCTATCACTGAATGAAGGAAGCAAACCGCCGTTCAGGATCAGCGCCTGCTACATGCACGTACTACAAGGAGATCAAAGCCATCCTCAGTGGGGACCCCACAACCACTGCAAAGAGTCCTGTGGACTCATCGGCCCCCCCTCATCCACTGAATGCCAGAGCTGAACAGGATGAGGACGTGATCGATGAGGAGGAGAAGATGGAGGATGACCTGGAGGAGAGCGCAACAGCATGTAGCCAGGAGCTCTTCTGCATCCCCCGCTGAGACGTCCACCCAAGACATGAATTGCAGCGTGTCCTCTGAGGCGGCAGAAGGGGGTTCAGGTAAGTTTCTCTTTTGTGCAGCTATGGCTCCTGCTAAAATATCATTGTCCGGGGCGGGAGTGCTTGCTGTCTTGGTCCCTGCTGTGCACGCTCTTTAGTCTGCATTCATTAGACGTGCATCAATACAAGCAGTGATTGTCAAAAAATCATCTGGATTTAGGTCACTAAAGGTTTCCTCGATGTACCTCCAGAGCCTCCTACTCAGGGTAGATGGGAGACCGTATGTGTCTATGCTCCCGTGTAAGGATACTCAGCCTCGCCAGCTGCAAAGCACAGCACTGGGAACCATGGCAGCACACAATCCAGCAGCATACGGTCCTGGCTTGCATCCAGTGGCATGTCGGATATGTATTCTAGCTGGCAGGGGCACTCTGAGGAGAGAGATATCAGGTTCCATCTGTGTGCCCTGTGAAGAATGTTAGCCCACAGTAATGTTTCTATCAGGACGTACCTTGTCCGCTTCAGTGAAGCATAGGATGTTGACTGCCCTGTACCTTCCAGTGGAATGTGCTACTGGAAGGTTACATTGCTATGTGTTAACAATAGCTTTATTATTATTTTTTTTTTAGATTTTTTTTTATTAGATTCGACCTTCACAAGGCCGGTGTCTACCCCAGTTGACCGCATGAGAAACATTTGGCGGTGTGCTCGAAGAAAAAGGGAGGATATGTTTCAAGAGCTGATTAAAGCAACAGAGGCATCTGCGAGGGAGAATCGAGCCTGGAGAGAGGAATCCCAACAGAGGAGGCAGAAACACAGGGACGAACTGATAAGCGTGATGAAGGAGCAAACAGAACTGCTCAAGACCATGATTGCTTTGCAGACCCAGGCAATTAATGTACGGGCTCCACTCCAGACAGTTCAGCCATGTCTGCTTCCCACACCCCGTAGTCCTTCAAAGCATTTCTTTGAAGGCCAGCCGTCCCCCTGGTATACAGTAACATACAGTCCCTCACAGAGCTACTTTTTAGAGACTCGCAGCTACACCCACCTGTAACACCTCCCATCAACCCCCCCCCCTTCATCTCTTAATAAAAACAGTAACAAAAACTTTGAAGAGTGGCTTTATTTGTACACCGTGAAAATCTGATAAGGTGCACTTGATGCGTCCTTGAAGTGAACTATGGGAGGGCATCATTGAAATGCTCCCTGAGTGCCTCCCTTATGCGAGCAGCTCCTCGTTGGGCCCCCCTAATACTCCTAGTGGCTGGCTGTTCGTATGCTGCCTCAAGGCGCTGTGCCTCCATAGCCCACCCCGGGGAAAACTTTTCTCCCGTATTTTCACAAATGTTATGAAGGACACAGCACACCGCAATTACAGCAGGGATGTTGTCCTCGTCCAAGTCCAGCCTACCAAACAAACATCACCAGCGCCCTTTTAAACGGCCGAAGGCACACTCTACAGTCATTCTGCAGCAGCTCAATCTGTAATTGAACCGCTCTTTGCTGCGATCTAGGTTCCCGGTGTACGGCTTCATGAGCCATGACATCAGTGGGTATGCTGAGTCTCCGAGGATGACTATGGGCATCTCCACATCCCCCACAGTAATTTTTTGATCTGGGTAGAGGGTACCCCCTTGCAGCTTCTGGTACAGATCAGTGTTCCTGAAAATGCGGGTATCATGCACCTTTTCCGACCATCCAGCATTGATGTCTGTAAAACGCCCCTTGTGATCCACGAGTGCTTGCAGCACCATGGAGAAGTAGCCCTTCCTGTTGATGTACTCGGTCGTGAGATGGTCTGGTGCCAAAATCGGGGTATGTGTGCCATCTATTGCTCCCCCACAGTTAGGGAATCCCATGGCAGCAAAGCTGTCCACAATCCCACGAACATTGCCTAAAGTCACCATCCTCCGTAGCAGAACGCAATTGATGGCTCGGCACACTTGTGAGAGGGCTAATTCGACGGTGGACCTCCCGACTCCCAACTGGTTTGCAACCGACCGGTAGCAGTCAGGAGTCATCATCTTCCAGACAGCTATCGCAACATGCTTCTCCACGGTTAGGGCTGACCTCATGTTGGTGTCTTTACGTCGCAGGGCAGGGGCCAACTCTGAACACAGTTCTAGAAAGGTTGCTTTCCGCATTCGAAAGTTCTGTACCCACTGCTCGTCATCCCACAGCTGCATAACAATGCAATCCCACCACTCGGTGCTCGTCTCTCGCGACCAGAAACGGCATTGCACCATGTGCAGATGATCGGTGAAGGAGCTGAGCAATGTGGTGCTGTTGCTCTGCAGGGCATCGATCAGCCCCTGCTCCTCAACGTCCTCATCTGATTCGGAGCTCATTGCGTCCTGAGCAACCAGCCAAGATGTATTTAGAATGCTGAAGGCGACAGTGGAGATTAGAGCAGGATCCATGCTGTCGCAATTGTGATTGCTCACAAGTAGTGCGGCACTGCACTGTTGAAAATAGGTGCAAGTTGCTATTAGCAATGAGGAAGACGCAAGGGGAACACAGTGCACCACGGGAAACTGAGAGTTTACCCATGGCACTTTGCGTTCCTTTCCTTCATCCCAGGATTCCAAGCGCCGATTCAGGGAAAATTGAACTATGGGATAGGTGCCCAGAATTCATTGCGCTGCACTGTGATATTGCAAAGAACTCTGTTGCGTTGCAAGGAGCGACATGTGTACGCGCTCTCCCGCAATAAAGGTCACCTGTTTTTTATAGCGCGATTGCCATCTTGCGCTTTAATCTGATCATGTGTACAGAGCCTGGGAAACCAAACAGGCAACGGAAACTGGCTCTACTTGTTCTGACAGAGGCAGTAGAAACTAAGAGAAACAAAGTAAAAGAGAGCTAGGGGAAGAAATCACGACCAATTGTGTGTGAATGACCCCAACAGACATGAATAAAAGACATTAAGGCACTGGAACAAAATTAAGAAGAGGGCAGCAATGGCTACTTTACAGGGCCCCTGGAACCTTTTGATGATACTCTGGAGCAATGGCATGCATATACTGAGTATTTTCAGATTTTTTTGATATGGCA
Source organism: Pelusios castaneus (assembly GCA_007922175.1). Taxonomy (NCBI): domain Eukaryota; kingdom Metazoa; phylum Chordata; order Testudines; family Pelomedusidae; genus Pelusios; species Pelusios castaneus. The sequence continues at coordinate 1,180,444 of ML685899.1, forward strand.
AATGACATAACAGAAGCAAAGAAAGTACTAGTTTTCCTAAGTGTTGTAGGAGTTAAAACCCATACCTTACTCTAAAGGGGTATCTGTGTCCGTCTAGTTCAGCAAAACAAACAAGGAATCTGGTGGCACTTTTAAAGACTAACAAATTTATTTATCGCATGAGCTTTTGTGGGAGAAAATCCCACTTTGTCAGACATTTGAAGGTGGGGAACTTACAGCTGTCTTTAAAAGTACTACCAGACTCCTTTGTTTATTTTGCTACACCTTACTGCGCAGTTTAATATACCCTGAGAAGCCAGAAACAAAATCTTACAGTGACATAGTGGAAATCCTGGGAGCACATTTTTTCCCCCGAAACCACTGGTAATTGTAGAGGAATAGAGGTTCTCACAAAGGAATCAAGGAGAAAGTGAAACAGTTTTACAGTTTGTAGCATCTGAGAAGAAGCTTGCTGAGCACTGTGAATTTAATGAGATGTTAAATGAGGCTCTGCACGATAGGCTGGTGTATGGCCTGCACAGTAAAGCAATACAGAAGTGCCTATTGACAGAGGCTCAGCTCACCTTGCAGAAGGCCATTGATATTGCGGTCTCTTTGGAACTGGCCACACAAGACATGCAACAAATCAGTGCTGGAGCGCATAAGGTATCACTAGAACTTACCCACAAGGCAGTGGGGAGGTGGAAATGTTACTGATATGGAATGCTTGGTCACCATGTATTGGAGCACTGATGTAAAGAGCTAATGTTTTGGGCATGTGGCGAAAAAGGACACATTGAGCATGCTTGCAAACAAAAGAAAGATGAGTCAGACAGATCAGAGAAAAAGAAACCTGTGGTCTGGTGAACCAAAAAGGAAAATGTGCATGCAGTAAAGCAGACTCAGGGTGATCAAAGCAACCCCCAGTCAGAAGATGAAGTGTCACTCCATGTCTCGTCCATGACAGTTGGCTCACATGAATACTGGGTAACCCTGTTGTTGGAAGGTAAACCTGTATGCATAGAACTGAACACTGGTGCAGCAGTTTCACTAGTCTGAGACACTGTTTATAAAAAAAGAAGTTAAAGCATCTCCCGCTTAAGTCGACTAAAATTGTTCTGAAGACATACACAGGAGACGCTGTCCCTATGTTGGGCACTATTGATGTTAAGGTGGAGGCTCAATGGACAGATTGCAAAATTGGCATTGTTTATAGTGGAAGACAATTACACAGCCTTAATGGGAAGGTCATGGCGTAGGAAGATCCAGCTCTCCTGGGCAGAAGTGCACTGAATGACTAAAGAAGAAACAGGTCTGGCAGCTGTATTAGAAAAACATGCTGCTGTGTTCGGAATGGACCTGGACAGCTATGTTTCCTCTAAGCAGTGTGCGTATGCAGCCACACAACAGCCGTTGCACACCCGTGCACTTATCACAGATGCCTGCGCAGCCTGGTCCCCACGTCTCTTCTTCTCCCCAGCCTGACGCCCTGCATCTCTTTTTCTCCCCAGCCCAACCCCCTGCATCTCTCCCCTTCTCTCCAGCCTGATCCCCTCGTTTTAAAATTTTAAGTTTATCCCCACTTATAGCACAAAAGACATTCATGACCACATGGCAAAATACAGGTGACAAAAACTGTGAGGTGTAGATGACGGTAGAGTCTAGATAGGCAGCAAGTGTCATCGTCTCACATTTGTTTAGTAAATTAATAAAACTACAGTATTTCAGTTTAACATTTTTATTAAAGTTCGAATGAAAAGACAACACCTATGCATTTCTTTTGAATTAAGGTACTTAGGCATGCTGGTGCTTCCGGCGCCAAAAAACCGTAACCCATTTGGCACCATGCCTCTCAAATTACCACTCAATGAGTACCATAACTTGCTCAGCTGCATCATCAGCTTAGAGGGAACATTGCTGGGCAGCATGAAAGGAATCATTGTGAAGTTAAACATTAAGCCTGACAGCCAGCCAAAATGTCTGAAAGCTAGAACGGTGCCATATACCATCAAACCAAAAGTTGACACAGACTTGGAGTGCCTAGTCAAAGATGGAGTCTTAGTGCCAGTTACTCATAGCCAATGGGTGACACCAATCATTCCAGTACTGAAGAAAAATGGCTCCATTCAGATTTCTGGAGGTCACCATTGGCTGCCAGTTATAAGCAATAATGGGCATTGTTGCTTTCCGGATACACATACGAGATCAAAAATCAGAATTCCTCTCTGCACTACAATGCTGATAGTTTTTCAAGGCTGCCCTTATCAGTTAAACATCAAGATATTGGCCAGAAAGAAATCATCTACTTTGAAGAGGTAGAGAATACACCCATCATTGCTACTTAAGTAAAGGGAGCAACTCACATTGACCCAGCACTGTTTCAAGTCATGGACTTAGTGATGCATGTCTCTACGGGACTTTCAGATCTCACCCAACCTCCTTCCTTACATGTCCAGGAGGATGGCATTATCAGTCCAGTCTGGTTGCTTGTTGTCAGGGATATGCATCATTATTCCACCATCAATAAGATCACAATTATTGGAACAACAACATTCAGATCATTATGGGATAGTGAGCATGAAGGAAATTGCACGAAGCTATTTTTGGTGGCCTGGCCTGGACAGTGCCATTGAAGAGACGGCAAGAGCTTGTATTTCATGTCAGAGTGTGAGGAACGTACCTCAGTTGGCACCCCTACACCAATGGTATTGGCCTGAAAACCCATGGCAGCACATTCCTGTTGATTTCGCTGGCCCTATTAAAGGAAGTATGTTCCTAGTTGTTTTAGATGCTCATTCTAAATGGCCGAAAGTCTCAGTAATGCAGTCTACTACTGCTGAAAGTACCATCCAGAAACTGCTTGGATTCTTTAGTCATTATGGTCTGCCAGAACAACTGGTGAGTGACAATGGCCAGCAGTTTGTTTTCTCAGGAATTTGAAAATTTTATGAAAGCAAATGGAATACATCATATCACATCAGCACCATGTCACCTATCCACCAATGGATTAGCAGAAAGGTTTGCACAGAAAATAAAACAAGCTCTAAAATCTGTAAGGGGAAATTCATCCATTCAGAAGTGTCTGGATACCTTTTTACTATCCTGCAGAAACACCTCTCATACTACAACCAAAGCATCCCCAGCTTTCCTAATGATGGGACGACAGTTGGGCACTTGCTTTGATTTGTTGAAACCGTCTGAAGCACAACAACTTGTACAACGTCAACAGCAAAACCAAGTCATCAGGCATGCAAAGCGAGCAAAAGATCGAACCTTTTGTCTTGGACAGCCTCTCCTAGCTTGAAACTATGCCTGGAACAAAATGGGTCCTTACTACAGGACCTGTTTCCTACTCTGTCCAGATGGCAGATGGTTTCACTTGGTGGTGACATGCAAATCAGCTGATGCCAGATCATGCCTGTCCTGAGGATACATCTCCAATTGAACTGCTTGACCTCACCATTGCAGGTGAGATTCCATCGAGTCAAGAGTTACACGTTCCTGAGTCTCCTTTTCCATCCACTTCTGCAGCACATACAACCTCCTCCCCGGTTCGACCATATACAACATCCTTACCTGTTCGAGCTGCTTCTTCTGAACCTGTTGTCAGACCAGCACTAACAACACCTCCCAGTGTCTGCTGTAATCCACCTAAAGAGAGAAGGCCACCTCATTGGCTGGATCTTTAGCTAGAGGCAAACCCATGTTACGGGGCAGAATAATCCCCAGGGTTTAGCCTGGAGATGAGGCAGTCTACCCTCATTTCCTAGCTTAGTGCTTATCTTATTGGGGAGAAGGAGGCGTTTTCATTGGCAGGGAGGGGAGCAGGGGAATATGTTGTGTATTGAATGGCCAGCTCACTGCTTTCCATAGTAATATAGAATTAGACCATTAGGATTTAGGCCAAACTGGTTTGTGCTGGTTTTAGTCTTCTTCTGAATAAAGTCATTTGGATATATATTCCCTGTCTGGTCCTCTGATATCTTTTTGGCTACCAAGACCCAACATAACAACAGTCAAAGAATTCTAATAAATGAGTGAGACATTATTTCCCTTAAAAAAAAAAAAAAAAAAAAAAAAAAAAAAAAAGCTGTGTGGACTGTACTCCAACATATTGTGTTCATCTACATGTGATGATTCTCTTCTTTACTATAGTTTCAACCATCTTGCCAGGTACTGAAGTTTGGCTTTTGGGCCTATAGTTGCATTTGGAGGAATTTTTTAAAAAAACGCACTTCTAGGCGAGCGCCACCATCCCCATACCTTTTTCAACAGATGACTCTCTCTCAGCGCAGATACCCGTGCTCTTTATTTACAATGCGCAAACCCTTTTCCCATATAGAGTTCAGCCCCTCAGGCTCTAGCCTTTGTCTCTGGCTACGCTCTCCTCCTGTGCTTCTTCGCCAGCCAGCTAATATACCCTAGCTGCTGAGGGCACAGCTGTTCTTAATAGTCAATCTACTCTCTCCAGGCCTGGCTTTATGCAGTGGTCACACTTCCAGGGCCCTGCTGACTGGCTCTTCTATCAGCTCAGGCAGCTGGTAGGGGGTTAGCTCTGCCCCACTCTGCTACAGTATTACATTAGCTAGCCTCCAATCAGCTGTGGGAAACTGGTGGGTGTGATATGCCTTGACTTTAGCAAAGCTTTTGATACAGTCTCCCACAGTATTTTTGCCAGCAAGTTAAAGAATTATAGGTTGGTTGGATGAATGCATTGTAGAGGTGGATAGAATGCTGGCTGGATTGTCAGGCTCAACAGGTAGTGATCAACAGTTCAATGTCTAGTTCAGTGATCTTCAACCTTTTTTGGATCAGCGCCCAGTTTTTCAATATTTTCACATTTGCAGTAAGTTTACCGCCCACCTACATAAATTATTACTTTTTATAAATTGCCACTGTCATTAAATTAATTGTTACATTGTCATACTGTTAATTGTTAATTATAATTTTCAATTTATTTAAATTTTAAACTCAGATATTTTAAATAGGATATCAAACAAATTTCATTCAAACAAAATTTATTCATTATTCATACAAACTTTTTATAAATTACAGCCGGATGAGAATGACCATTATCTCCTTCCTTCATTTTTGTAGCGCCCACCAAAAATCACAAAATGCCCACTAGTGGGCGGTATCACCCAGGCTGAAGACTACTGGTCTAGTTGGAAGGCAGTATCTATCTGAGTGCCCCAGGGCTCAGTCCTAAAACTGGTTTTAGTCAACATCTTCATTAATGATCCAGATGATGGGTTGGATTGCACTCTCAGCAAGTTCCTGGATGACACTAAGCTGGGGGGAGTTGTAGATATGCTAGAGGGTAGGGATAGGATGCAGAGTGACTTAGATAAATTGGGGGATTGGGCCAAAACAAATCTATTGAGGTTCAGCATGGACAAGTGCAGAGTCCTGCACTCAAAATGGAAGAATCCCATGCACTGCTACAGACTGGGGAGCAACTGGCTAATCAGTTCTACAGAATAGGACATGGGGATTATAGTGGACCAAGGCCATGGTTATTTGGTGCCCTAGGTGAACCATGATTTTGGTGCCTTCCCCCTCTCTATTCAATATAGAGAAGCCACCTGGGCTGGGGGGACCACCCCCAGCCAGGCCTGCCTGATGCCCCAGCTTGGCTGCAGTCCAACCCAGGGACCAAGGTGTGGGGAGGAGAGAGACACAGATCCCCGGCCCCCAGCCCAACCAAAGGCCGGGGGAGCCTGATCCCTGAGCCTGGAGGCCCAACTCAGGTTTGGATGGAGGCCGAGGAGCAATCCCCTGACCCCCTGACCCCTCTCCCACCGGCCCGACCCTTGACTCAGGGCCTGCTAGCCTGATCCCCAAGCCACCCTCACCCTCCCTGCCTGAACCCCAGCCCAGCCCCAGAGGCTGAGAGTCAATCCTCTGACCCGCCTGCCTGATCCTCAGCCCCGGAGGCCGAAGAGCATTCCCTTGGCCCAGCCTCAGATCCAGAGGGGTGATCCCCTGCTGACCAGTTGCCCCCCAGGGTTCCCCACTCCCCTCCACAGTACTTACCTGCACTGTGTCTTCTGAGGGCTGCTGGAGTGAAGCTGGTCCTGCTGCTGCAGCAGAGAGATGGGATTTGAATTTCCCTCTCTCTCCACCCTGAGCTTCTGACTCAGCTGAATGCTCCAGGGTGGGGTGGCAGCTGAGTTCAGCAGGCAAGCTGACTCTTCTGCACCTGCGTGCTGGGGGAGAAAAGATTTAGGGCAGTCCCGCCTAAGGCTCATGGGGCATGAGCCCCAGGTGCCCAGCAGCAGTGACATACCTCCGCCCCTCAAATCCTGGTGCCCTAGGCCAGCGGGTCTCAACCTTTTTTCCATCGTGACACACCTGACAGATGATGCCGGTGGCAGAAGTGCTTGGGCTGGGAGTGCTTGGGAGTCTGTGGCACTCTGGAGAATGCAGCACTTTGGGACCTGGGTGGGGGTAGAGTCAAGCCAGCGCAGCCTGGTTCCCTGGTGGTCTGGCTTGATGGGGCTGGGTTTATTTTTGTGGGCCAGATGGTGCCTTCCTCCCCCCCCCCCCGCCCAGGATCTCTGGGTTGCAGTCCCCATTGTCCCTTTACTCATTTGGCCCTGGCTGCTACCTGTGTTGTGCAGAACAGACTGTTGGGGGCAGCAGAAAGCAGTGGGCAGCAGGCGCCCCAAGCTGGCTCCAAGCTGAGCTGCCAGTTTTCCATGACACATGTCCCAGCTCTTCATGACACACCTTTGTGTCTCAACACAGTGGTTGAGAACCACTGCCCTAGGCGACCAGTCGGACCAGCCCTGCAGTGGACAAGAAACAGGATATGAGTCAATCGTGTATGCTTGTTTCCTAAAAGGCTAACTTCATGTTGGGCTGCATTAGTAGAAGCATTGCTGGCAGATCAAGGGAAGTGATTATTCCCCTCTATTTAGCACTGGTGAGGCCACATCTGGAGTATTGTGTCCACTTTTGGGCCCCCCACTATAGGAAGAATGTGGACAAATTGTAGGGAGTCCAGCAGAGGGCTATAACAATGATTAGGGGAATGAAGCACATGACTTATGAGAAGAGGCTGAGGGAACAAGGCCTATTTAATCAGCAGAAGAGAAGAATGAGGCGAGATTTGATAACAGCCTTCAACTATCTGAAGGCTGTTCAAAAGAGAAAGAAAGTAGGTCATTTTCAGTGGTGGCAGATGATACAAAGAACAATGGTCTCATGTTACCGTGGGGGAGGACTAGGTTGGAAATTAGGAAAAACTTTTTTCACTAAGAGGGTGGTGAAACACAGGAATGAACTATCTAGGGAGATGGTGGAATCTCTATTCTTAGAGGTTTTTAAGGCCCAGCTTGACCAAACCCTGGCTTGGGAAGATTTCGTTGAGATTGGTCCTTCTTAGAGCATAGGTTTGGACTAAATGATCTCTTGAGGTCAATTCCAACCATAATCTTCCATTTAAGCGATGTGCTACATAACGTAGTTGGTAGTTTTACATTTTCATATTTCAGTTTCTTTAGAACTCTTGGGTGAATACCATCTAGTCCTGGTGATTTATTACTGTTAAATTTATGAATTTGTTCTAAAACCACCTCTCTTGATAGCTCAATCTGGGACAGTTAGATTTTGTCATGTAAAAAGAATGGCTCAGTTGTGGGAATCAACCTCACATCCCCGGCCACAAAAACAGATGCAAAGAATTTCACTTATCTTCCCCTCAACAGTCTTGTCTTCCTTCAGATCCTCTTTAGCAGCTTGGTCATACAGTGGCCACACTGATTGTTTGGCAGGATTCCTCTTCTGATATCCTTTAAATTATTTTGCTGTTAGTTTCTGAGGGTTTTTTTGCTATTTGCTCTTTAGATTCTTTTTTCAGCCTGCCTAATTATACTGTTCCATTTGACTTGCCGGAGTTTATGTTGCTATTTTCCTCTGTAGAATTTGACTTCCAATTATTAAAGAGTGCCATTTTGCCTCTAAACGCCTCTTTTACTCTGTATTTAGCCATGGTGGCATTTTTCCACCCTCCTACTGATTTTTTTTTTTTTTTAATTTGATGTTTTTAAGTAGTTTCCATGCAGCTTGCAGGCTTTTCACTCCTGTGAATATTCCATAGTTTCCATTTAGTTAGCTTCCTCCTTTTTGTGCAGTTCCCCTTTTTGAAGTTAAATTCTATTTTGGTGGGCTTCTTTGATATTTTCTCCCCCTAGAGATGTTCATTTTAATTACATCATTGTCGCCATTACTGAGCCGTTCAGCTATATTCACCTCTTGTCCCAGAGCCTGTGTTCCGCTTAGAATTAAATTAATAATTGATTCTCCCTTTATAGATTTCAAGAAGCAATCATTAATGGTGTCTAGAAATTTTATTTCTGCATCCCATCCTGAGGTGACACAAACCCAGTCAATACGGGAATAGTTGAAATACCCCATTATTATTGAGTTTCCTATTTTTGTAGCCTTTCAAATCATCCTGGGCATTTCACAGTCACCATCATCATACTGGTCAGGTTATTGCAGTATATTCCTACAGCTATCCTGTTATTATTCAAGTATGGAATTTCTATTATACAGATTCTCTACTACAGTTTGATTCTTTGAAAATCTTTACTATATTTGAATCTAGGCTCACCAAACTCCCTATGGGTTGCTCTACACCAGACAGTTTTGTCAACAAAAGTCAGCTCTTGTTGACAAGATAGGCGAGTTGTACAGAGTAAATTGCTCTTCCCATCCATGTAACTCACCTGCTATACTGACATAATAAAATCACCTCAATGAGAGGTGTAAGACTTGTGTCTGCTTAGTTAGGGTGATGCAGTGACAATGTAGATACTGTGTCCCTTATATTGGCTGTGGGTCTGATATTCTCACCAATTTCACCACTAGAAAGCGCCTTAGAGCTGAGCAGCTGATGTCTATTCCTGGCTGGGAGTGGGATGAGCAGCCTGAGCGCTTCTCCACCCTCTTCCTGCAGGGGGCTGAGCTGTGAAATTGACAAGGCTGCCTGTCTCCCAGTGGGGGGGGGGGGGGGGGGGGGAGAGGGGGAGAAGCCGGGGTAGCTGGACCCTACTCATCCAGGGCAAGAGTCCCAGGCAGCTTACCCTTAGGACCAGGGAGGGGAGAAGCCTGGGGCTGGCTCCTGGCAGGGAAATGGGAAGGGGGGGGGGGGGGAAGCAGCCCACTGGGAGTCTGGGAGCTTGTGGGTCTCCTAGCAGGGAACTGAGAGATTGGGCTCTCAGATCCTCACACTGCCCCTCTTAGGTCCGTAGGAGTACTCGCGATTAAGAGGCACTTTATTGACCCAAGGAGGATTGTGTGGACATCAGCTATCTGTTTTTCTATGGTAGACAAGGCCTAAGCAAAGTAAGCAGTTACAGAATAAGAGAGAAGGTCATCTCATGGATCAGTAACTGGTTTAAAGAAGGAATAAAGGTAGGAATAAAAGGAATAAATGGTCAGTTTGCAGAATGGAGAGAAGTAAATAGTGGTGTCCCTCAGGGGTCTGTGCTGGGATCAGTGCTGTTCAACATATTCATAAGTGATCTGGAAAAAGGGATAAATAGTGAGTTGCCAAATTTGCACACAGTACAAAATTCTCAAGATAGTTAAGTCCAAAGCAGACTATGAAGAGTTACAAGAGGATCTCACAACTGAGCAACACAATGGCAAATGAAATTCAATGTGTATAAATGCAAAACAACACACACTGGAAAACATCTCAGCTATACATATCAAACGATAGGGTCTAAATTAGCTGTTACCACACAACGAAGAGATTGCGGAATCATAGTGAATAGTTTTCTGAAAACATCTGTTCAGTGGCAGTCAAAAACACTAACAGAATGTTAGGAACCAATAAGAAAGGGATAGATAACACAAAATATCATCATGTCACAATATAAATCCATAGTATGTCCACAACTTGAACACTGTGCGCCCCCATCTCAAAAAAGTTATATTAGAAATGAAAAAGGTACTGAAGGGGCAACAAAAATGATTAAGGGTATGAAACAGCTTCCATATGAGGACAGATAAAAAAGATTGAAAGCTGGTCACCAATTGGAGAACATAACTGTTTTTAAGGTACCAGAATGGAACAAAGAGGTAGAAACTTCAGGTGCCTCTAAAAGGCAATACTTCCCTTTCACAAGCATTGAGTCTGAGTATAGAAAAGAAAAGTTAATTAAGGAGGAAAGAATTGGCATTAATCTGAGGAAATGCCACAAGCATGATTCGCAAGCATATGACCATTAGCAAAACACTTACCCCAGAGTGAGTCAGTGTCCTCTGCCTCCAGTTCTTCTTCTTTGTGATATGAAAGTCCAACAAATAAATGTTCTTTTAACATGCCACTCCCTTCTCCCTCTGTTGCACCCCTCTCACAGTTGATGTCCTTGGTCAGTGAAGACCTGAAGTTCAGAAGTATGTTTGTGTGAGTTCACCTCCCACCCTGGGTGGAGGGTAACAAGCAATGCCTCACCTGCTATGGCCACACAATTCGTTCTTCATTACTGCCTGTTGCCACCACTGCATTGTTTTCTCTGCCATTGGCAGCTGCACAATCAGTCACTCTGCTCTGTGCTGCTGGGTGATGGTTCACTCCACTACTGCACTGTCACCCTATTCACTGCTGTATTGCAACCTCTGCAATGTCCCACCACTTACCATGTTTCTCAGTGATTTCCTCAATTAGTGGGGGAACCACGACTAGGAGAGATTGGTCAGTCTCTTTCACAGGAGACACTTCCTCATAGCAGATGTCAGGCTTAGCATTTAGACCGGTTTATCAGTGATTTCAGCTCTAGCTTATCTATAACAAAACAAAAGACTCCCAGTTGACTAATCAGCTGTCATTGAACAATGGAAAGCGGAAGGGTCAAATGGCGTCCAAGATTCTTTGGGCTGATCACAAAACAAGGTACAAGTACCTGTCCCCACCCATTCTCCTTATCACTAGGATTTGGCATCCTTATCCCTTGCTCAGTGAGTGCCGTTCAGCCAAGGCAGGCCAAGCACAGTCCTACTGCCTCCCACTCACACAAGAACTACCACCTCTCATAACCCCTACACCCAATACCCCAGTGATCTGCAATCCAAGAGCAGCCAAAAATGATTATGTGGGCAAAGCAGCTCCATCATGCTGCTCACCTAGGTAGAGTAGGCATGCTTATGGAAACAAGGTCTTTTCCCTCAGCTCATCACTAGATGTCAGGAAAGAGCTCATTCAGATTCTGCTTGCGCCTTTTAAAAAACGTTCTACCATTATTAGCCTTTGCTCACTTTTAAGGCTGCACAAGTCTCAGAATGAAAGAGAGTGTAATAGTCACATTCCCGAAATGTTAAAAAGTATCAATACTGGGGACTTCAGCACCACAGCTATGTTACATGGGAGGATTTATAAGCTTCCCTCAAAAGAAATAGGACTGTAATGCTACCCGTCTTTGAATTGGCAGGATTTTCCACTACCACGAGGGCAACCATTTCTGTCAGCAGCAGCACTCCAGAGGCAGATGGAGGAGGACCCGGAAGGACCTGCATGTTGGCATGGAAAGGAGTTAGCCGCAGTAGTTTGAGTTCCTTAGGGCATAAGAGGATCAGGGTGTTTGGTAGCAGAAGGCACTGATGAACCAGTTCCTGAAGCAGGAGGCATGCTTCAAGGAATGGGATCAAACTCTGATATAGTCATCCATTTATCTTGTAGCCTACCTGCCATGGCTACAGTGCCTCCCTAGGAACCAGCAACATATCCTGATGCTCCCCCGGGTGCTGTGGAGATGGAGGACCCCACCATCCCCCGAGTGACAAGCAGGAGCCTGCAGGAGTCTTGGCACAACACCCTCCACCAGCACCTGAACTTCTTGTGGAGGAATCTCACTGAGCATGTAGGAGGGGAACAATGAGCCTGAGAGTCTCTGAAACCCAATGTCTGGTCTCTAATCACCATACAGATGTCCCCATTTCCCCCCCTCCACTGTTTTCCACAGCCATTCCTCTGGGGATCTGGAGGGAAAGTTAAGGATATAGGGTCACTAACAATAACGTATGTACATTACTCAGGGAGCCTGACCCATTGTTTTTTCATTTGCAGTTCCTTTAAGCTTTTATTTTCACTTTTTTTGTTCCATGTACCACTTTTAATGTTACTGTTCCTTTGTACAGACCCTCCTTCCTGAGTATGATTAGCAGGGTATTTTCTCCAGAATTCATAGCACATGATTGACTTCTGCAGCTCATTGCTGCCATAACACTGCAAATAATTCCTTACCTCTCCAATGCCCACTCCCTGGGCCCTAAATACATTAATTTTAAAAAGACCACCAGAGGAACAGAAACAGTGAAATGTACTCAGAATGCACTGGTACTTTCATCAGCAGAAGGATTTTAAAAACACAGGAAAAGTTTATATAAACATATTTATGGCTTGGTTAATATATTAACTTTGTATACAGAAAAAGAAAATTAAATTAACAGTAAAGACATCAGACACCAAACAGTGCTTAAATAGCCCCTTTCCTCCCACCCCCCACATCATCCAACAAAACTTGACCGCTTTCAGCTTTAGGTGTAGTCATGAATAATAGCCGATAATTGCTATAAGCAACCTATCAGTGAATGGGGAAAAGAAAGAAATTCTGGTGCCCCTTCCAGCCAGTTACAGAACTTTTTTTTAAAAGTAGTTTACAACTGATTGAGTGCTCTTGATAAGGGACTTTTAAACAGAGACTTTTAAACAGAGATAATACAAAAGCATTGCACAATGATGGCAGTAGAACTGTGTTAGCACCCTCTGCATCACAACACACACATAGCCAAAAGATAAGGAACCTTCACACAATTGTCTAGGATCAATAGGTACAGAAATTTGAACTGCAGGGGATCAAAACCCACAAAAATGTATGTAAGCACCCAACTCTATGCAAGTGTTCTCTAGTGCTTTTCAAGTGCTGGTTCAAGTCCCTGCTTTGAGTCAGACAGAGCAGGGACTTGAACCTAGATCTTCCACAACCCAAGTGAATGTTCTAATCACGGAACAACAGGATATTATGCAGGTTGGATGTGTGCATGCCTCTCTCTGTTGAAATTATACATATGTTTTGTTGAAATCAGTTTATTTTTACAAAAAGTTTTGGTTTTGACAAATTGATTTTCCTAGAAAAAGATGTTTTGTTAAAAAATTCCCAACCTGTTCTAATCCCAGTTTTCTTTTTCTCTCTACCTACTATTTAAATTATGTTGTAGGGTCCAGCTTTTCTTCTGCTGGACTCCCTTGAGGTCACTTTAAAACTCCATCCACACTGCATTTTGTACTGCACTCTAGTCTAGAGAATATTCAAGCTCCCAGGCTTGAATTTAAAATGCAAGTGCTCAAGTCCCTGCAGAGAAAGAAATAGGTGGATCACACAATGGATTTTATTGAGTAGGTGGAAGTAACAAAATTCCAGAAATTTGTGAGGGTTCTCAGGAATAAAAAAACCTTTATTCCCACTACTGATAGTAACTCATGTGTGGGCTTTAATTTTTCTGTTTTAAAAGGTGAGAGTGCATTTAACAAAACCTTGTAACTTCGATAGTGCAGGCAGGATTGTGCTGCATCTGCAGCAGCATGCAAAGAGCAAGCACATCTAGTAAGCCACTGGATGGAAGAACACTAATCAGCCAAGTCTGCTACTGTCTTTCTCCCATTTAATAGTCAGTTATAACAGATTTATACTGTGACTAGAACCACACCACTGTATCGTTTCATTATAAATCACTACAGTCATACTATTGCTCTATACAAATTGCTTAACAGTTAAATGTTCTCTCAAATATTTATCTAAATTAGTTCAGGAACTAATTCATGTGCAGCCTTTATTTATAACAAGGTTTCGCAATGTTTTTGTTGTTGCAAGTTGCAAGAGATAACCATAATAGATTAATGGGGAGAAGATCAGTACGACTAGATATGACACTTTTACTCATGTTAAATAATACCTTATAACAAAGTTCTTTACACCATATGAAAATTTTCCTAATAAAATAAATTTGTAAATGAATATATTTTCATGTAGATTTCAATAAATACATTTACAGATAAATCCTATTCTAATGGAAAAGTTACATATATAAAAATATCAATGAAGAAGATTGTTAACAATCAATATCATAATATCAATACTAAATAGGAAATTACTTTCAAGGTCCTATTAGAGAAATGTAGGAAAATATAGGTTTAATAAAGGGGGATGAAATAATTTGCTATTGGGTGTCACCTTGTAATTCATTTATAAGTGTGGCTCCCCAACCTAGGAAGAAGTAGAAGCAACAGCTGCTGAGGTTTCTGACGCTGATACTTTGTTCTTTTTTCTCATTTTATTTTTCACTTTGTTCCATACGTTTATTTCATACATTTGCATCATAAATGCCACAAAGATGATGCCTCCTACTAATACAGCCGTTACTGTGCTAACAAGATACTGTCCGGGGAAGGCCAAAGGAGCATCATCAACATAAATCTACAAGAGAAAATATTTAACAAACTCTTATATCATCTTATTCCAATAATTAACCACTAAAATATTATGTCACAATTTTAACGCTTCCTATTTATTATTTGTTAATGCCGTTAGTATGTTCAGAGAGAAAGAAAAGAGAGGTTGTGTCCCCCAGGAGCTAACAATCATAGGGCCTAGTTCCGCTCCATTGAAGTCAGCAGACGTTTTGCCTTTGCAGCAATCGGACCGATGTTGGGGAATAAATTAGACTAACTAAACCGTTCAGATAGAATATATTGGACTATAGAAAAGTGTGTAACCTCAGATTAGTTGCTTGTAAAAAATTATGCACATGCGCATCTTACTTTGAGGCTTCACAGAAGATTGATTGGGTTTGATCTATTCCTGGAGTGACTACATAACAGAAGTTACAGCCGGGATGAGTATGGTCAGTATATTCAGTCTAACCTATCATTTTTAGTGAAGCATTATTTTGCATTTGTTATGCTCAGGACAGTCTTTTTGTACAATATAAAAAGAAATACTTTTCTTTTACAGAGAACACTGATTTTAGATATTACTATAAGAACCTTTATGTCCTTTAACAAATGTAATTTGCTATGGATGTATATTTATTCTAGTAATTGCTTTAGAGTCCACTCTTAAAAATTAAATAAAAAATCAAACCAACAAAACACCAACCAACCAAAAAAAAAACAAAAACCCAAAACACAAACCCAACTCAGCATTGAAAACTATAAATTCTTTTATATAAAACGTCATTCTTTCAATCTTTTACTAGTTGTTTGTAAAGATCTTTGAAGGTGTGAAACATATTATTTCTTTATATTCACCACTCATAAAAATGATTTGCTTGACTAAATATTACATTATTACTTCCTTCATCATCAGCTTCCTCTTAAAAATTCTGCTTAGCCTAGCCTATTAAGGCAGGCACATATCCCAACAACAAACCTTGTTGCCAACTTTGTCCACATATCTGCACAAATGACACCATCATAGGATCTAATCAAACAAGCTACTCCATCAAGGGCTCATTCATCGCTCATCCACCAATGTGATTTATGCCATCATGTGCCAGCAATGGCCCCCTACCTTATACATTGGACAAACAGGACAGTCTCTGAACAAAAGAATAAATGGACACAAATCTGACATCAGAAACAACAACATTTAAAAACCAACAAGATTGGTTCAATCTCCCTGCTCACTCCGTAGAAGATACATTAATTGTTGTACTTAAGCAAATTGATTACAAATCAAAGCTTCAAAGAGAAACCGTAGAGTTGGAATTCTTATGCAAATTTGACACCACTGCCTTGGGCTTAAATAGGGATATCTCTTGGTTTTCTTATTACGAAAGGTCATTTGGCCTTCCCTCTGCCTTCCCTCTACCTCTATATGCTGTTCCACAATGTTTGAATCTAAACAACTGCTTTGATTTGCTGAAACAGTCTGACCTGCTCCTATGACTTACACTTCCCTGCATTTATTTTCTTCCCATTCTGTAAGTTCTCCATCTTCAAGTGTCTTATGAAGTGGGATTTTTTCCCACAAAGCTCATGTGAAAAATTTGTTGGTCTTTAAAAGTGCTGCAAGACTCCTTGTTTGTTTTGCTTAGCCTATGATTCATCTTGACCAACTCCACTGAGGTAAAATTAAATCTTGACATGTCTTCTCTAAAAATGTACATTGTGTTAGTTATTCTGCTGTAAAAACATATCTCTTTTTTCTAACAGAGCCATTAATGCCTATCAAATCCTAAGTATAATTCTGGAAGACATAAAAAGCTGTTGCTATCTAATCTATCCACCTAAGTATTTCCAACACATTCATGACTATAATATCCAACTAAACATTTATGGTTAGTAAATAAAGTCATCTTTCTGGGTATCCATCACTGAAATTGTTTTGGTTCCCTAATCATCTATCTGCATTGGAAGACATGCAGAACTGCTCTAAAAATTAATTCCTGATCAA
This sequence comes from Pelusios castaneus, assembly GCA_007922175.1. NCBI lineage: Eukaryota > Metazoa > Chordata > Testudines > Pelomedusidae > Pelusios > Pelusios castaneus. The sequence goes on from ML685899.1 coordinate 1,196,889, forward strand.
GCAGTGCCAGGAACTAAACTATGTTAGGAACATAGTAACAGCTTGTACTCATGATTTGAAACCCTCTCTACTTCACCCTTTCTTCATCACTGTCAACACCACCACCAGGCTCCTCATTGCTCACAACCTTGGGGTCATCTTTGATTCCTTCCTTTCTCTTGACTCTCACATCCTGGCTGCGTTCAAATCCTGCCACATCTGCCTCCATAACATTTCCAAAATCTAAACTTTTATTTCTACACTAATGCTCTCATCCAAGCTCTTAGCATCTTCTATGTTCACTACTGCAACTTGCTTCTTTCTGGGTTTGTAGACAGTTGGCAGCATGTGCCCACTGGATGGGCACCTCCTGGTGATGGAACTGGGGAATGGTTCAGTTGGCTGCCCTGTCCTCCGTCTTTTACGGACTCTAGTTCAGCCCTCAGGCTGAGTCCCTTTCAGTTCCCCACTTCTGGGGTACAGTTCAATCCTGGCTGGCCCACTCTATGTCAGTAGCCGCCAGTCCAATCACCACATGCTGGCAGTCTGAGGGAGCAGGGAGGGACCCGGGGCCACCACTTCTCTGGGCCCCAGCCCAGAGATCCTATGCACCACACTGACACCAACTCAACTCCCCACTTTAATTCAATAGGTCCTCTGGGCCAGGCCCATGCTTGCCCCATGTACCTTCTCTCCCTTGATCAGGGATTGGGTTCTGCCTGAAACCTGGCAGTCTGCTTGCAGCTGTCCCCGGTTCTGCCTCTCACAGCCAGCCCACAGCACACTCTTCCTCCTCACAGTCCAGAGGAAGACCACCCTGAGCTAAGGCTACAGCCCTCTTATATACAAGCTCCTGGGCCCTGATTGGCTCTGCAACCACCAGCTCTGATTGGCCACCACTCTCCCAGGGCTTTCAACCCCTTTACCACCATAGCAAAGGAAACTACCCCATTATTGGCTCCTAAACTTGAATCAGCTCTACTGCCCCCAAGTCCATACAAAAAGCAACTGCTAATGTCCATTTTCTTTGGACATGCCCACTGCTTTGACTACTAATTATCCTCTCTTTGGATCCTTTCTACCATCGGACTCTCACTTATCCATCATATCAAGTTCAATTCTCTTGTTCTCCCTTTCAAGACCACTTATAGATCTCTCTCTCCCTGTTTATCTACTTTGGTCTCTGATGGCATCACTCCCAGCCTCATCTGCTCTGCCAGGGATGCCAGCTTCAATATCTCATATTCAGTTTATCAGACAGACATATATGCACTTTCTTCTACTTCATTCCTTAAAGAGGGAATGCTCTTCCTTAGCTGATCCATAATATCTCTACCCATTTCTTCTTACAAATCTCTCACCTAGCCCACCTCTGTCACAATGCCTATCACAAATATTCCAGCATAGAATGACTAGGTTCAAGTCTGATGGGAGGCACAGTGAGAAGATGGAGTTGGGAGGTGGGAAAATGTATTTTTGTTAATAAAAACAATTATATGGATGTTACAGAATCATAGAAATGTAGGATTGGAAGGGACCACTAGAGGTCATCTAATCCAGTCCCCTGCACTCAAGGCAGGACCACATAATAACTAGACCATTCCTGACAGGTATTTTTCTAACTTGTTAAAAACCTCCAGTGATGGAGATTCCACATCCTCCCTTGGCAACCTGTTCCAGTGCTAAACTATCCTGACAGTTGGGAAGATTTTCCTAATTTCCAACCTAAACTTTCCTTGTTGCAATTTAAGCCCTTTGTTTCTTGTCCTATCCTTAGAGGATAAAAAGAACAATTTTTCATCCTCCTCCTTCTTATGTATTTGAAAAATGTTCATGTCTTTCCTTCTCCAGACTAAACAAACCCATTTTTTAAAATCTTTCCTCATAGGCCGTATTTTCTAAGCCTTTGATCATTTTTGTTGCTCTCCTCTGGACTTTCTCCAAATTGTGTACATCTTTCATACAATGTGATGCCCAGAACTGAACACAAATCATTTTCAGTTTTAATCCTATCCCAAAGCACTTGCAGTTCTTCTCAGCTTGGTATCATTTGCAAACTTTAGAAGTGTACTCTCTATAACGTTATCTAAGTCTCCCCGATGTGTAATTCCCTGGGTTGTCTTTAGTTCCCTTTTTATAGATCCGCACTATATTTGCCCTCTTCCAGTTCTCTGGAATCTCTCCCATCTTCTATGAATTTTCAAAGATAATTGCTAATGGCTCAGATATCTCTTCAGTTAACTACATGAGTATTCTAGGGTGTATTTTATGAGGCCCTGGCAATTTGAAGACATTAACTTGTCTAAGTAATTTTTAACTTGTTCTTCCCCTATTTTAGGCCTCACCTCCTACTTCATTTTCACTGGCATTCCCTCTCTTAGATGTCCAATTATTACTAACCTTTTTTTGTGAAAACTGAAACAAAAAGATCATTTAGCATTTCTCCAATTTCCACATTTGCTGTTACTGTCTTTCCCTATTCATTGAGTAATAGGCCTACCCTGTCCTAGGACTTCCTCTTGCTCATGATGTATTTGTAGAATGTTTTCTTGTTGTCTTTTATGTCTCCAGCTAATTTAATTTCATTTTGTGCCTTGGCCATTCTAATTTTGACCCTATATGCTTGTGTTGTGTGTTTATAGTTTTCCTTTGTGATTTGACCTACTTTCTATTTTTTGTAAGACTCTTGAGTTTCAGATCATTAAAGAGTTCCTGGAGAAGCCAGGGTGGTTTCTTGCCATACTTCATATCTTTCTGTTCTCTGGGTAGTTTGCTCTTGTGCCCTTAATAATGCTTGAAAAACTGCCAATGCTTTCAAACTGTTTTTCTTCTTTGACTTGCTCCCTGAGTTTGCTAAAGTCTGCCTTCTTAAAATTCATTATCTCTATTGTGCTGTTTTCCCATCTACAATTCTTCAGAATCATGAATTCTATCATTTCATGATCACATTCACCCCAGCTGCCTTCCACTTTCATATTCTCAGCCAGTTCCTCCCTATTTGTCAAAATTAAATCTAGAACAGCCTGTCTCCTAGTTGCTTTCTCTACCTTCTGAAATAAAAAAATTGTCTCCAATGCATTCCAAGTACTTATTGGATAATCTGTGTGCTGCTGTATTATTTTTGAACAGTTGCCTGGGTAGTTGAAGTCCACCATTACCACCCATGCTTTGGATGGATGGATGGATCTATCTATCTATGATATATAAGACAACACTTCTTCTCCACCCCCACCCCGCCTGTGCTTCCCGAACAAGCTGTACCCTTCTATATCAATATTCCAATTATATGTATTATCCCACTAAGTCTCTTATAGTATATCTCTTGTCTGACTACAAGCACTGTGGAGTAGGGACTAGGCATCTATTGTACAGATTTGTATACCACTCAGCACAATGGATTCTATATCTTGATTTGGGGCCTCTAGGTTGTCCCATCTGTAAAATGGAGATCATGACACTGACCTTTTCTTCAAGTGCTTTGAGATCTATGAATAAGTGCTGTAGAAGAACTCAAGTATTATTATTGTTAGCAATTGTATAACATAATGAAAAATAATAATATGCACATAAAGGGGACTTTCTGTATGTGGACCTCTTCCATTCCACATGGGAAAAGGGTTGGCTGCCTTAGCAGTAGCATTCAACTTGGAGGACTCTCTGCAGATGTGGGAATCTGCAAGTGGGAAGGGTATTGGAGATTGCATTAATTCTCATTAAAAGTACAGATTTTGTGATAGCTCTATTGTCTTTCATTTGAAATGTTCTGATCATTATTTTTAAATGACAGTTGTTGAAACTATGGGCTATTTACTGTACCTGAAATTCATCATGTAGATTACAAAAGGAGACTCCAGGAATAGTGGCTACCCTGAAATGGAAAAGCTCAGAGCCCTGTGAAAACAAAACAATAGCAGCATTAATGCATCTCTTGTTTTGGGAATAAAATTAGTTTAATTAAAGAAAATATGCATTTAAGCTCTTATTGAGCAGAAACAATATGCAGAAAAAACATTCAGCTGGTTCCCTGAAGCTATTTTGCAATTTCACCAGTAAGGCCAACAAAAGTTGGAGCAGCCAGTGAAGGACAAACGTACATTGCCAGCAGATGCAGTAAGGCAGTGAGTTAAATTGGGGCCATCAGGGGGCTGACAATCTTCCTCTAACAGTGTGTGATTTCTTTATTCTGGTTCCAAAGGGGTAGCCGTGTTAGTCTATTGCAGAAAAACAAACGGAGTCCTGTGGCACTTTTAAAGACTAACAGATTTATTGATCGCATGAGCTTTCATGGGAGAAAAGCTTCAAAGTGCCTGATGAAGTGGGATTTTCTCCCACGAAAGCTCATGCGATAAATAAATCTGTTAGCCTTTATTCTGGTGTGTATCAACTTTAAATTGATAAGGGTTAGGGAGCAGATCATGAGGGCCATTGTGAACTACATCTTTTCTCCATATATTGCTCCTAATATCCAGAGGATCTTCTTCATTTCCCTTCTTAAGGAGAAGACTCAGCAACAAGACAGTGCAGGGGCAAAGGGGACAGAATACTCTGGCCTAGTCCCAATTCCACTTCAGAACAGCTGGCCTGGAACTCAAAGGAGGAATGCTCATTTGACTGAGGATTTCCCAATCCCATTAGCATGCCAGGACATATTAGTATTTTTTTACATTTTGAAGGGGCAGAGGACATGGGTTCTGTTGCTCCAAAACATATAGCACAGATTGCTCCCAGAAAACAGCATCTCTTATTGGATTTACTGGAAAACAAATCCATAACTGGTCCCCTGAATACCTTACTAGGATACCCCAATGTTGGTTTCTGTAACCATAAATGACCCAGTTTTGAAAGGGCAATCTCATTTCTGAAAGAAGTTAAGTTAAATGAAAAACAAAGCGTTAAATTCAGCCCTGGTATAAACTGGCTCAAATTCTTTGAAGTTACATCTGTGCTGAATTTGACCCATACTCTTTTATACAGAAAAAAAGTGTACAGTCTTCTAAACACACCAAAATCTTTCAAAATTCCATTTTAAAGCTGAACTTAAATTTATTTGTTTTTATTTTGTTATTGAAAACTTCAGAGGAAAACAGAAAAGCTAAAATTTGTGTTTTTTATAAAGTCCTACTGTACTTTAGTAAAAGTATTTTAAACAAGCATTTTGGAAGAAGGGGCTATGAGAGTACTATGCCAGAGAGCTGTTTGGGAATTTTCCATCAGAATGATTTTTTAACTGAAAACACAGCCATCAAAATAAAAAATTATGCTGGTATTTTTGATTTTCCATCAAAAAATAGAACTGACATTTTGGGGGGACAGTTCAGCCAGAATTAGAATATTTTGTTTTATTGAACTCCCCCAAAATATTTCATCTCAAATTAGTTAATAAAACCATTAAACTGCATTTCCTTAGCACGTGTCCTTATGGCAGTTGTAAGCTGGGTTCCTTGGAAAACTACATCTCCCACAGTGCTATGTAAATCCAGTTGACTGAGCTAGGGAAATTAATTTAATGATAATCTGACTTGAAAGGAAGTTTTAGGGTTAATTCAACAAAATAGGTCCTGGGGCCAGTTTTGTTCAACATCTTCATTAATGATCTAGAGAATGGAATGGATTGCAGCCTCAGTAAATTTGCAGATGACATTAAGCCTTGGGCAAGTGGTTGATACGTTGGAGGATAGGTAGAGGATACAGAGTGATTTAGATAATTTGGAGGATTGGGCCAAAAGAAATCTGATGAGGTTCAATAAGGACAAGTGTGGCGTCTTGCACTTACAATGAAAGAATCCTATGCACTGCTACAGACTGGGGACCAACTGGCTAAACATCAGTTCTGCAGACAGGACAAGAAACGGGGTACAAATCAATGTACCCTTATTGCCAAGAACACTAAAGGCAGATTGGGCAGGATTAGTAGCAACATTGCCAGTAGATCGAGGGAAGTGATTATTCCTCTCTATTCCGCACTGGTGAGGCCACAGTCAGAATACTGTGTCTAGTTTTGGGCCACCCACTACAGGAAGGAGGTGGACAAATTGGAGAGATTCTAGGGGAGGGCAATAAAAATGAATAGGGGGCTGGAGCACATGATTTATGAAGAGAAGCTGAGGGAACTAAGCTTGTTTAGTTGGCAAAAGAGAAGAATGAGTGGGATTTGATAGTGGCCTTCAAACACCTGAAGGGAAATTCCAGGAAAGATGTTTTCAGTGGTAGCAGATGACAAAACTAGGCGCAATGGTCTCAAGTTGTATTGGGGGAGGTCGAGGTTGGATATTAGGAAAGCCTTTTTCATTAGGAGGGTGGTGAAGCCCAAGAATGGGTTACCTAGGGAGCTGGTGTCATCTCCATCCTTGGAAGTTTTTAAGGTGAGGCTTGACGAAGCCCTGGCTGAGATGGTTTTAGTGGGGGTTTGTAAGACAAACAGAAGATTTTGTGACAGTGGAGCATTAGTGAGCGGTGGGGGCTCCCCAGACACATTTCCTCTCTGCGAGACTGTGTAGTAAACAAAGTAATCAAGTGATAGTTTGTAAAAGTTCTAGTATTAAGTAGTTTGTAGATTTTTGATAGTAGCAATCAACAACCCAGCAGACAGTCTACGTGACCAGGAGTTGGGGCTGATCACCCCTCCCTGAGAGTGATGGGCTATAACAATAGCTCATTCCCAGGCCTAAATTGGACTTCGCCACAGGATCTTGGGAAGAGAGGCCTCAGACAACACACTCCCCTGCTGAAGCCCGTGTCGCCTGGGGTCCCCGACTGCTGAAGGGAAATAAGCTGTTTATCTTGCACCTTTAATTCTGACTTCAGTAATTTCACTGGTACGGGTAATAGGTGGTCCATTAAGTAGTTTGTTAGTTAATAAATCCACTTTATTCTGTTATTTGTGTCTCGGTGTTTGTTGCTGCTGAATCCTCAAACCTTGTTGCCCTGGGGAGGGGAAGATATCAGGGTTTGTCCTGCTTTGAGCAGGGGTTGGACTAGATGTCCTCCTGAGGTCCCGACAACCCTAACTTCTATGATTCTAAAAAAACTAAATGAAACTTTTAGATTTCAGAAATGTCAACATCTTTTGATTCAAGCAAAAAATGAAAAATGTTGAAATGAAACATTTTGAAGTTTCTGCAACAAAAATTTTCAGAATTTCCATTCTGCAAAAAAATTAGGAATTTCAACATTTTCTCCTATTTCAGGATTAAAACAAATGTTTTCAAAATTTTAAATTCAGGAGGGACTGCTGTGATCATCTAGTCTGACCACTTGCACAATACAAGCCAGAGGACTTCCCCCAAAATTTCCTGTGGATGGGAGTGAAATTCCAAGTTTTGCTCACCTCTAATAAGCAGTTTTGACATTGAAAGTTTAGTAAAATATTCTAAAGTGGCTTCTAAAGCCTCTATCCAGAATTTTAAATACCAGAAGCAATTTAGCATTTTACTAAAACTGCTTAGAAAACAATCTATGGATAGATTAGATTATAGATCAAATAGATTAGGTAGATCAAATATGGCCATATTTAGTAATTAGTATTTTTTCCAAGGGAACATCTCCTATAAACAAGCTGTTAACATAGGCAGGGCTGTCTTTGGGGGGTGTGCTGCTGTCTTTGGCGGGGGGGGGGGGAGGGAGTAGGGCAGATCCTGGCCTCTGGGCTGGCCCACCTTGTCCCCGTGGTGGAGCAGCCAGCACCAGGCGTGGGGCGGAAGAGCGAATCCTGGCCCCTGGGCCAGCCCATCCTGCCCCCGGGGGCCAGAGCAGGAGCACAAGGACCGGACTCTGGGCCAGCCCTGCCCCATCCCCCAGCATGGAGGGGAGAGGTGGGGGCCCCACCAGGCCAATTGGCCCTGGGCCCCGACCCCCCTCAGGACAGTCCTGGACATAGATAATGGTAAGGTCTTGGATAAGACATATTCAAAAGGATCATAGGGAAAAGAACAACCAAGCATTTCCTTTAATATCTAAAGGATCAGTACCTTTAAAGGCTACATATGGTATGTTCATAAGGTATAAACGACAATTTATCCAAATTACAGATGAGTTTGAACTACAAACAGGTGTGCTTGGACCTGGGTTTATAGGGAAAGGAAGTTTGGATTCAGATTAGAGTGTCTCCAGATTTGAATGGTGTTTGGATATGTATTTTCAGTTTATGCTCATGTTTTGTTCAAAATATTTATTTTTATCTCAAATGATAAAACTTACATATATGTTTAGGGCCAGGACATCTGGATTATACAGAGTATTATTGAGTTTATCTGCTAAATATGCTCTCATTTTTGACATGCTCGGTGTATCCTTGGTACCTGTAAAAGAGTAGACTAATTAATTCCATTTTTTAATTCCCCCCATAATTTTAAAATAATTCTATCTTCTGCATTATGGGTTGTCATGGGATGCACATCCATGCACTCCTGGGTTATGATCTATGTAACTTTTCTATTCACTTTTGCAATGTAATCATGTGGTTTGATGCCAATTATGCCATGCAAGATTCCCTTTTGAGGGTCTACCATATTGTTATGATATCATGTTTCTTGCAACATCAGTATGTGCATATATGTGAAGCATGTTTCCAGGTATTTTACATGGCTCATGGGGGAGGGAGACAATCAGATTTGCCTTCCAGCAGCATGGAGACAGTGAAAACCATTTCCCAATCAGCATTACAAGCACAGAGAGGGAGGGGCTAAGGGGGATTGGAAAACGAATGCAGACTCTTTGAGAAGGGGAGAAGCTGCTGGTTTTTGTGAGCGAAAGACCATCTTGGAAGCAATTAAAAGATTCTGGGTCTATCCGGTCCTAAACTGTCTGTATTCCACCAAGAGCCAGTTTTGTGGATAAGACTAAGGGAAATAGACTAAAGAGTAACCTTGGAATAGTGCTATTAGTTTGGCATGCGTTTTATACCTTTTATTTGCTTGTGTTGACTCCGGTCTCCATTATTAAATGATTATGCATTGATTTGCTATATACTCACTTAAAATCACATTCTACTCAATACACTAGTGTTTGTTTTATCTAAAGCTGTTTGGACTTTGAAAGGTCTGAATCAGCACGGCTGGGCCAATCCACTTCATCGTTAAATGGATGGACCGAGATCTATGATGATTGGGGGTGGGTCCCAATCTCTGTAGGATGGAAGTTCTCGGTGTGGTGTCTGGAGACTGAGGCTGCGTCTACACTGGTAAATTAAGTCGACTTAAGCTTAGCTTAAGTCGACAATGTGCCCTGCGTCTACACTACACTTTGCTTAAGTCGACTTAAGCAGCTTGCTTAAGTCGACTTAAGCAAAATAAAGTCGACTTAATGAAAATTAAGTTGACTTTATTAAACCACCTTTCTACTCGACCTAAGGCTTAATTCGACTTTTTAAAGTCAAATTAAGCCAGTGTAGCCCTGGGGTAGCCCTAAGTCGACTTAGGGCTACCCCAGGACTACACCAATGCCCTCCCTGCTGGGGGGGGGGCCACCGGGGGAGCCTGGCATGCCCCCCAAAGGACAGGGCATGTGGGCACGGTGTGACACTGTCTGGATTTAGTCTATGATATTATTTTCTATGGATATCTCATAAATGCTATAATCCATAG